>JACEVL010000168.1:909631-1233363 GCA_020284085.1 Aporrectodea caliginosa | reverse complement strand
GATGATGTCCGGTGATGTCCGATGCATCCATATTTTATCTTTCCCTTAACGTCTTCGAGAACCTCTACCTGCCTCTCTACCTAGGAATGCTGATCCAGAGTAAAGCTCGTACGAAGGCACTGGTGGATTGCTGTTTGAACTTGGACTATGCATCTCCTATGATTGCGTTCTGAGTATTTCAACAAGTCTGGGTGATACTCTCTGTCATAACTTTGAGATGGAGAAAGCAATCCACCAGTTCCTTCTTGTGAGTTTTGCTGTGGATCAGCACTCCTAGGTAGTCCGGGAAATGTGCAAGAGTCATGTTTTTCAAGTGGTAGAGTCTTGTACCTGCTCCATCGGTGCTGACTCTGGAACTTGCTGGAGAGTTAAGCACTTCATCAGTCAGTTTTTGACAAAGCACACATTTATCCGTCGGAGCTGTGTCTGTTACCTCTGACCAATCTAACTGGGTTTTATAAATCACTCCAAGTCTGTTTTCTGTAGCCGTGGCTGAGCTGGGAGCGCTCCTCAGCAGATTTCTTGAAGGGGCGCTATGTAAATCTCCAGAATGAATGAATGAATGAAACCCAGTCTGTGTCCATTTCCAAGATATTTCTGCAGCTGATGTGATTTCCAAAGATACATCTGCAGCTGATGTGATATTCTGGCTGCTGTATATTTGCTATTTTGTCAACTTTGGACATTGTCTGCTACCACCACCAGCACTTTACCACCACCTTGATATACAAATAACACTATAAAATTGTATAACAAAATAAATTAGCTTCCATGCCTTGGAATATGCTATACTTAAAGTCTTCGTGAGCCTATCACAGTTGATTTTCAAACTAGGGAGAAATCTTCATCTTCACCCTCAAATGACGTCCTGGCTGCAAATCTCGTGTAGATAAGTGTTCGTAATTTATTCTGTTGGAATCTTTGCCCGTAAATATGTATGTTTAGACACCAAGATCACGATTCTAAGTGAACTAGAAGCTGAGATATTGAAAAATCTTTATTTCGGTCGGCCATTTTGGAAAATGGCTGACAATTTCGTGTAGATAAGTGTTTGTAATTAGTTCTATTGGAATCTTTGCCCCTAAATATGTATGTTTAGACACCAAGATCACGATCCTAAGCGAACTAGAAGATGGGGTTATTGAAAATCTCTTGGTCGGCCATTTTGGAAAATGGCTGACAAATTCGTGTAGATAAGTGTTTGTAATTAGTTCTATTGGAATCCTTGCCCTAATATATGCATGTTTAGACACCAAGATCACGATTCTAAGTGAACTAGAAGCTGAGATATTGAAAAATCTCTTTTTCGGTCGGCCATTTTGGAAAATGGCTGCCAAGGGGTGTAAACCAAAAAAGAAAAATTGGCAACATCATTTTTCTGCATCAGAACTATCATATCATGAATTTAAGCGTCGTTGCCAAGATTCTACCCAAAAATTTTGTAACCCTTATTATTGTGACATAAGCCGACGGACTAATAAGCCAAACTTCAGTACTGCTTCTTGTCTTTGCCATTAGTGTGTTTATGAGCTATGTCAAAAACTCTACAGTTAACTCTCTTCAATGCCTAAAATTCACCAATGTACTAATAAATCTGACTAAGTACAAAGGTTTAGAGTTCTTAATAGCAATTTTAAAAATTCCAACATTTGCATGCTACATCAAAGGATAGTTAATAATGTTAGATTGGTATTTCTAAACTTCAGTTTAAAACAACAGTTCAAAATTAAGTAGCAAGCGGTTCTAATAATATTTTCTTGAGTAGATAACAGTCAATAACTTTCACTATGCCATGGTATTATCACGAGAATGTTTGGCGACCTTGAGCGACCTCTAAAACTGTTCCAATCTGCTTCAGATTTGGTCCACATCTTACTTAGAAGAGGTAGAACAGATTTAAACTTGTGGAGCAAAGTTCTGCTAAAGATGAAATTTTACCATTGTATCGTGGACCACCCTAATGTATGTATGTATGTATGAGCACTTGTTATAGCGCCCCTTCAAGATTTCTACTCAGAGGCGCTCCCGACTACAGCGCGGACACTTCATCGGAGTTTCACGCCGAAGCGCATGAGCAATTGCGAGTGAAGGACTTGCCCAGGGTCCCTACGCGGCGGCTTGAGGTGGATTCGAACCCGCAACCTCCCGGCTGCAAGGCACCGAACATACCCCTACACCACCGCGCCCCACGCTCATTTAAAGACCAAGATCGGTTTCTTTAGCGTCGTGCGCCCAGGAGAAGTGAAGCCCTCTGGCGGACAGGAAGGTGTCGCGTTTTGTTCATGCAACAAATGCGATGTAGGGTTTTATGTTTATGAAGAAAAAATGACAATAATTATATTATCCTCAGTTCAAATGCGATGTAGGTTATTATAATTATATATCTTCAGTGCAAAACATTCCACGCGAGGAGTAAAACTATATATGTTAAATAGATTACTTTTTATGTTACTCTGCTGTTCTTATTTTGAGTGTTTTAAACCTCCGTCTAGGTAACTTACTTCTGGTTCCTATGTAAGATGGAATAGAGTCAGCGGTTGCAATGAACTTCCTGCTGGCCATCGCTGTAAGAAGCACCGGCTGGAAGGCGACGGGGCGGTGGGGGATCTCAAATGTACAAGGTCATTACTTTTATTTATAGAAAAAGTTATGATTATTTCACTCGCTCTCCCTCAAAGTTATCTGCAATAAACAGTCAGCATTTCATTTTCGAACTAATGAACGACCTTTAAAAGAGTTTGAAAGAGTCAGAATTTTGCATGAAAATTGATTTCACCTAGGCATATATTCCTTCTCTTCATGATAACATATAATCTGTTGTAACGTGTAATAATAACCTTCCTTGTGTTATTCTGCTTCTATAGGTGCCTCTCGAATTGCTGGCGACGAGTTTCCTCCTGAGGGGAGTGGGTTGGATTCGGATGCATGATAGAGTTTCACTATGGTTCTGTGTCGAGGTGGGCGTGTTAGTTGTTGTTTGTCAGCAAGCGACCCCTTCGGCCTCTGGCGTCGCCTAATATCCAGTGGCGGCACTACACCAGGGCATGCCAGGGCAAATTCCCTGGTAAAAAGCCTTTGCCCTGGTCGTTACCCTGCCAAATTTTGGCTCCAAAATTTTGCTATACAGCTTTATAGCATGATACACGATACACAACTGCAGGTTCACAGACGTGTATATGTGTGGTCTATCAATCACCTGTCGGAAAATTTGAATTTTGAACCACAGTAGAAGCGAACACTCAGTTGTTTGTACATGGAGACACGCTCGATATAGGGCCATGGCAGTGAGTGATAATTCTTCCATTGAGGCATGCATCCACTCTGCTCCAGCGTGTCTCTCTGTCTCTGTCTGTCTCTGTCTGTCTGTCTGTCTCTTTATATATATGCATACATATATAATATAATGTATGTATTATATACAGTATATAATCGCTGTCTCTGACCTAGTGTCTCTGTACATGCCATGGTATAATTCATTCGTTTACCGTAGGCCCCTACTTTTAAATATAATACGTAGACGAAAATTATCATCATCAGCCATGAATCCCTTGAAACGTATGTACAGTTCTGGCATTCAGAAAGGAGCAGAGGAAAGTCGAAAATTGAGGTTCCTGTTGTCGGTACTCCTTCCATCAATTTGTTCTTTAAGATGCAAACCTCAGGTGCTGATATTCCTTCAGCTGCAGATGTTTGTGGAGAATGCAGATACAGCGGAGGAAGAAGCCGATAGGCTAGCTA
Source organism: Aporrectodea caliginosa (assembly GCA_020284085.1). Lineage (NCBI taxonomy): Eukaryota > Metazoa > Annelida > Clitellata > Crassiclitellata > Lumbricidae > Aporrectodea > Aporrectodea caliginosa. The sequence goes on along the minus strand of JACEVL010000168.1, from coordinate 1,229,625 downwards.
TTAGTTCACTTTGCTCCGATGTGCCGACAACTTCCAAGTAGAAAATAGACGTCATTAGAGGTGAGGAAATTGACATTACTTCCAGTTCCACTGCTACCTCAGACTGTGATTTATTTAAGCTGGGCCGATCTTTCGATATACGGTACTGATCGGGCACACTTTTCTTCCACTATCGCATCTGCTTCCTTTAATTAAGAGCATGACTTTATCTCAGGACCCATGTCATCCTAGTAGTCCGTTTGAAGAAGATGGAAGCGGGAGGCCTATTGTCAGTAGCAAACACCAGGGTGAGAATTCCCGGGGGAGGTTAGGGGTTCAACCCTCTTGTCTTTCTTAGGATCCTACAATAAAGTCTACATTTCACACGCGAACTGCACATAAATCAACGTCTAACCCCTATAGGCTTAATTGCATCTCATATGACACGAGTTACTTGAGCAAATGCGTAAACAATAGGGCCTACCTGAATCAATGGCTCTATTTGTTGAACTTGTTGCTTTTGAAAACTGTTGTGCATGCTACCCAAAAGAGTATTTTTTAGTAGGCCTAATGCTTTACTAAGTTCACTGAGATGTTAAAATTTGCTTTACAAATGTGCAAAAGCGTTCAGCTTCAGAGGGCTTTGCCCATCTGAGCCTCTGACCTGACAAGTATAATAGTGCAGAGGGCCGACTTATGGCGAGCGCGGTAGCGCGAAATTAAATGGTCACGATGCACATGGTGACGGTCACCATATAAGCTCGCGTACCACGCTTGCCATAAATCACCTCTGCGCTGGTTACTTGTATGACTGCCCTGGCTATGCCCTGGTAACAAAAAGTGTCTGGCGCCGCCACTGCTAATATCCCGTAAACTCATAGGGTTTGCTCGTTCGTTTTTGTAGATGTTTGTTGGTAGTAGTTTACTCTTGACCTGCTGAATCTCTGGCGTGGCGTAAGACCCCGTAGCTCCTAGTAAGGCAGGAGGGATTCTGGCGTGCAGTAAAACCCCGTAAGCCCTATTTTTTAGTTGCTCTGGAATGAGCCGACGGATAAGAAGGAGGAGAGTAGAATATTAGGCTAGAAGGAAGAAGATTTGCAGTAGTTGCTTAATTTCTCATGATTAAAACATTTATGTTTTACGATATTCCGGGTGTTCCTATAAGTTTCCGAAGAAACTTTAAATCACAGTCATTTGGTAGACTTGTGCAATATCAGTCACTTCAGTCATCACAAGCCAAGCACTTTACTTGACCCGCTCCTCTTCCGCCCTAAAAATTCTCCGCCCTTCCGTGATCCCTCATCACTAAAATTTGCAAATTGCTTCACAGCCATAGCTGTTCCAGCTCTCTGGAACAAACTACCACCATAATTACTACAAGTGTCTCATCCATCCTACGAACTCCCCAACACCTCACATCTTGCCATCTCTGCTCAGGTCTTTTACTCAGTTCTAAAACTCAAAACACTGCTCTTTCACAAATCCTATCCGATTCCTCCCCTTCTCCTTATCTCCCTCGGCGTTTCAATGCTAAACACTATTCACCGTAGCCAAATGACTGTCTGCCTGCCTGACCCTTTTGGATCTTCACCTGGAGTCGATTTTTACCTTATCTGCCTATCGATTTTGTTTTGACTAAGGGCCTATGAATAAACTTGTTTTCGCTAATTCGCTTGAGATTAAGCATTATAAGCATTCTTGTTAAAAACGTTTTCCTCATCAAGTTGTCCGCCCGTGGGACGATTCAGTCAAGCGGTCTGGGACGCAGGGAATAGGGAAGCATCCTTACAGGAGGGAGTAGTGGGTTCAGAATATGGCCCAGGTCCACCTTAAGGCAGTGGTAAAGAGTTTCCCATCTGTCGTTCTACACAGCTGTTCTAATGTTGGTTCTGCTAGGTAGCGTAGTCGGACCAAACGGCACATCACGGACTGTAGTTGCGCTCCTGCTGGCCCGCAAAACCCCACTACGCCGGGTGGCAGTGGTCATTCGCACAACATCATGAGGCATTGGTCTCGCGAGGCCATGTGCCGTCATTATGCGCTGGGCATACATCGACTGTCTAACTTGGACCCTGTAACGGTCCCCTATATTATAGTTTTTAGACTATAATAGGATATGTCCTGATCATGAACACGTGTTACATTTAATGTCTCCATCAATCGTGATTGGTTGAATGTGTGTCATGTTATACAGTTCAACCAATAAAATCAAGTCAACTCAGCTCGTTTTGAATATTAATGATATTTAAATGAATATGTCAATTATTACAATATGGTCTAGTTTAATCAAGTCTAGGGGTAATTTAATGAGATCATTTAATATTCTAACTTAACCTTACTTAGACCAGCGCAGCCTACTTAGGGACTTAAGTATTATGGGGAATCTAAAATACCTCCCACGTGGATATTTGAAGCAACTTCTGTGCACTCCAAATGTCTTCACCTCGGATACGCGTAGAGCTTTCACCACTGTTGGATGACGATCATGGCGATCGTTGACACGGTAAGCGAATCCTTTCTGTCTGTAGTTAATTTCATGTAGATCCACATCTTCTCAGGAAAGCATAAGAGTTATGAAGAATAAAGACAGTACTTTAAAGCTTCAATGTTAACTCCACTATGTACGATTATTCCACCGTTCAGTTCGAATAAGTTCCGACGACGAACTTAAGCAACGCTCGTAGATTTAAATTCCTGTGTGTAGCGAGACGACGTTTGACTTCGCTCGATCTAGAGATTCCTTTGGCAGAATCTGTTACTACCGCACTGTTCCTACACTCCTCGAGTATAGTTCAAGTCGTAACCGTATCGACTTACGACTATTAAAACTTCACAAAGCTTTATTGCTTTAAGATCGCAACTAGAAGCGTCTCACGACGTCCATCCTCTCTAACGACGGATGAAGAAGTCCGTAACGGTTCTTTGCCACCTCACCTGTAGCTTCAGTGCGCATGCGCTGTTAAGGTAACCGTGAATCCTTTTAAATTCAACCAATGGCATGGTTCCAGCGCCGTAGTGTATCCATGACGTTCAAATAGTTAAACCCATTAATTAAGCGAAACCCCTGGACTGTTCTGCGCCAGCCAATCTACGCCGGTCAATTAATTAATGCCTAATACAACAAAAGGCTACAGTTAATTGGTATCTGTATACTCTTATATAATATCTACATAGGTCTATACATGTAATAGATGGGAATGTTTGTATTAATACAAAGGGAATCGTTACAACAGACCCCCAATAAGTAGAATTTACTAAAAATTCTTTATTCAATGACCTTTTTTATATTATACAAACTTCCTATCTATTCTCACACTAACAAAGAACTAACATCCTAACTATAGCTATCGCTGTTATAATTCTTACAATACTTAATTACTTCCAGAGAGATACTCTCTGATAATCACCATTTATCTTACCTATACTCTAATTTTAACTATCATCTATTTACATCTGATTCTCATCCATTGACTATTCCTGTCCTCTACTTAGATAGTCTGCAACTATAATAATTGTGGTCTGTCGTGGTTAGTCGCTATTATGAAGTCTTTGTCATATAATTACCAGTAAAATTTCTGACTCCACTAAACCATCGCAAGGCACTCTCTTTCTTCAACCGAATACCTTCTCTCTCTCTCTCTCTCTCTCTCTCTCTCTCTCTCTCTCTCTCTCTCTCTCTCTTGCTCTCTCTCTCTCTCTCTCTCTCAGTCTCCTTGAACTTCTTATAATAATCTACATCTCCTAAGAAATTTCTTGAATATACTAACATTGTTTCACTTGTAGATCACCCAACTCTACAATGACTATTCTTATGCTAAACTAATCATTAACCTATAAACTCTTTGAAGAAACTAACATTACACAGTTCAACTCACGCTGTGCACATTACTTAGCATTTTAACTTCACTTTGTTATTTTTTGTATAACAACAGCAATTATCTTAACGCCTTAATATCTATATTACTTAGCTAATCCCTACAATTCAAACTTATCATCACTCTGGTTTTGCTAATTAATACTTAACTACTATTCATCCTCTTAATTTAATGATGATCTAGCTATCGCTCCCAATGTGGTTTCTTCCACCATTGTTCATCTCTATAGTATCTTGGAGCTCCTTTCCTTCTGTCAATTCCACTGATTCTCGTCCAATCAAAACTCCTTAAACTTTCCTCTTCACCTTTCTCTCTACACACTCGACAATTATTTTCGGCATAATTATCATTCTCGCGTCTCCTCCAAAATCCATCGGAAGATCTCTCTGGTCTTCTTTGATTTTCCCTTGTAAAGGGTTTCCTCGGTTGCGTATTACCCATTCGGAACGCACGAGCGTCACCGTTTCCTCTGCCAAATGATTTACCCTGTTGCGCACTATCCTTCCAGAACGCATAGATTTCATCATTCCCTCTTGATTTCCAATCATTCTTATTTTTACCTCTAACTCTCGCTTCAACTGGCTCCGCTCTATCTACGCCACTATTCCTTTGTTCTGGCCTTTGCCACTTCCACCTGTTCGCTTTATATCTCACATCTCTATCGAACTTATCCTTTATCTGATAATTGGCGCCATTCCTTGTGTCAGGATTTCTCAACTTCTTCTCTAATCTGTTTCTTTCGCCTAAGTACTCCTGTTCCACACTTTTCGTAGACACCTCTTTTATAGGCCTTTCTCTTTTCTCTCTTTCGCCCTGTGACTTAGAGTTGTGCTTAGGTTCTTTGACCTTTACAGCAATCTCCTTCATAGCCATGTTGCTATTTCTTACCAGCTGGGGAATTTCTTCTCGACCCACCGTCTTCATACTATTATCAACATTTACATCAGTATTCGTTCCCACATCAACTGTGCTTACCACTGACTTATTCGTGACACGAGGTTTCTTGTATAAGTTCGGTCCCACAATTAATTCTTCGACTAGATTTTCAACTACCAGGGCTTCAGCTTTACCCGAATTCTTCTCCTTGGATATCTATCCATGCCGTAGGATATTTATTTTTAATACCATTGGCTAGTACACAGGTTACCTTTCTACCAGTGTATGATCCAGGTTTCTCTAAACCCTTCCTAATAGCAACACATGACGCACCTGTATCGTAAAGACAATTCACTGTCTGTCCATTAATCTTAACGGTGCTCATGTTATCTTTTCCAGTGAGGATCTTATTCTTAGCAGCATTTGCACTCTCATGTTTATAACAAGCTATATGAACGATCGGTCCTTCTTCTTCTTCTTCCTCTTCTTCTACGCATAGCATTGTAGCCATCGTGTGTACCTTAGCGGTTTGGCCTACTTTGTCACACCTATGAGCATGATGCTGTAATGATCCGCAATGGTAACATCCCTTTTTCTCTTTCTCAGCATCATCTCTCACTGTTCTTCTTGTTCGGAAATCCCATCCATTCTTGAACTGGTTCCTCTCTTTAGGGTTTCTATATTCTCTGGTCTTACTCTTATTCGGACCACCACTGTGTCTCTCAACGTCTTCACAATCAGACTCTCTCGTATGATCCATGAGATCTTTATCTCGTTTCTTAAAAGTAGGGACCCACTTCTTCTCTCTACACTCCTTTGCTTCGACATAATTCTGAGCTTGTATTAGCGTATCTGCTAAACTCAACTTTCCTTTCTCTTTTATGAAGCATCTCATATCGTCGTCGCAAGTAACAAAGAATTGATCTTTCAGAATCAACGCTTCTAGACCATCATAGTCATCTTTAAACCCTGCCATCAGCAACCACTGTCTCAAATATCTCTGTACTCTCAGCATGAATTGTTCAACCGATTCATCATCCTGCCTTCTAGCAGATTTGAAAAGTTTTCGGTAACCTCCCTCCGTAAGCTTAAACCTCCTAAGCAACTCCTTCTTCAACTTAGCATAATCATGTGCTTGTTCAATGTCTAGCCTCTGGTACACCTCCAGTGCTTTGCCTTCTAATGACCTGGCAAGCGTCATTGCCCAAAATCTCTCTGGTACCTCATACACAGTACATGCTCTTTCAAACCTCAAAAGGTAAGCATCAAGACAGTCCCTTTCTTCCTTGAACACGGGCATTTTCACATTCTTAGCGTGATCGCTTGTACCTGCGTGTTCTCTACCTACACCATTTTGAACGAAATCACCTCTTTCGGCCTGCTGCTTATCATGAGCCGCTCGTATCTCCAATTCTTTCAGTTTAATCTCTTTCAAATTATCTAATTCAACCTTCTTCAGATTAGATTCTCTCTCTTCGGCAATTCTCTTGTGCTCTTCGGCCCTAAGTCTATCCTCTCTTTCTAACGCTTCCACGCGCTTCTTCTCCTCTACTAACTCTTTTTCACGTTCACGTTCTGCTAATTTTCTTCCTTTGCTAATTCCTCTTGCCTCAATTTCTCCGCTTTACCTTCTTCTTGTCTCGACTTTACGAATTCTCGCATCTCAGCTCCTTCGTAGCCCATATCTGTCGCAATTTTAATCCATTTTTGGTATTCGGCTGCCATCGCAACTGTTATTAATTATATGCGATCGCGCTATAAAAACTTCGGTAGACACTGTTTAAACTTTCGTGAACTACCTTCACCTGACCTCTTTCCCACCAATAATAGTCAGCCTTACAAGTGCTATTTTAATCTGACCTTATAATATTCAATAAACGTCAGCGTCTCAAACTGTCGTTACGTCACGCATAAAATTAATATGCTAATCGGGCTCCACTCGCAACAGAACCAAGTGAGATCTGTTACTAACGCTATTGCTAACACTAATCACACTAATCCGTGGGTTATATCCCCTAATTAATTATCTAAATTAATTGTTCTAATCCCGGACGAGCACCCAGTTTTGTAACGGTCCCCTATATTATAGTTTTTAGACTATAATAGAATATGTCCTGATCATGAACACGTGTTACATTTAATGTCTCCATCAATCGTGATTGGTTGAATGTGTGTCATGTTATACAGTTCAACCAATAAAATCAAGTCAACTCAGCTCGTTTTGAATATTAATGATATTTAAATGAATATGTCAATTATTACAATATGGTCTAGTTTAATCAAGTCTAGGGGTAATTTAATGAGATCATTTAATATTCTAACTTAACCTTACTTAGACCAGCGCAGCCTACTTAGGGACTTAAGTATTATGGGGAATCTAAAATACCTCCCACGTGGATATTTGAAGCAACTTCTGTGCACTCCAAATGTCTTCACCTCGGATACGCGTAGAGCTTTCACCACTGTTGGATGACGATCATGGCGATCGTTGACACGGTAAGCGAATCCTTTCTGTCTGTAGTTAATTTCATGTAGATCCACATCTTCTCAGGAAAGCATAAGAGTTATGAAGAATAAAGACAGTACTTTAAAGCTTCAATGTTAACTCCACTATGTACGATTATTCCACCGTTCAGTTCGAATAAGTTCCGACGACGAACTTAAGCAACGCTCGTAGATTTAAATTCCTGTGTGTAGCGAGACGACGTTTGACTTCGCTCGATCTAGATTCCTTTGGCAGAATCTGTTACTACCGCACTGTTCCTACACTCCTCGAGTAACTTATAGTTCAAGTCGTAACCGTATCGACTTACGACTATTAAAACTTCACAAAGCTTTATTGCTTTAAGATCGCAACTAGAAGCGTCTCACGACGTCCATCCTCTCTAACGACGGATGAAGAAGTCCGTAACGGTTCTTTGCCACCTCACCTGTAGCTTCAGTGCGCATGCGCGGTTAAGGTAACCGTGAATCCTTTTAAATTCAACCAATGGCATGGTTCCAGCGCCGTAGTGTATCCATGACGCTCAAATAGTTAAACCCATTAATTAAGCGAAACCCTGGACTGTTCTGCGCCAGCCAATCTACGCCGGTCAATTAATTAATGCCTAATACAACAAAAGGCTACAGTTAATTGGTATCTGTATACTCTTATATAATATCCACATAGGCCTATACATGTAATAGATGGGAATGTTTGTATTAATACAAAGGGAATCGTTACAGACCCATATGATTTTATATGCATTTCTAAGCCGATATGTTAAGTCATGACCACCACCACCCCCAGGATTACCATGCTTTGGACCCATATGAGTCCTGACACTTCCCCAGGGATTGCCTTCTGTCCCCCCGCTCGCGTGGGCGGTGGATTAACATCTCCTGGGTTTTCCTTTGATTCAGGCCCAGGCAGCCCACTCAGTTACATGGTCCAGTTCAGCCCTAATCGTTTTGCTCTTTGAGGATGGTATATATTGTTATGGTATTAGCATTATAACAAGTATCATCAGTTTTTTTTAACCATTCGATTGTTAGTGTGGACTGTTTTTAGCTTCAAAAAGGCCGGGATGAAGTTCAGAAGCCCCATGCTAGCACCCTGGACAATGCTGGTGTTTTCGCAAGTGGCAGTTGAGACTGATCCGCTGTATTTAGTTCAGTGGCTTCGATCACCCAGCAAGGCCACCACCCAGTTGAAGACGCATTCCGATATGGGCAACTCAGCCAATTGCTTTGCGAGGTAGGCGTGTCTGGTCGTATCAAAAGCCTTGGTAAAGTCGACGGCAGTCAACTGGATGTATTCATAATCTTTGAGGAGCTCCAGGAAGAATAGTTATACAGTCAAGTATGTCTTTCATTCTGCTTCGATTGAACCCCGACGAAGACGCAGTACATCAGGAGCGCTCAGACATTGACAAGGAAGCAGCAATTCCCAATTTCCCGAAAGGAAGCAAGAAATCCACGTCGGCAATCTTGGTGTTACTGCTCTCTGTTAATGGTGGTAGTAGTAGTTGTAGTAGTGGTGGAAGTAGTAGTGGAAGTAGTAGCCGTAGAGGAGATAGTAGCAGTAGTGGAAGTTGTAAAGTTAATTAGTAGAAATGGTAAAGACATGTAAGTGTCACTGAACCGGTAAGCTACATTGGTTAGAGCGTACGTCCCATGCGTCTCTGTGCGAGAGTAATGTAATGTAATTAGCAACTTCTATTGCGCCGGTGTCTAATGCACAAGGCATCAACCGATGGCACACCAAAACTAAGCCGTAATCATGTCAACATCCAAAAGATCAGTCCGTAAGAGACAGAGACAGCCTACGGAGGATAAGCAATTTGAAAGAGGTAAGTTTTCAGCCGAGAACGAAATGAAAATAATAAATGAGAGTGAGTGTGGTGGTGGCGGATCGCCTCCCGATGGTGGCTTATTTCAGGTATTTAATTTCGGTCTATCATGGCGCGCACAGGGAGACATTAAAGTGCGTGTCGCCCAATCAAATGGGCAGCGGTGTTAAATGATCTCACCTGATCAATTCACTGAAAATGAACAGGGTCGATGCGATATTATCGCTATGTAAATTGGCTTTCGAGTACCTGGTAAGTGGTAACGCTTTATAAATTTGGAGCTTACAGTTACGATTCTAATAAAGCAGTAACGCCGTTTACAGGATGAATAATAATGTTAATAATAGTGATGCTGAAGATAATAAAAATATAAATAATAATTATCATCACCACCACCAACATCATCATTATTACTATTATTATTGTTATAATTATATAATAATAATTAATGTCCTCACGAGCCAGGAATAAAAGCAACAGAAAATCAAGAGTGTAACTCAATGATGCCTTAGTTTAATTTAACATATTTGAGCAATTACAGAGTGATCATGAAAAAATGTTTGTTAAAATCTAAGAAATTTGAATATTTCATTTGCCCGATGACTTTCTGTGCCTAACATTTGAATGCAAACGACATATAACTAAAAGTTTAAAATTTTAAAAACACGTAGTTACACAGACAGTTGAAAAATAGGTCTCATATCAACTGAAGAAAGAACAGCACTGTTTAATTCTTCTAGCTACCGTTTTGGTATTCAACAAGATCAAATTTTTCGTCATCATAAGTCTTATTGAATGAATTAACTAATTTTCGTCATAAGTCATTTGGAATTAATTGATCGGGAAATAATTAAAATCCAGTCAAATCTGTGGCAGTAATTGGACCGATTAATCGGAGAAATTAAAATCCAGGCCCTAATCGAAAAAATATTCAGTCAAATCTGTGACAGACGCAAGAACAAACCTGAAGCCTAGAAAACTTAAAATAAACGAAAAAACTTTAGATAAACGAAAAAGCACAGCAAAAATCAACATAGATGTCCCTGTGAAGAAACTCATGGCACATGGTAGTAACCCTGTAGCAATTTTCATTGGCATAATTGCTGTAAAATAAAAAAATTAGGAAACTAGGAACTTTTTCTCTTATTCTCTATTCTAGTAGAGTAGCTTAAACGGTTTTTCAAATAGTTCAAGAAATGTATCTTTTTGTGGATCCTCACAGTAGTGATTATAACAATGTTGCTCAAGCAATTTTTCAATTTCAAACATTTCATCACACATTCCCCAACCGTTAAGGTTTCAAATTGAAACGATGAAACCGTTCAAGAATGTATGTTTCATGGATCATCATTCATTCATTCATTCATTCATTCATTCATTCATAAATTTATATAGCGCCCCTTCCAGAGGACTACTCAGAGGCGCTCATAGTAGTGGTTATAACAATGTTCCATAAACTCTTATCTGATTTCAAACATTTCATCATGCATTCCACAACCATATGATCTCAAACAATTCTATGTCAGCATTCAGTGTTGAATTACCTCCATAATGTAGCTTTTCATCTTGACTTGACTCCATATTCTGTCTAGATCTAAGATTTTCATAATTTCTGTTGTTTGCAATGCTATCATTGTGATTGTCGGCACATAAGTTGAATGTCTGATGTGAAGTACTTCCAAGCCACCTCTGTGTCATGCTTGACTCACGCTTTGACATAATTCACTCCCACCTAATTTTTATCCAGAGTGAATTTTCTCATGATAATCAAGATCAACGCTATGTGTGAAAGTTTTGTCATATAATTCACACTTGTATGGCTCTCCCCCAACGTGTGTTTTCATATGGATTCTGAGATAAGCTCTTCGTGTGAATACTTTGTGACATAAATTGCAGTCATACGGTTTTTCTCCAGTGTGGATTCTTACATGGCATTTCAGTGTACTCTTTACTGCAAAGGTTTTGTCACATAAATGACACATGTATGGTTTTACTCCACTATGGATGTTTGCATGATTATTCAGATGATTCTTTGATGCAAAAGCTTTCTGACATAAACTATATTTGTACAGTTTTTCTCCAGTTTGGGTTCTAATATGGTATTTCAGAGTACAAGCTGATGCAAAGGCTTTGTCACATAGATGACATATGTATGGTTTTTCTCCAGTGTGGCATCTTATGTGATAATCCAGTTGACTCTTCTTCACACATGTTTTGTGACATAAATTACACTTGTATGGTTTCTCCCCAGTGTGGGTCCTTATGTGGTATTTCAGATAACTTCTCTGTGCAAATACTTTGCGACATAAATGGCACATGTATGATTTTTCTCGAGTGTGGGTTCTTATGTGGGAATCCAGATGACTCTTCTTTGCAAATACTTTGCAACATAAATGGCACATGTATGGTTTTTCTCCAGTGTGGGTTCTTATGTGGGAATCCAGATTACTCTTCTTTGCAAATGATTTTTGACACGAATTGCACTTGTATGGTTTTTCTCCAGTGTGGGTTCTTATGTGGTAATCCAGATTACTCTTCTCTGCAAATGATTTTTGACATGAATTGCACTTGTATGGTTTTTCTCCAGTGTGGGTTCTTATGTGGGAATCCAGATGACTCTTCATTGCAAATGATTTTTGACATGAATTGCACTTGTATGGTTTTTCTCCGGTGTGGGTTCTTATGTGGGAATCCAGTTGACTCTTCTTTGCAAATGATTTTTGACATGAATTGCACTTGTATGGTTTTTCTCCGGTGTGGGTTCTTATGTGGTATTTCAGATAACTTCTCTGTGCAAATACTTTGCGACATAAATGGCACATGTATGATTTTTCTCGAGTGTGGGTTCTTATGTGGGAATCCAGATAACTCTTCTTTGCAAATACTTTGCGACATAAATGGCACATGTATGAATTTTCTCGAGTGTGGGTTCTTATGTGGGAATCCAGATGACTTTTCTTTGCAAATACTTTGCAACATAAATGGCACATGTATGGTTTTTCTCCAGTGTGGGTTCTTATGTGGGAATCCAGATTACTCTTCTTTGCAAATGATTTTTGACATGAATTGCACTTGTATGGTTTTTCTCCAGTGTGGGTTCTTATGTGGTAATCCAGATTACTCTTCTCTGCAAATGATTTTTGACATGAATTGCACTTGTATGGTTTTTCTCCAGTGTGGGTTCTTATGTGGGCATCCAGATGACTCTTCATTGCAAATGATTTTTGACATGAATTGCACTTGTATGGTTTTTCTCCGGTGTGGGTTCTTATGTGGGAATCCAGTTGACTCTTCTTTGCAAATGATTTTTGACATAAATTGCACTTGTATGGTTTCTCCCCAGAGTGGGTCCTTGTATGATATTTCAGAGAACCTGTATTTGCAAATGCTTTATGGCATAAATTGCACTTGTGTGGTTTTTCTCCAGTGTGAGTTCTTAAGTGGCTTTTAAGATTACAACTTTGTGCAAATGTTCTGTTACAAACTTCACATTTGAATTGCTTCTTTTTGTTATGGTTTCTTGCTGGCATGTTCACATCTTCAACAGAGTATAAGAAAGAATGAAAGTAGTCTTTTCTGGCTTATCTACATTACTGTGGTTCAAACTAGTAGATACACAATTTTGATTTGACTTTGCTAAGGAGTACCGTATCCTGATAAGAATACTTGCAATGGGCTTTGCGAACTTTTTAATTAGAAAGGTCGTAAAATGAAAATTAATATCTTTGACTTTAATTGCCATATTAAACTGCTCAATGGGATCGACAGAATAAAAGATGAGAAATTCTTAGTGTTTATTAATAACAACCTTTTCAGCTGTATGTCATAATGGCTACTATAGGAAACAAGATTCTCGAGTCAGTCATAAAGAAACAGATGAGAATATGCTAGAGAATATTAGGTTAAGAGATCATATTGGTGTCAGTGATCACAGAGTTTGAAGAAAATTAGCAATGAAGCTTATTAGATTAGCAGCGGAAAAATACAGATAAAAATTAAGTGCCAAAAGTGAAAAGAGTCGACAAATAGATTTACTAAATGCTAAATAGTTACACAAAGAGAATGGACGATTTTTAGAAGATGTGGTGTCATAGATTATCAATGCATGTTCATTCATTCATTCATATCGCCCCTTCAAGAAAACTACTCAGAGGCACTCCCAATTCCAGCAAGGCTAAAACACAGTCTTAAAGTATGAAAAGAACATAGGGAAGAAGGTCCTACGAAAGAGGCGAATCTTTAGAGGGAGGCCATTTCAGGTCGACCACCGAGAAAGCGCGGTTCTGCCTAGTGAAGGCACAGGCAAAATGGACATGTAGGCAGGGGCGTCTATCCCCCCTATAATTTATGATAAATTGGCTCAAGTTCCCCCCTATCCTGAGCACTTTCTCAGGCTATCCTTATGTCGAGGTCGTATGGTCAAGGTAGCGACATCGGTAAGGGCGCATGCTCGTGGAGCCTAAAATGCGAGAGGTTCTCAGTTCTGGTTTTGTAAGGGGTTAGGGATTTTTGCAGAACGTATAAGATATGTTCTAAAATAATTGTGAGAAATCATTCCATTAATTCTCACACAACAAAAAAGAATAGCAGAATATCATGTAATATGTCATCATTGCCATGAGTTATGATATATATATATATATACATATAAAATATAATCATGAGTATCGTTAATAGCCTTTACCCTTTAGAAATCAGGAGTATTAGTTTTTATACATAGGCGTAATCATGAGTGCTAATTTCTGTTATAACAACCAACTTAAACTTGAACCAAGTTAACACTAAAGAAATCGTACAAAATTACAATCAGAGTACCATTCTGTCAATTATTACTAAATCCATGAATTAGTTCTTTTTGCAGTGGCAAACTGCACATTGCGAAGCGATCAATGATGTCATTTTCATTGATATTATCCAATAAATCTTTCTCGGCAGCAAGCACAAGCAATGCCGAAAACCAGTCATCCAGCATTGTTGATCGCAACCTGTTCTTGACAATTTTAACTCTACTCATTGCTCGCTCTGCACTGCAACTAGTGACTGCAAGGGATGCCAAATTCCTGTACAGACAGTTCAGATTTGGAAACCCAGACAGCTCTTGCAGAACCCTTAGTGGCTTTGTGAATGTATATTCGACCCAAGCACGTCTATTCCTTGACTCTTCTGTATTATCCACATTTTCGACCACATCTCCAGTAATATCATCGCATAGTTCTTCATCATCAACAGCTGAATTCGGAGTTTCAAGCAAAAGTGGTTTATCATTTCTAGTGGTGCCTCTCATAGTTTTATCCATATATAATATACGTATACGTTACGTATACGCCATACGGTCCCTTATAATATACATACATTTATGATATTGTATAAAACAGTCAAATGTTAAGGCTAAACACTGGCACACTACTATTAATTACCTGGCATATTTGAAAGCATGTTTATCCTGGCAATGCTGCAGCCATTTATCGCTTCGTATCAGGAAAGAGCACGCTGGCTCCAAACACCGGTACTTGTAAAGTGTTTTCTCACGCGGCATAATTTGTGGTCAAAACGTCAACGTAATATCCATCGATTGAAAGAGTTATTTCAATATTATAAATTCCGAAATAGAAGAAAAATAAAAGAAACATAAATAGACTGGTATATAACACGTAAAACACTAAAACTTAGCGACACGGCTGCTGTCTATGCTTTAGTGGATGACGTTTCAATCATAGATATAAATTCATATAATAACGTTATCATATCTATGCTTTCAATAATGCTCGAAAAATTAACCTGCAAATTATAGCTCATTTTTATGACTACGCAAATTTTATGAGGAAGGCCTTTTATCTATCTTTATTTCATTTTAGCTTAAGGTGCATTTCGTTTGACGTATGAAATCTTCCACACCCAAAATTTAAATTTAAAATTTACCCCCCTGTGTTTCAGTTGGCTCAACTTGAGCCACTTCCCCCCTTGGTAGACGCCCCTGCATGTAGGAGACCCTGTTCAGATGAGCAGAGGGATCGAGAGCCCCTAGCGTTAAGGACAAGGCTACAGAGCTCGCGAAGATAGGCAGGACAAAGGCCTATAGTAAGCAGCACCAGACTATGGCAGTTATCCTATACGCAATCCGCTGCTCAGAGGGGAGTCAGTGAAGAACGTCGCGCATGTAACTAGAGACATGGCCAAAGTTGGGTATACGGTCGACAAGGCGGGCAGCAGAACGCAAGATCCGATCCAAGCACCCTAGTCGATCAGCCAGAAGACCAGCGCAGTTTTAACACCTGAGGAGCAAGCACATAAGAAGGTCCCACTTAACTAAATAAATAATTTCAATTAGTTACATTAATTTTGATTATAGGCCCTACGTATTAATTTTCGTATTTTAAATAGAAACACTGAAACATGCAAAAGGTGGGAAAAGCAATATGAATATATAGTAAATTAGTAATACTAATATTATGGAGCGTCTTGTCTCTCTGCAGCTTCTTCCCTACCTTGAGCAGTCGGGCCTTCTTCCGTCCAGGCAGCCTGGCTTTAGAGCTTACCACTCTACTGAAACTGCTCTCTTATCTCTTCTTTCTGACATCTACTCTGCTATTGATAAATCTCATGTCACTCTCTTGGCTCTCTTTGATGCTTCTTCAGCATTTGACATGGTAGATCATGAGATCCTCTTACGGCGTCTTTAAATCTCCTTTGGTCTCAGTGGATCTCCTCTACACTGGTTTCGTTCTTATCTCGCTGGTCGCTCTCAAATGGTCATTCTTGGTGACATTCGCTACATATGGATACCTGTTAAATTTGGGGTGCCACAGGGCTCTGTGCTGGGCCCGCTACTATATATTTTGTTTACTGCTGATATTCCTCTTCTTTTTGCGAAACACTCTGCCTCTGGTCATCTCTTTGCTGATGATGTTCAAGCCTTTGTTCATGGTCCTCCTGTCAATCAACTTGTCCTTTCTCAATTCATTGAGTCTCTTTCCTCTGACCTTCATTGCTGGATGTCATCCAACCGCCTTTCTCTCAATTCTTCTAAGTCTCCGTTGATCTGGTTCGGCACACGCCAACAGCTCCTTAAATTAGACTTTACTATTCTTGCTCAGCGGTTCCCCTTGTTTACCTTCTCTAATGCTGATCGCGACCTGGGTGTTACTCTGGATAGTACGCTCTCATTTGCTGCCCACATATCTAACCTTTCTCGGTCTAGCTTCTATCATCTGAGACGTCTTCGAGCGATTAGGCGATCTGTTTCCTCCTCTATTTTCACTACTATGGTTCATTATACATTCGTTTGCACACGCATTGACTATTGCAATTCTATACTTGCTGGTCTTCCGAAATGTCGGTTGTCTCCACTACAATCAGTGCTTAATGCAGCTGCCCGCTTGATAGCCAGTCTTCCTCGCTTCTCTCACATTTCGACCTTCACGACGGAGCATTTACATTGGCTTCCCCTCATCGCCCGAATTCGGTTCAAAATTCTATTTCTTACATCCAGGGTGCTCTTAGGTCTGGCCCCTCGCTATCTTTGTGATTCAATTCGCCGACCCCTTTCGGCTGCCTCTGGTCGCTCACTCCGCTCCTTAGACCGGCATGACCTGCTCGTACCTCGGTCGCGGACTGCTACTGCCCAGCATCGTGCTTATGCATCTGTTGGTCCTATGCTCTGGAATGACCTTCCCTCTACTACTCGATCTGTGATCTTAACTGGTGGTGCTTCGGTCTCTTCTCGTTGTCTTAAGACGTTTCTTTTTTCGCAGAGTTCTTCGCACTGGGAGCGCTTCTGATTGGGTATTACTGTGAGAAGCGCTTTATAAATTTCTAAATACAATACAATACAATACAATACAATACAATACAATACAATACAAATAATAGTATAATAGGCCCTATAGGCCTATACTATAACACGACAGTAGGCTACAAACACACACCCATTACAACAGCCTTTTTCGTCTAGGCCTCATTTTAGCAGTTATTGATTACTTCGTTACATAATAATCCATTTCACTAGCGAACTGTCTTTCGATCGCAATCAAATCTAAACCAGACAATCGGTCCTCATCCATTGTAGAACGTAGGCCCTACCGTACTATAAGCTTATATTAGCTTATATTAGTTTGAGTCGGCTGAAAGATCATTCCGTAACAGCGCTGTTTATTGGCAAGGTCAGCAAAATGCAGCACAATGTGGACAGGCTACGATAAATGGACACGATTGGTGATCATGAATTTTAGTACATTATTGATAATCATTTGTTCGCCACTGGAATTTTCCTTATTGATAATACTAATTATTTCCTTGTGCATGTCTTTAAATGAAAGAAACTCTGCACAATTTTACTTCGACTTTCGATGACTTCCGAGTCTGCCATGTCTGCCAAAGATTCTAATTTGATCACATTACCGGTATTGCTAAAATCATGGTATCTAAATCCGTTTTTTTCCTTTTTTATTTTTCCGCCAACAATCTCGTATTTTTATTTTATTTTTAAATTGAACAACTTATCATCCGACGGGATTTTTGAGTTGACACGGCTAACTAGCTGCATAAATTAAGATAGGTCAATTCATAAAATTTTAATAATTATATTATTAATAATTTATTATAGCTGTAACAATAATAGCTTAGGCCGAATAATATAATAATTCGCAACTGTCAAAGTCTCAAGAAAATAAATCTGAGTACGACTTTGATCATATCTAAATTAAGTAAAATCGTACTTACTAAATTGCTAAATAAATTTTCGACAAATAATTCAGTTTCCAGATCATAGTATTTGATTTTCAAATAGTTTAATTTTTTTTATCTTGTTATAAAACGCAGACAAATGATACAGCGCTAAGACAAACAAAGTGAAACTTCCGGTTGTAAACGTTTTCAGTAAAACAGTAACTAAACTAAAATGTGAATTCGGCACGTCGTATATTCGTTTTATTTATAATATAATAATATTTTCGTTTATTGAAACAATCCGGTTGACAAACCGCAACCGGTTACAGTGTACAGTTATGCAATTGAAACAATTCACAAGAACACAAATGACAGAAGACATAAATCCTAACTAGGCCTACTAACAGAACAGACAGCCTGCAATACACGGCGCTAATAGCAGCCTACAAAGCATGTCCGCCCTACGGGACTCGAACTCGGTACCTTTAGCTCTCCATGCCAGTTAGTTATCCAATGCGCTATCGGTCCCCAATCTGACAAAAACGCAGAAATGCGAACATGAGTGATAATGGATAACTCAAAGTAATTACAAAATTTAAAATAAACTAGTAAATATGTTTATATTAGGATCTGGGAATAAATTGAGAGTTGTCCTTGGGTGGGAGAGTAGGCTTATGGTTGTGTGCTCTAGGTTTTAATTGGTGAAAGGAGAGGGGTCGGAGTGGAGGTAGGAGTTGGTGAAGTACTGAAGTATATGCTTGGGGTCGTGTACTGTAGTATGGAGAAAAGGCGTTTCACATCAGCTATGTTAGCAAGTTCAGAGACTGTTGGAAAGGATTGTTCTAGGTAACCTAGGCGTTTGGCTCTTTTTCTGAGTTTTTCCAGACGTTCTTTATCGGAAGCCAGGGTTAGACCCCACCCGGATGGTGAGACATAATATGAGTTCATCAATGATAGTGGCTTTGGTTACATTATGGATGGATGAGGAAGAAAAGTCAGACTAATAGCATAAAAGAGGAGGGGCAAGTTTCCGGGAGGTGGTCTATAATATGGGCTGTGAGTTTGAGGTTATCTTCAAGGATGACGCCCAGTATTTTCAAAGTATTGTCTGAGCCTCGAGCTATTCTACGAGGTTAAAATGTCTTCTGGTTCTGCAGAAAAGAGCTATTAGAATTATTGCAAGAGATCCCTTTTGTGCCCACACGGCATACAGATACCGAGAATATAATTATTATGAACTTTGAAAACATAAATCGCTATCAACTAGGTAATTTCATGTATAACTTTGTAAATAACTTGCTGTCTGACTCATTTTCAAACTATTTTACTAAGGTAGTAGAGATGCATGGTCATTGTACAAGGTCTTCTTCTGGTGGTTTAAATGTCATATATGCACGTACTAATTATCGTCGATTTTCTATTTTTTGTAATGGTCCAAAAAATTTGGAATGCAGTAGGCCTACCAATGAATATTCGGAATACACCCGCATATAGCCTACTCAATTTAAAAAGATGTGGAGTAGTTACTTGAAGGATTAACCATACTTCATTTAACACTGTTTCATCGAATTGTTTACATATTGATCTTCTTAGTAAATTGCAATGTTATTATTTAGTTAAGAACATTATTCAGTTGAACCTTGCTTTCTCACATATTGATCTTCTTAGTAAATTGAAATGTTATTATTTAGTTAAGAACATTATTGAGAATTTAAAAAGCTGTGGAGTAGTTACCGGTACTTGAAGGATTAACCGTACTTCATTTAACACTGTTTTATCGAATTGTTTACATATTGATCTTCTTATTAAATTGCAATGTTATTATTTTAGTTAAGAACATTATTCAGTTGAACCTTTCTATCTTACATATTGATCTTCTTATTAAATTGCAATGCTATTATTTAGTTAAGAACATTATTGAGTTGAACCTTTCTTTCTTTCAACTGTCTATTGTCTAACCAGCCATAATTGATTATTGTCAAAAATGGTGACCCTAATTAAGCGGGGCTTGAGCCCCTTTTGGGTCTCCCCTGTTCCCTAGCCAATGCACCGATATGTATTAGTCAAGCTATAATTGCTCTTAATTGTTATATGCATTGTGCTTCTGGAAATAAAAAGTTGTCAGATTGTCAGATAAATCAGTGTTCAGACTAGCGAATGAAACTAATCTAAACTTACTTACGTAAGTATCTTGTAACCAAATTCATTGTAGCGTATATTACATTATAAAAATAAAATGAGTAAATATACATTAAAAATTTACATATAATTCTGAAAGCATTGAAAGAGGATAAGGTGAACGCAGTTTCTCATGACGTTCGAACGCTTGGAATAAAATAACTTGTGAAAAGGCCCACATTTTGGGAAATGGTCTCAGAGGGCGTAGCCTAAAGGTGAGCTCTTGGTCCATTTAGTTTAATTAATTAATTCTTGCAACTCGAATAGCTGTTCTCTTTCGGAAGTGATTAACCGATTCATTTATTGCCCGTAATGGAAGGAGACCAAGATCACGACCGTTCCTAAGATCGCGAGCGCAAGATCGGAAACTGGTTATCGCCCAATATCTATTACACCCGTACTGTACAAAATATTGGAAAAATTAATTATTGATGCAAAATTATTACTACCCCGTATTCACTAACCCAATGGAGAATAGTCTGTTTGCTTACCAATAGGCTATACCTTCAGGCCTACGGGTTTTACTTCTGCAGTGCTCATAGCTTTGACTCATCATTTATTAGAACATTAGAAGTTGTTAGTTAAGTTATTAGTTAAGCTCCTATGGATAATGCTAACTACGATAAACAAAATAATTAACTATTTTCCTAAACTGTTCTCTAACCAATCACCGGTATAGGGCGGGTAGCCCACGAGATACCTTGAACTCGATAACAATCGCAACTGCCTCTAGATGTATACATCTGGTACATAGGTGACCCTAATTTAGCGGGATACTCATCTCTTCAGGGCCTCCTTGTTACCCTTCCAATGAAAACTGTATAACTGTAAATGCACTGTTCAAAGGTTAACAATAAATGATTGATTGATTGATTGATTGAACATGAGCCTTTTGTACGCTTGATTTCACTCGATTTTCCTAAGGCCTTCGACACGGCAAGGCACAATAGTCTTGCTGTGCAGCTGGCTTGACTGTCAATTCCTGACATTGTATATAACTGGGTAATTGCATTACTGTATCGTCGAGTGCATTGTACCAAGTTATGTGGTATTATCTCTTATTGTCAGCCAAGCTATTCCACAGTTCTAACATCCCTGCACTGAAGAATTTCTTACCTCCAGATACTGTTGGTTTTTGTAACATAGCTCAGTACACAATTTAGTTACCATGAATATTGAATCATTGTAAACTAATAATATTAGTTTTATTATAGTGATTATTATCTTAGTGATTATTATTAGTGATATTATCAGTGATATGATCTTTTTGGTCCTTGGCATTGCCTTCATAGTTGAACATTATACTATTACATTAAAACTTTGGGGTTTCTATGAAATAAACAAAGAGCCTATACTCTACCCAGACTTTTGATAAAAGTCTTAACTTTATTTCAAACAGTATTATTTTAACTTGAATTTAAATTATTGCTATTATAAGCAGGTGGAGAGACTACATAATTCTAAGCCTTCTAAGGGTGGTCCGTCTTCTGTGCAGGAAGCTAACAGTAGTGTAGAATTTGATATATTTAATAAGAAACACTGTGCATTGATTTGGGATTGCTTCGGTTTCATTGACGATCTCTTCTTGATAGTGGAATAGACCTCTGGTTAAACTGTTAAAACATTTTAATAGTCTCAACACATTCCACCCTTAATTACCGCAGTTTTAAATTCACTATAAGAAAATGGCCAGCGTTCCGGTTCCAGGTCAGGTTATTTAATTTAGGTCAACAATAAAAGAAAGGTAAGTTAGCTAAGCGGTCATCGTAGGTGCCTCAGTTCACTGAGTTCAGATGGCTTGTGCGCAGGACTACGTCCAGCGTTAGGTGGGACACTATAATTTAGGTTCATTTGATTTAGGTCGATCATTTAGCTATTTGACGGTCACTAGGTCAGGTGGGGAGCGCAGAAGAAAATGGCCAGAGTTCCGATGGTCAGATAAGCAGAGAAAACCCAAAAGCAGAGTCTATCGACGACCATGGCTGCGAATTTCCAATCATTTGTCTCCTCGGCGCTCTTATTGTCATCCTTCATCTTCCTCGTTATGAACCGGATCTCGTTGAGGATAGCGAGGATCTCGTTTCTGACCCCGAACAGACCATCCTCCTCCGGTGACAGGGACCGGATGTGACCGCCGCCATAGCTGCCCAACTGGATCGAGTTATCAATGTCCTCGACGTTGGCGAGAAGGCTGAGTGACGGAGGGACCTTCACCTCTAGGTCCCGCATGCTGGCCTTGCGCATCAGTCCCTCGTGGGACAGCTCCTTGCCCGGACGGGACATCCGCAGCAGCCAGGCCAACCACTCGCAGAAGACCGTCCGCACCTGTTTTGATTTGATCAGGACAGATTGTTGCATGAAATGTCAAAGAATAGAACAGCGTATAAGGCCCCAGCGCATAAGGCCCGTTATAGGCCTACAAGATGTAGGGCAAGACAAAGGCAAGGTAGGAGACAGTAAGTTAAGACAAGGAAATGCAAGTAACAAAGACAAACAAGGTAAGGCAAGTTGCACTAAGAAAAGGTTCTACGATGTTTACAGGGTAAGTTCAGGAACGTAAGGCAAGGAAAGGTAAGACAAAACAGCTACTACCAATGACTACATGTGATATATAGATAATAGGCCTACTCTTCAAGGCTCCCATGTGAATAGCTACTACCAATGACTACATGTGATATATAGATAATAGGCCTACTCTTCAAGGCTCCCATGTGAATAGCTACTACCAATGACTACATGTGATATATAGATAATAGGCCTACTCTTCAAGGCTCCCATGTGAATAGCTACTACCAATGACTACATGTGATATATAGATAATAGGCCTACTCTTCAAGGCTCCCATGTGAATAGCTACTACCAATGACTACATGTGATATATAGATAATAGGCCTACTCTTCAAGGCTCCCATGTGAATAGCTACTACCAATGACTACATGTGATATATAGATAATAGGCCTACTCTTCAAGGCTCCCATGTGAATAGCTACTACCAATGACTACATGTGATATATAGATAATAGGCCTACTCTTCAAGGCTCCCATGTGAATAGCTACTACCAATGACTACATGTGATATATAGATAATAGGCCTACTCTTCAAGGCTCCCATGTGAATAGCTACTACCAATGACTACATGTGATATATAGATAATAGGCCTACTCTTCTAGGCTCCGTCATGTGAATAGCCACTACCAATGACTACATGTGATATATAGATAATAGGCCTACTCTTCAAGGCTCCCATGTGAATAGCTACTACCAATGACTACATGTGATATATAGATAATAGGCCTACTCTTCTAGGCTCCCATGTGAATAGCTACTACCAATGACTACATGTGATAGGCTACATGTATAGATAATATAAGCCTACACTTATAGGCTACGTCATTAGAATAGCTACTACCGATGACTGCATTTGATTGTGATAAATAGATGATACACTTATAGGCTCCTTGAACTTATCCTGATCCCATTTATTTATCCTTCATATTCCAAATTTTCATTCTTAACACCCTTACCCATTTACATATCTCTATTCAGAATCTATCACATTTTGCTCCTTTCATAATTCTTTCCATTTAATTTATCCTCAATATCCTTCGCCGGTAATTCTTCATTTAAGCTACAACTCTTCTCATTACATTTAATTTTTCTTCAGTATTTGCCTCTGTTTATTTCCTTCAAAATTCTATTCAGCGCCCTTACCCATTTCGGCATTTCGTACATGTCTGGAGTGCGATGGTGGAAGTTGAGCACGAGAACCGTCGTGATGACTGACACCGTCGACATGATCATGACGCACGCAAAGTACACACCTGTCAATCAAACCACATGTTACATTGATCACCTTCTTTCAATTTCCAACAGCTTTGTCATAGATTATTTTACTGTGAACTGAAGATAGCGATAGCTGGTACTTGTGTAAACATTAAACATCCGCACAGTGTTCGGCTCTTGGATTTTGTCGGTGGCTGGTCCAAAACTTTGAAATTCATTGTCCAGCTTATTTCTTTCTGTCAGCTGGTTAATGTCGTTCATGTGTAAACTTAAGACTTGCAACTTGCATGCAGTGGCGGTGCCAGGATTTCAGGTTGGGGGGCTAAAGCTCAAAAAGCCATGGTAAGTTATTCCCATTGGAATGCGACGACCTTTTCTTTTGCTTAAAAAGTTAAAACCTTTCCTTTTGGGGGCTGAACCGCAGTTAGGGGGGGGCTAAGCACCCCTAGTCCCCCTGGCTCCGCCACTGCTTGCATGCCAACCGTAGCAGAATTTATTGTTACCTTGACCAGTCCGTTTTCAACCAGACTGCCCATTATTCCGGATTACGATTTTAGCAGAAGCGACCATCGACTGATGTCGTGTGGGTCATGATAAAGGCGCTATAGAAGTCATTGGATTGCAATTGATTAGAATCTTAATAAACAGTGTCTGTAATGTAATGTAATGTAAGAAGACTTTTATAAAGCGCCACTGAGAGTCTCTGTAATGGCAGCCAAGTTGCCAACTCTGTTGACCCCAGAATGCGCCTGGCTAAAAATATATCCATTTTATCAAACGTTTCTATAACGGTTGACGACATAAGCTCGAGAATTTGCATTGTAATACATTACTGTACAGTATATCACATTGTATCTCATGTCTTCAGCTATATTGTGTTAAATAACGTTCAAGTGCTAAGCGTTACGTTAGATGCTGCGCCATATTTTGTAACGTATCATTAACTCGAGAAATGACAGTCATTGAGTTTGTTGTAATTGTAATAGGCATTGGCTTTTGTTGCCTGTTTTTAATTGACGAACAGCTCAACGACAACATAAGGTGTGTTGATGCAATTTTTATGTATACAATTCAGTGAATTGCAGGTTAGCGTAAACTAAAAGCCAGTCATCTAAACAAGCGAAACAGTCGATGGCTCTGCTTTCTTGCACATCACCAGGAACTGACAGCTGTTTACCAGAGAAAGAGTGTTAGCAAATTGGTTAGGAAGGATCCTCGAGGTCTTACTGTAACCACTGCCTCGGATTTTTGTGTGAGCATCTGTCTCATTGTTTGTTTTCGTAGATGTCTGTCATCCTGCGGCTGTTACTGTTGACTGACTTATTGCATAGTCTATGTTTGTGTTTTGGAGATAGCAGCCCCTCATCTCTCGCATCGTTTTCTCTGTCTGTCTGCCTGTGTGTCTGTCACTATCTCAACTTGTCTCACTATGTCGCCTACGTCTGTGTGTCTGTCTCATTGTCTCTGTATGACAGTGTATGGTTATCTCTTCTGCCTGTTACATGTCTGTCTCTGTCTGGCTGTCTGTCTACCTGTATCTCTGTAGGCCTGTGTATGACGCTGATTCGGTTATACAATTATTTTACAAATTAGTAACAACTTGCTTTAATAGCATGATACGCTATGTAAATGTACAATTATAACTGCAATTACGACTGATTGATATTTGATTGTCCCTCATGCTCACCAACGAGTGGAACAGCCATTGACGTCGGTGGAACCATATCAGCAACGATCATTTGGAACACACTCAAAGCCAACAAAATGGTTATACCTAAATAGGCAAATAAATATTCATTTTCTAAACTTAAAAATTAGTGATGACATTGCAGCATTAACTGATGTCATATGATGCTACTCTATAGTCTATACGACAATATTCCATACTGTGCAATACAGTACTATACTGTCCTGTACTATATACTATACCATGATATGCTATGCTATCCAATAATGTACAATACTCTATTATACTATACTATATAATATGGGACTACTATGCTATATACTATACAATGCCATACCCTACCACACTACGTCAGATACCACCAACGTAATACGCAAGTGCATACATAAGTGAATACCGGCATGCAAATAACTGCAGATTAACGAATAAATAAATTAAAGTTAGAATGCAAATAAATAGATTAGCAATTGTATAATTTCAATAAATGGGACCTATCTAAACTCTAAAGTAGCATAAGTTAGCAGTTATAATCAAATAAACAAGCGAATAAATATATAGGTGAGAAATAAGTTTACCTATGACTAAACAAACAATTAAGAATATAATATTTTATGGATAATTAGTCTTTGATGTGTACTTGCCAAGTCCGATCTTTTCGCCGGCGTCTGGTGGAAGGACGAAGGTGAGGAGTGCGAGGAGTGAGATGAGTGCGCAGGGGATGATGAGATTGAACCCATAGTAGAGGGTTCGACGCCGGATGTGGATCGTGAACGTGATGTCGATGTAAGGATCCGGACAGCATTCGTACATCAGGGCGCTACGGACCGCTGGCACACCTACACCACATCAGACAAGGTCAGGTCAGGCAAGGTTAGGTGAATTAGGTCAGGTCAGACAAGGTTAGGTGATTTAGGTCAGGTCAGACAAGGTTAGGTGATTTAGGTCAGGTCAGATAAGGTTAGGTGAATTAGGTCAGGTCAGGCAAGGTTAGGTGAATTAGGTCAGGTCAGACAAGGTTAGGTGATTTAGGTCAGGTCAGATAAGGTTAGGTGAATTAGGTCAGGTCAGGCAAGGTTAGGTGAATTAGGTCAGGTCAGGCAAGGTTAGGTGAATTAGGTCAGGTCAGACAAGGTTAGGTGATTTAGGTCAGGTCAGACAAGGTTAGGTGATTTAGGTCAGGTCAGATAAGGTTAGGTGAATTAGGTCAGGTCAGACAAGATAAGATCAGGTCAAGCCATGAGGTAAGCTATAGTAATGTATTGTATGGTATGGTTATGTAAAGTAAGGTGAGGTTATGCCAGGTACTTTAAGATATGAATTAGAATGATTTGAGGTTATGCCAGGTACTTTAAGATATGAATTAGAATGATTTGTGATAAAATGAGCAGAGACAAGATAAGATACGATAAGGAGGTTAAGGTAAGGTTAGATCTGGTAAAGATAAGAAAAGGTTAGAGATGGTATAGGTAAGATTATGTTAGATCTGGTAACGGCAACCAATGCAGGGCGAGGTAAGGTCAGATTAGGTATACGGCAAAAAATGTTAACTTTGGTATTGTAAGTTTGCCTAGGGGTCATCCATTAATTATGTCAACAAATTTTAGGCCTTTTTTGACCCCCTCCCCCTTGTCAACAACTGTCAAACATTGACGGACCCCCAAAATTATGTCAACAATCCCAGAACCCCCGCTACCGGCAGCTGTAGACCAGACATTTTTCCTGATGACCTTTTTTTTTTAGTCATTCACCATATTTTTTCCATTTATTAAAAAAAATTTGTTGCCGTCAACTTACTTGGACCAAACCCCCTCCCCCTGTCAACAACTGTCAAACTTTTCCAAACCCCCTCCCCCTATTTGTTGACATAATTAATGGACGACCCCTTACTTGGTTTATGCCACTATATATTTATTCGCTTGCCATGTCGGTGAGAGGCCATGCTTACTGATGAGGTCCCACTCTCCGCTCGGCTGGTAGGTGCTGATGTCGACGGAGTCTGATCTGGCGGTCAGGTTGATCTTGCCGCCGTCGTAAGTCCACGATCCGAACTTCATGATGCAGAACTGGTCATCGAACGGGAACCACTTGATGTCAATGGCGCATGATGAGATGTACAGACCAAGCGGAACCCAGGAGCAGGTTCCATCCGAGTTGACGATGATGTTCGTCGGGTACATGCTGTCGATGTCCTCGTCGGCACTGCACACAATCGCAAGAGGTTCATACACAGTGCAGTGTGGTCAGCGTCAAACGAGGTCAACAGCACTAAGCATGTTGCGTAATGTAATATATGTAATGTATTTGGTTGTATATATACAGCGCTTTCTGGCATCTATGTGAAAGGCCAGGCGCTATATAAATGTTGGATGGCCACTATTAATATTATGACTATTACTAATACTATTATTACTCCTAAAAGAAACTATAGAGTTAAGTTATTACTATTATTACTATTAATATTTTTATTATCGTTATTATCGTTATTATTATTATTATTTTTTTTTTGCCCTGAGGTACTTCATTCCCCCAGGGACTTAGAAATTATAAAAGTGTTGTATTCTGGAACGGCTACCCCTCATCCATGTCAATTAAGGGTTTAATAAAGGAACCACTGAAAGCAACAGCGTTGAAGCGTTGTATTGTAATGGAGATACGCTGGAATAAGAAGCTGGACTCTCTGGGTTCGCCGATGCTTGTGTCAGATGGCGTCCCAGGTCTGAGATAAAATCAAGGCCTTTGTTGTTGATTGGACCTAGCGTTTCCATAGCAATCGGAATGAAAACGTGAGTGTCAAGGAGGGCAGAGTATTTCTGGTTCTTTCTGTCCTCTGCCAAGCTGGCCGCTGCTCCGGCTCGGGTGGCTGATGCGGCAAGGTAGGATGGTACCAGCGTGTCCACCACTGTGGCATCCCACACAAGGCCTCTGCCGGCTCTCCATGGAATAAGAGTGATGCCATCCGGTCTTTTGCCGTCAGATCGAAGCAGGCCTTGAGGTTCCTTGGTCGCCGGGAACCCTGCTTTAACTAAAGCCCGGAAGAACAGGTCGTTGAGGACACCATGGCGAGCCACACGGCCAAAGCCCAGCGAACAAGACAAGCCGTGTTCGCCTCTTGCGGTGACAAGTGCGCCACAAGCACAAGTGTGTGGCTCGCATATGCTGGCTCCCAAGCGCAATCCAACAGCCACCCTCATGGCCTCGTCACTCAGTCTCAAGCCGCAGGAAGTGATCGGCAAGGAGTAAAGCCAGTCTCCGGCATGCTGAGCTGTGATGGCCCTCCATCGGGCCTGGTCATATTTCTCTATTAGCAGGTTGAATAGCTCTGAGAACGTCTTTTGTAGTAGTGGTTTGTCCCATTTGGATTGTATATGAGTTGGGAAGTCTTCAGTGATGTTGGTTCCCAGTTCCGCCTGCCACAACGCCATTAGCTTCTCAACTTGTGGGTCTGGTTGGTTGCCTAGCTCTCTGAGGATGTTTGACTGGAGAACGAGGGTGCCCGCGGCCGATGCCAGAAAGGCGGGAAGCGCCAGCGACGACACCCTACGTACTCCCAGTCCTCCCATGCCAATTGGAAGAGTGGACTGAAGCCATTGAGACTCAGACAGGTTGATGTTTAAAATGTCCTCCAGGCCCTTTCGAAGATGCTGGTCGTACTCAGCCAAAGCGGGGTGACACACACATGGCGCACAACGTAGACTGTAGAGCATCTTTGGGGCGCCCAGAGAGCTTCTGAGTATAAGCAGTGCGTCTTGGCGCGCTATTAGGCTTAGTCTGTTAAGAGCTTTGCTCAGCTCCTCCACTCTGGTGTCCAGTGCTATTTGAAGAGCTGACCCAGTGGAGAGCGGTGCTCTTAAAAGGCAGATCAGGTCTAGGTTCAACCTCGTGAATTGTCTGAATGATTTGTGAGTGACTTGTTGCAGATCTGTGGCTGTCACTTCACATTTAGCCCTGTTAAAGACGAGGCCCAAGTCTGCACATTCTGCCTCCAAAGAATCTATGTCTGCCTCAACCGTAGATAATGGTCCACCCAATTATTATTATTATTATTATTATTATTATTATTATTATTATTATTATTATTATTATTATTATTATTATTATTATTATTATTATTATTATTATTATTATTATTATTATTATTATTATTATTATTATTATTATTATTATTATTGGTGCTGGTGGTAGTGGTGGTAGCAGAAGCATCAGTAGTACACTATAGCAGTATGAATAGTATTACGACGGCGATCGTATAGCAAAACAGGAACCTCGGCCACAGAGCAGAAGTTCGTTGAGGTGGGCAGAATGTCACGGAGTGTGAACGGTGATCAGACATATAATTCAGTCCAACTGACCTGTTGTACATGAGAATGTCTGGTGTCCAAATCAGTTTTGATGGCAGACGAATACTCTTCACATTGCCATACTCGCTTTCATTCCAGCCAAGATTATAATCCTTCCATTCCTACAAACTCAAAAATGTAATGCAATGCGATTTATTTTGGTGTTACGTGATATAATATAGTGTGATGTTATATTTTATAACGTGTTATGATTAGTTGTAATTCATTTAAGATAATGTCATTTAGCGTGATTCATAATTCTTCAAGTCAAAAGACAAATACATGTAGCCCAGAGATTTACGTGTTCTTTGCGTTATTCATCATTACATGCTATACGGCATTGTCTACATTTTTGTATTAGGCCCTAGTGGTGATGTAATTCTTAATTCTTTAATTTCTTTGGTGAATCTTCCTCTTCCATTCTGTTCCTATAGCTGACGTCTTTAATCGAGTTCGGTCTTTGATGGAAGAAAACAGACTGCTCTTACACCAATCGAAAACTGGATTTCACCTTTTGGGGAATTTATAGCAGCTGAACAGACTTAATTCTTTTGATTCAGTCTAGCTAGGAAGTCTCTGTCATATACAACGCAGCTATTCAGCCCGCAGTTAGACCTTTGTGTTGGACTGAACCTGGCATTCCTTGAACATAATTATTTATTCCGTTTGTAGGATTTTTCAATTCCCGCATCCGTTGCATCTTTCGGATTAGACATCAGACTACAAGTTTTGCCCTGATTTGCTTGACTATTGCAACTCACTGCCGACTGACGTTTCAAAAGCCAACTTGATGTAACTTCAAAATTTCGATTAGGTCATATTTACTTAGATTAGACCAGTGACCATCGATTGCTCTCTCGTACATTATGATAACGGCGCAATTGAAGCCATTACATTACATTAGCCTAAAGTACATTACATTACATTACATTACATTACATTACATTTCATTACATTACATTACATTACATTACATTACATTACATTACATCACGTTACATTACATTACATTACATTACATTACATTACATTACATTACATTACATTACATTACATTACATTAGATATAACAATGGAAAGAGTGCTGAGTGAATGGAAATATGATACTCACATAGTTAAGCCACATGTTTGTGTGCAGCATTTCATTCTTCTCGTCCTATATGCACAGCGAAGAAAGAATCTAGTATCAGTTATCATCAGCATGTCGTCGTCCCCCACTGTCGTCGTCATTGTCATCATCATCAGCATCATCATCATCAGCATCATCATTATCATAAATTCATGATCATCATCATCATTGTTTAAGTACCGTTCCTAGGTTCAAATAGACGCTACAAGCATAGATCGGTGTACATAATTATATCATAAGTAATATCGTTATGCTCATCATCATCATCATCATCATCATCATCATCATCATCATCATCATCATCATCATCATCATATCCGGCACATACAGTCAGAAAATGTATAAAAATATAGTTTACTGTGTTTTAGTCACACACTTAAGTCGGCCAACGCTAGGGCTGTTAGTGGGCTTCTGACTTCTATAGCCCAGATGGGTTCGACGTGGGTAGATCATGTCCACAATCCCACTTCTTGTCTTTAGAAAGTCGGGGCCACCGTGCCAGTTCGTAGGCTGTTGATATCAATTCCAGATGGGCGAACTATAGAGCAACCCTTGACCATGAGCCCACTTAAGGCATCCATGGCACCTAATGAACATGGTGGCAGGTGAATATGCACCGGATACCAGACACAGCAACCACATGCATCCAGTTCTGGACACCTCGACAACAGCAAATGGAGCAGAAAATCGTGGCGATTTCGATTACAGTTACTCTGAGAAAAACAATCATGAATGTGTTTTCAAAGAATAAACTGCATGCAGTAGTTTCATTTGCTTAGGTTGCTTAAAGGAGTCTCTTCAACAGGCTCTAAGCGCAATCGTTAGACCAGAGACCGAGCGCTCTACCGAACAGACCACCGTGCCACACAACGTATATATATAGACGGTGGTGCGGTATCTTCAGAACGAAGAGTTGATATTTCGTTTCCTCTCTGTGCACTCGGCACACATGCGCTCTGTCAGTCATGGTTTTAAGAAATGGAAATCCAGTGTTTATTTACATTAACGCCTTTTCTCATTCAGCGATAGAAAGAGGGAAATTGAGA
Organism: Aporrectodea caliginosa; assembly: GCA_020284085.1. Lineage (NCBI taxonomy): Eukaryota > Metazoa > Annelida > Clitellata > Crassiclitellata > Lumbricidae > Aporrectodea > Aporrectodea caliginosa. The sequence goes on along the minus strand of JACEVL010000168.1, from coordinate 1,197,738 downwards.
CGAGACAAACATTTTCCGACTTATTATAAGCTATAGGGGCCGTCCATATCATTCACAAAGGACTCCACAGAGGGGCGAGAAAGATCACTCAAATGTAGACAGTTGCGGACATGGGGGAAGGGTTATACAGCAAGTGTGGTTCCCGCATAAGAACTTAGTACATAAAATGAAACAAGTAGGCTACAGGTTGTGCCATAAACGTCAACCTCAGTCAGAAATCTGAGCCTGTACTGCGTTGCAAACTAGTGAGTCCCTTTGTTGGGCGTTGCGGTATGAAAGTGCCCCATCCCATAGCATAGTTAGTCCTGTAAGATCAGCAACTAGGGAAGCCTAATCTAGGCCTTAATACTCCGTTGGAGTGCGGACGTCCAGGAAGATATCTAAGTATATCTTTTGTGCTGAAGTCTTTATGGACGACCTCTAATGTGGCTGTGCACAAACTTTGTGTAGAGTTACACTGTTGAACATCTATTGTCTATCGATTGCGCTACCCATGGAGCCTCAGTCTAAGACACGCATCACGCTTGAGCACTTGGTTGCTGTTTAACGACACTGTGTCATAACAAAGATGATTAGTGTCGCCCTCCTCCTTTCTCCAGGCTTGGGACTGGCACTACCACAGGTAGGGTAGTGGCATCACGCTTAATTAACCCCATGTAGTCCACGTATCACACTATAACGAGGTATATATGTATTACATCCGAACAACTTCTTGGTGGTCGCAGACAGTTGGCTGGTGTTGACCTACACCTGCTGGCCGAGACCTTCCCACATATTGCCTTTTCGCTTACTGTTCGTGACCTTGGGGTGACACTTGATCAAGAACTTAGTCTGTCGCAGCACGTCAACCTGATCACACGAAGCTGTTACTACCAGCTCCGTCAGTTGCGTGTTGTCCTGAGGTCCCTCTCCCATGATGCTGCTGTGGTACTTGTCCACGCCTTCGTCACCAGCAGAATTGATCATTGTTGCTCGGTTCTAGCTGGTCACCCATCTGGCTTAATAGGGCGTCTTGACCGGGTCCTTCGTTCTGCTGCTCGGCTTATTGGTCATATTCCCAAATATGCCCCAGTTTCTGCCTACATGCGTGATGTATTGCACTGGCTTCCTGCCTCGCAACGCATATCCTATAGGGTAGCAGCACTTGTCTGGCGGTGTCTCACTGGTAGTGCTCCGTCCTACTTATATGATCTCTGTCGCCCGGTTTCCGATTAGCCACTCGTCGAGCTCTGCGTTCTTCGACTAAGGGGGAGCTATTGGTCCCTCGGGCCCGCTCCTCGGTCAGACAGCGTCGAGCCTTTTCGGTTGTTGGCCCCTCCACTTGGAATGGGCTGTCGCTTGCGTTACGCTTACTGCCCCGGAATGATTTGCCTGCTTTCTACCAACTTCTAAAGTCCTTTCTGTTTGGCCGTGGCTGGGCTGGGAGCGCCTCTGAGTAGGTTTCTTGAAGAGGCGCTATATAAATATCCGGAATGAATGAATGAATGAATGAATGAACTTCTAAGTAATTGCATTAATGGAAAATGTTTCGTTTCATTCTTGTTATTCAATTCAATTTTGTTTCAATTCAATTCAATTCAATCGTGCCATTCTATCAACACTTAGGCTGGGGTTTAAATTCCCTCCAGAAAAGCAGATATTTTAAGTGCCCTGTTTCACCCAAATACTACTGCCCTCTATCGAACTCAGCTTAAAAAGTAAGCGAATTAAACCACCAACGGGAAGGCTAGAAATGTGCCGAGGGAGAGGAGCGGCCACCCGCCGAGACTTAAGAAAACGAAATCACTAATATTTTATACTCATGACCGTCTCCCATGGTAGGCTACGGTAATAACCTTAGCTTCTGTCTAGGATAGCACCTTAGTCCTAAATGACCGGTGAAAGCTTTTAAATGTTGCTGTGGATTTCTCGGAATTTGGCAGAAGGGTCTATTTGTTTTATTGAGTATAACCGTAACTCACGCGGTTACGATCGTAGCGAGGTAAGGCGATAGACCATATATCCTTTATTCACCATAAAATATATCAGCTAATATAAAATTATATTTCTGCCTTACTGTCCCAAGCAGGCTCCAAGAAACTGATAGTAGCATGTTGAGTGTGTGTTTATGTATGTGTGTGGGTGTGTGTATGTGTGTGTGTGTGTGTGTATTTATGTGCATGTGTGTGTGTGCGTGCGTGTGTGTGTGGATGTGTTTGTCTGTGTTCCCATTGCTAGAATTCAAATCTGATCTACGTGTTTTTAACTGATTATGTTAAATATACGATGAAACATATTAGTTTTTTCATATATACTTAAATACCGGTAATTTGTGTTTTCAACCGAAAAATTGCGAATATTGCTAAAACTTCATCGTGCTGGGGGGCAAGGCTTAGCCTTAATGTAAAAGCCTAAAATTTGGATTTTCTCGTACATATATTTACATACTATTATGCACATGCCGTGCATATCAATTATAATTAAGCTAATTACTATATCATGTAACTGCCTATGTGTAAATGGCCTAAATAATATACCATATTTTTTATTTACCATGAAATATCAGCAGCTTGGATACATGAATATATATGGTTGTTTAGTGCATCTGGTCTTCACATAGCCGCAATCGAAGACCTTCTGTGATAAGCAGTTCGTAAATCAGACGATTAACATATATCTCGGTTCCGTTTTGACGACCAATAACAAGTGGCGACATCCGGTGGCCGACCGACGAAAGACTGCGTTCCTCTCTCTCACCTGTCCTCTGGTTCCGTTGGTAGGCTATTCTATTCGGTCTTTCATACGTCTACCTCAACGTGGTCTCGATTTCTGTGTTTTCTCCACGGGAGCAACCCCAAAAACCTCCTCGAGTGAACGGTAGACTGTCAGCGTATACACATTGCCAAAGATTCTCGGGAGTCTAAACCATTAATCGTAAGCGTACTGTCCGGCCTTGTTATTTGGTAAACTCTCCGCTGTACATGTATTTATGTACCTGTATCTATTCAGACACTTGCTATAGTGCATTTAAGTACAATAAACGAATATATATATATATATATATATATATATATATATATATATATATATATACCTGCGCCAGCATAAATAACCATTACCATAACCATAGTTTTTTTATTCCTCGCTTCAAGTAACTATAACAAAATATCATATTAATACACAATGAATTATTATAGTTAACAAAAAGCAAAGGGGAACCCTTAAATGATGTCAAATATCATTAAGATCTGAATTTACCAGTAAGTAAAACAATACACAGAAAACTAGAAGTCACTGGCGGGCCCACGCACACACGTGAAGCCCAACAAACGGTTTCCCATCCAGAGTGAACAGGTGGCACCAATCGCGTTCAGGGTCTATGGATCAAGCTGCACTGATAGTGTCCAGTAATGAGAATTCAAGACAGTTACCCAAGCGCTGAACTGCAAGTACTCAAACAAGTATTACGTAGGCCTAATAAGCACTCAGCTATTCAGTGAATGTCAGTCATTCGTCCTGCACTGAATGACTGACATTAATGTTTGCAGTTAAATCATGCACTCCTTATACCTCTCTGGTTCCACATATCTATGATTGGTAAGTCAGTAACGTTTATTTTCACAATCATTCTCTATCTCTGTCTCCTTGCCTCTCTGTCTATCTGTCTCTGTCTCTGTATCTCTGTATCTCTGTCTTTCTGTCTATGTCTGTCTGTCTGTCTGTCTGTCTGTCTTTCTGTCTCTGTCTCTCTGTTCTTCCCTCTCGCAGAAGCATGGTCTACTTTACACCGAATTCCAAGCAATCAATTTCAATAACGACTAGTGCTCATCCCTACCACTTCGATGATCTGTTGTAGGGAGACTCCAAACTTGACCTCGAGGGCGGCAGACTCATCTTCGACCGGACGGCCATATTGGTTGTGTCCACGTTCGTTGAGGATGTCGTTGATCAGCTTGTCCTCGTAGTAACCAGCCTCCAGACCTGCATCAGCAACAAGCAACAGAGAATACCTATTACCACCATGGAGTGCAAATTAGTTACAACCATGTTCGTTGGGTCCACATCATCTTCGTCCATGAAGTTACCACCAGTAACTTTGTGCCCAGTGCGGACCAACTATGGATTCATGCAGTGAACGTGGCTGTCTGGGAATTAGCCTTACGCACCCGAATATAGCATCTCCACGGGTTTCTTGTAAGCTACATGCAAAGTGCAAACTTTTTTGGGAGGCTCCTTAATTGTACTTGCCTCTGTAACAATGAAGTTGGCAATTAACTGAACAGCCATATTCAGCTCAGTTAGCAGCTTAAATCTATTGCTATAATTATACAAACTTCTACGCATGTGCAAGAAGAACTGTACGTATATAACGAATGACTTTGAGATTTATTGTTATTGTACATTCACGAGTATGTGCACACAAATCCGATATACATATACCACAATCATGTAGTCTATAATATACACTGCATATACATGTATATAGGCTTATACTTGATCGTTTTTCCAAATATCGGAACTTTTTATATCTATTATAATATATAGCATTATACAAAAATTGGCTAATAGATAACGAGCACCTGTGTGCTGCCCATAAGCTAACACGTAGTTGCCTAGCTACACCGGTTGTGCAGCTGACGTCGATATTCGATATGCTCTCCGTTTGTTTCTCTAACGTCTGACGGACCAATTATAACCTCCGACATGTCATATGCATCATCAATCACCATGCATAGCCTATGCAACGAATTTCATTTGCATATGCATGGTGTGTTTTAAAAAGAATGTGCAGGCTTATCTATGTTAAATGTTCTTGCTCGTTACGGATCTCAAGTCTGTCTCACGTGTTCGAGAGTTAGAAATTTTTGGTTACGGTGTATTGCTCTGCTTGCGAATGGATAAATTGAAGAACTCGTGAATAATATTCAGTACAAACGCTGTGTGCCCTTGAATACATTACTTCGTATTTGCATACTGGCTTTTGTTGAGTGAGCATCGCCATAAACACGTAGCCAATTGCTGCTAAATAATATTATTGTCTTAAGTAGACGTGTGAGTAGAAATTAATAAACCTATTAGGCCTACTAGTTGTAGTAATAGGTCTAATCTTAAATCAAAAATTTCTTCAAAGCCCAAGAGAGCCAAGTCGGGGACCCAACTGATCACAGGTGCTTAGTCACAGCAAATCGGTAGATAGGTTGGGTAGGGATCCAGGTCGAGAGCAAAGATTCAGGCAGGTAAACAGTCAAACGGCTAATTATTCCAAGTCCTTAATATTAATGTTACTGAATTAATATTAATTTTAATACAATGCAATACTTCGACAATTTTAACTCGGTAAAGTTGCGACTATTCAACCGTCGTCTCTTTTCGAATATAACTCTTCGATCGCTGCGCTTTACGTTTGCTAAATGTTCGCACTTCACAATCACCTGACTTTAATTCAATCAAACTGATTGATTGATCCATCGCCCAGTTTGGAGTTGACTTTACAACTGAACGTTCAACCGCGGAGTTGATCGTATACGCCAATGTTTAACGTACAACTGATCACTTTAATGAGACCTTTGCCGCATTCAAATAATAGTCTGCTTCTTGTCAAAGCCGTTGAAATTTCAAATAATGCACTCTGGTTCCGTGTTCTATTCTATCGTGTCAAAGCGCCCTTGTAACGGCATGTGCCGTGTTACGGCGCTGTAGAAATTGTCGTATTCATCATCATCATCATAATCATCATCATCATCAGCATCATCATCTCCACTGAATATTGAGCCTGAAATTTCTCCTTGCCCTATCTAGTCATTTTTATAACTTATAATGCTGGTGTTTTCTTAAAATATTGGCAATTAACTCAGGGTTGGACTGGCTCGCAGAAGCGGCCCGGGAAATTTGGTCATGGGCGGCCCACATTATCGAGCGCCGAAGGCGCGAAACCCTTCAGGATTAACCGATAAGGGGGTCCGTGTGGTGCCCCACCCGCAGATGCTTCTTGTAACATTTAGCATAAAATTAAGAACATTTTTAGTTATTAAATGGCCAAATGGCATAAATATTTTAATTTAAAATGAAAAGATTAACACATAAACACATGCTTTTTAATTTCTGATTTGCCGTAAATTCTTAATTATTTTTGGAACAAACTGTTCAATTCTGTAGTGCGCTGAGAACTGTTTAGTTTATTTCAAAATCTTAACATCATGATTGAATAAGTAGACACAACGTCACAGTATAACAAGCACTAGTATAGCAGTTTCTTCAATGCATCACTTAGCCTAGTTGATGCCAAAACGTCAACGATGTCATCAGTATTAATTCTGAGAACAAGTTTCTTTTCACAAGCCATCAGCGTGAAAGACTCTAAACTTGACCGACTAAAAGAATTTAGTAATCTGTCCAAAATGTATTTCAATTTCGAAAATGATTGTGATGAGGATAATGTCAGCACGAATTTGTATGCCAAAAAAATTTCAATAAGCAAGACTATGCAAACTGAACTTAAGGAGAACGTGGTAACAGCAAACAATACATTTTCTGCAAGATTTGCACTTATTTCTGTTACTTTTGCTGTTTTCTGCTATTGGGACTGTTTCGCTATCTATGTCTGTTATTTCAGTGTAAAATAGCAAATTAGCCTATAATCTTCTTCATGAGTAGTTTTGAAACTTTCCCATTTTCTTGCAAAGACCAATAATTCCGTTTGCAGCTGCTCTCTTGTTACACTGTAATTAAAATCTTCTGAGCAACTCACTCAGGTGCTGTAGTCCATTATCGAAATTTCTGCAAAATTGCTTGGATCCAAACAAGTCAAATCAGCATTAAGACTATGATGCTCATTGAATCACGGTTTCATACTACTAATAACTTGAAATTTTCTTTCGAATTTTCAATTGGCTGGTCTTAAGCAGTTTCTCCTGGCAATTTCTTTCTTGATTCAATTCTTTTCTGTTTGAAAGCAGTCTCAACATTAATGTCGAGACTTTTTAGCTAGTTCCCTGCTAGCAAGTTCTGAAAAATGTGAAGCTGCTTCAAAAATGAGACCAAAATTTCGTTGTATTTGGCATAATTGGCATAAGGATCCTGAGTGGCCGAGTGGGTTGGTGCCCGCTCGCCACGCCGGCGCCCCGGGTTCGCTTCCCGGTCGGGTCGGATTATCAGAGATTAATTTCTCGGATCTTTACTGCGGGTGGCTCGGTCGCATTATAAACGTGGAGTACAATACAACACACAATACAACACATCACAATACAACACATCACAATACAACACATCACAATACAACTGGGGCGCGGTGGTGTAGGGGTATGTTCGGTGCCTTGCAGCTGGAGGGTTGCGGGTTCGGATCCACCTCAAAGTCGCCGCGTAGGGACCCTGGGCAAGTCCTTCACTCGCAATTGCTCATGCGCTTCGGCGTGAAACTCCGATTCAGCGTTCGCGCAGTAGTCGGGAGCGCCTCTGAATGGGAAATCTGGTTGGGGCGCTATAACAAGTGTTCAAATACAATACAATACAATACAAATTCATTTATAGTATCTTGGACCATCTTATAGGCTAGTAGGATGTCCAATTTTGTCCTTGCCGTTTTTTTTGGATATAGGCCTATATTGAGATAATGGAGTTTTGTGTTCAAAGTTTTTCAAACACTTGCAAAAACGAATGCGCTGTCAAAATAAATTCAAACTTGTCAAAGCTTCCAGAAGACTTTTCTCTGTAGGCCTACCAAACATCATTAACAACAATTCTCTGCCAATATTTCACAAGTTATAAATTATAACATTAGAAATAAGATGTAGAACCAAAATATCATGATTTTTTTAATCATTTTTTCTTTTCTGGGCGGCCGGCCCACCGGGAATCTCCCGGTGTCCCGGCGGCCCAGTCCAAGCCTGAATTAACTAATTACTTATCAATCGAACCGTACATGCTTATACGCTGCCTAACAATCTAACACCACTAGTCAATTGTTTCAATACACAACTAGTAATATAGCGAGTAGATAGCGAGATAGTCACGACAAGCAATATGATTATATTGATGATATTTTATTCCTACTATTAACTATAGTAGTTTGATTCCTACTCCGGTGAGTGCTGAGTATCAATATCGCATGCAATGCACCACAGAAACATTCGAAGGAAAGAGAAACAAAGGAACACTACTAGTGCGCTGGATATACAGAATGAACGAAGACATAAGAAGACTTCCAAGCAAAACGAAACACGAGAAAAGCAGTGGATCTTGTGATGGGGCCGTCTGAATTACGATCAATATTTCGCACACATCGCCGCCAAACGGCTAGCTTCAGGAACTGATGGTGATGATGATGATGATGATGATGGTGGTGGTGGTGGTGGTGGTGGTGGTGGTGGTGGTGGCGGCGTCGTTTATGGTGACAGTGTGTTAGGGGTGATAATGACGATTATGGTGGCAGTGGTGATGACTATGGTGATGATGATAATAATCATTACGATCATGATCATGATGATCAAGGATCACAGTACTGTTCTGAGTTAGTTTATATATATAATTATATACATATACATATACATGTCTATGTATATGTATATATTTACTTACTTTCTCTGTGGTGTTTATCCTTTCTATTATCTCTTGTAGCAAATCACTCTGTGCCTCTATTTTTAAGTGTATATCTGCGGACGGATCTCTCTTTCATCTCCATGGCACCTACAATCCGATCTCTAGTTCTGTCTGTGTGTCTGTCTGTCTGTGTGTCTGTCTCTTCTTTATCTTGCAGTATCTCTGCCATTCTCTTCGTATGTATATGTGGTCAGTAAAAAACTCAATAATTTTTTCTCTCAGTCATTCTCTGTCTGCTCTGCCTCTGAATGTCTGTCTACATGTTTGTCTATCTATCTACCAGAATTAGACAAACACGTTTCATGCCTTTGATTTTCAGTCTGTCTCTGTCTTTGTCTCTGTCTCTGTCCGACACAAGATATAGTTGATAGACCTGCAAATATATTCTCTAATGTTTATGCAACGCAACTGTGTCGTCCATATACAAGGCCCAATGTATGGGTGGGTATAGATGGGTGGGTGTTAGGAATGAAGACAGACAGAGGGAAGAAGGCAGTGAGGCATAGGTTGGAAGCAGAATAAGAGGAACAAAGCAGTAAGAGCGCAGAGATAGAGAAATCAAAGAATAGAGGGGAAGGCACAGGAACAGCACCATCCCAAATGGCGCCCCAGGCAAAGCATACTTTGAGCGCCCTCTGACCCCCACTCCACGGTCCACCCACGTCACAACCCAATAAAGAACGGTTCAAGAACAAGCCAGAACATTACGCTCAACTGAGTTATTTATTATTATTATTATTATTATTATTATTATTATTATGATTTTTCATTAGTACAGTCAACCCTAGATAATTGGAATTTGGGGAATTGTAAAAAGTAAAAACACTTCCAATTACTGAAAAAAGAAAAAAATATCTATTACAAAGGATTCTTTGCTGAAGTAATCAGAAATCTTTTTGCTTGTAGTTTTTCTCCTTCAGAAATTTAATTATTTGAAAAGATGCAATTAAATGAATGATTACTTTAAATTTGTTCCATAAGTGAAAGTTTTGAATTCAAATGAAAATAATCATTGTTACTGAAAAATGACTAAATAGTGAAAACATAACACTATTAAAGCACATACTGGTACACCCTATAGATTTTGACTTACCAGAAAACTTCCTGCTTTGCCTGTGCCTAAGGTTGGCACTGGGAAGGCAGGAAGAGAGAAGGCTTAAGGCGAAGTACATGTATAAGCATACTGAAAAAGACAGACTGCCAGTCAGTATGGTCACGCGATAATGAAGGTGTTTATACTGAACGTGTTAACAGGTTGCTGATTCGTCGTTCATATCAAGTGCAAGATACAATGACGCTGTACGGAAATATATATTGGTTTTCTTCCCTCAATTATAACATTAATGGTCCAATAATATGTATAGCATAACATGCCTATAAGATGCATGTAGCTTTAATTTTATCTAAACATTGCCTTAATCTAATCTTTAACCATCCAATTGGACCTTAATTTATCAGTGTATAAGTTGCGTACCTGTCAGCTTAATTTTAATAAGCGAAAATTCATTGATTGATTGTTGATAGCTACATTCACGGCAATAAAATCATTAAACAGAAAACCCTAAATTCAGTAATTGAAGGAAAGGAATATAATAGGCTATAGTTAGATAGTTAAATTTAAAGTCCTATCTGATGTCTATATTGAGTAGATTATTTTAGATTATCTTAGACTATATTATTTCATTGGATTAGGCTAGAGTAAACTACGCTCAAATAGGCTAGATTAGACTATGCTTTGCTTTGCTAGGCTAGGATAGACTAAACCTGTATAAACTAGAGTTAACACTAAGTAAGAATACATTCGATTTGTGCGTCGCTTACCTTTTGCAAAGAGAATGATGGTGAGTACGCATGAAAGTCGTCGTTGTGTCAGTGACATCGATATATTCCAGTGCTTCATTCTGGCGAATGTTTCGAGCATCAGTCATATGGGATATAGTAGCACTATGATCCTCCTCTTCTGTTTACCCCAGTCTTCTCTCTCCCTTTCCTGCGTTTTGCTCTCTGTTTTCTTTCCACTTCTCTTTCACGTAATCCTCTTCCTTCTCCCCTTCCTCTCGCTTTCCTCTTTTCCGTCGTCCTCTCCTCCTCTCTTTCAGTCTTCACTTCTTCCTTCTTCTCTTAGCCCTCTTTCTCCTCTTTCTCTCTGGCTTCCTCCTTCCTCTCTTCCTTGTCACCTCTCCCTCTTTCTCCTCTTTTCTCTCGCTCTTCTCTCTCTTTCTCCGATTCACCTCTTCCTCTCTCTCCTCCTTTCTCTCGCTCTCTTCTCTCTTTACCCAATTCTTCCCTTCCTTCTTTTCCTTTTCCTTCTCAACCTTATCCTTATCCTTTAACTCCGCACACTACTTTTATCCTCCTTATTCTCCTCTTCCTTTATCCTCCCTTCTTACCTTCAAACTTCTCTATCGTTGTCCTCCCTCTAATCTTTCTTTCCTCGTTCTCGTCTTCCTCCCCTCCTTTGTCCTCCTTTCACTCCCTTCGATGTGTCGATTATCCTCCTCAGCTCTCCTCAACGATTAAGGCCTACGTTGAGGAAGTGATGTCTTCGCTTTCAATTAGTTTCCGTCTAATAGTCGACCAGATGCTTTGCTCGAGGATGCGGCGGCTGCTGCTGATGTTGCTGAACTTGCTTCAGTCGCATTCCTCATTCGCTCCCTTTGACTTCAGGCCCCGCATAATAGCCACCATTCTCGGCCCAATGCGCAGAGATACATAACATAAGATATATGTAGAAAGAGAGTGGAGAGAGAGTGGAGAGAGAAATAGAGCAACCGAGAGAGAGGCAAGAGACGACAGAGACAGTGATGCAGAGAGGCAGATTCATTATTATGTGCGCATAGGAGATGGGCAGGCAGGCTTGCACATACAGATGAAAAGAAAGATATAGGAAGAGTATGAAAAGAAGAGTAAATGAGAATGATAGACAGATAGACAGACAGAGACAGACAGACAGACAGAGAGAAGAAAAATAAAGAGGGAAGAGATAAAAAATTTAAGAAATGTATTAATAGTGGTGCCGGATAAAGGAAGCGGTATAGACAGTGGAGAACAGAAGTGAGACTGCAAAAAGAGGAGAAAGAGGAAGACAACGATAAACAGGGATATAGAGGAGGAGGGGAATAGTTGGGGAAGAGAGGGATGGAAGAGTGAGAAAGAGAATATGAAGAATAGAGAGGACAGAAGTTGCAATAGGCGCAGTTGTTGCGGTGTGGCCGCGTAACGGCGTCATATAAATGGTCGTTATTATTATTATTATTATTATTATTATTATTATTATTATTATTAGTAGTAGTAGTAGTAGTAGTAGTAGTAGTAGTAGTAGTAGTAGTAGTAGTAGTAGTAGTAGTAGTAGTAGTAGTAGTAGTAGTAGTAGTAGTAGTAGTAGTAGTAGTAGTAGTAGTAGTAGTAGTAGTAGTAGTAGTAGTAGTAGTAGTAGTAGTAGTAGTAGTAGTAGTAGTAGTAGTAGTAGTAGTAGTAGTAGTAGTAGTAGTAGTAGTAGTAGTGTAGTAGTAGTAGTAGTAGTAGTAGTGTAGTAGTGGTAGTAGTAGTAGTAGTAGTAGTAGTAGTAGTAGTAGTAGTAGTAGTAGTAGTAGTAGTAGTAGTAGTAGTAGTAGTAGTAGTAGTGGTAGTGGTAGTGGTAGTGTTAGTGGTAGTGGTAGTGGCAGTGGTAGCGGTAGCGGTAGCGGTAGCGGTAGCGGTAGCGGTAGCGGTAGCGGTAGCGGTAGCGGTAGCGGTAGCAGTAGTAGTAGGCCCTATGTAGAGAAGTATGGAGAGTGAAAGAGCGGAAGAAATCAGAGACACGGAGGGGAAGTAGAAGGATAAACGAGAAGAGTGGAGCAGGATATTCAGGAGTCATTGTAGGAGAGAGAGAGTTAACAGAGGAGAGAGGTCAGCAGTTAAGAAGGCAAATATATAGACAGTTTTAGAGGAGAGGAAGGAGAGAGACACACACACACAGACAGACACAGAAGGCATTCAGAGGGATGTGCAGTTAGACAGTTCATCCCACGGCGACCAAGGCCTGTTTTCTATTCCTGAAGGACAGTTTGACTTACCTGTAACACGCACAACAGGTAAGCCAAATGGTTTATAAGCGTAGGCCATATACATATATATGTACATGTATATTAAGCACATGCATATACATGTATCTGTATATGTATATGTATAATGTGCATGCGTATGTATATTTAGCAGATAGATAGCTATCGTGCAGCAGCAGCAACAGCAGCAACACCCACGGATGTTTATCTTGACAATAATATATATGGACGGGCTGTAGGCCTACGGATGGCGGATGGACTGTGGTTCGTAAATAGGATTGCATCCACTGCAACCGTCAGACGAGGACCACCAGGGTCACGGCCAGAAGGTTAAGCACGAACTGAGACCTGGAACGGTAAGTTGGGATTGGAGAGGAAAAGGATCGGGATTGATTTATGATCAAACTCAATATAGATGTCCGATGAGTCATATCGTCTGAGAACGAATGTTTGGCTAATAGGTCTATGCCGCTCTAAACCAAAGCATAGGTAAATAATCACAGGTGTACAATTACATGTAACTGATAACAGGTAAATGGTTACGGCTGGGTGTATAATTGGTTTTCGGGATTATACGGTTTTTCTAATGACTTCGGTGAAGCTTCGGTTGTTCTGAATATCGCAATATCGATTCAGTATCGATCGGTTAAATCAGAGATCGGTTAAATCAGAGATCGGTTAAATCAGAGATTGGTTAAATCAGAGATCGGTTAAATCAGAGATCGGTTAAATCAGAGATCGGTTAAATCAGAGATCGGTATATGAGCCCACCATGGGGTGTTGGGCTGTTGTGTCCTCTCGTTAGCTGGCCAAATCGCTGCGCAGTTAAGTTCGTTCTGTCAATTGTTGATGTCATTCAAGTCTAAACTTAAGACTATTATGCTAGAGTGGATAAGTAATTTGAAACAAGTGAATCTAAACTTAAGACTCACAATCATGTTTCAAATTGCATGATTGTATACTGTGGCCTAATTTCTGGTTTCTCTGGCCTATCGCAATTCAGTCCGCATTTTCCAGCGAATTATGAGTCTTGATTGCCATTTCACTTGAATCGATGCATTGAACATTATGGAAACGGCTCTATAGAAGTCATTAGGTTAGATTTAATCTGGGGGCCTCCTGGTCCCACACCATTGTATGACGACTCGAGCACCACGCTCTATCTACTGGATACTCCGTCTATCTCTCCTCTACTGGACACTCCATCTATCTCTCCTCTACTGGACAGTCCTTCTGGAACAATCTTCGACTGGAAATTGGGATCGTTCTGGTCGATGAACGAGGAACGTTTCCAGCTAGTCTTAAGACACGCCTTTAGATCTGTTCAATAGCTAAGATCTAGCGCTTATTAAATATTTCGAACGCGAACATAATGTTCTGTTTAAACTGTTTTCCCAAAGTGTACTAACACCAAGTAAATTATTATAGGCTATGCACGCACGTAAACTATAGGCCATGTTAGATCTTATACGGCAATCAAGACATATAGGAATGTTATGGAGTTCATCTGGTGACGATAGTGAAACTAATTATGAAAAAATGTCAAACTAATTTTAAAAGAAAGTGAAAGTATTGATCAATGAAGACGAAAGTCACGATGAACTTCAAAGCGAAACTGATGATAAAATGAAAGCAGTAGTGACAACAGAGCAACAACAACACTTAAAACGAAAGCGACCTAAACTATTTCGATCACTCTGTCGTAGGTCTGTGAATGAATCTCAACACAAAAGCGGCCACTGCGGCAAGGACGAGCGTTACCCCAACGACGGCAGTATTCCTCGCGGCCTTGACCTTATCCTGAGGCAGGAAGTACCCGCTGAGGACGTTCGTGATTGCAAACAACCGGAAGGATATCCCGAGATAGACGGCAGTAGCCAGCGTGAAATTGAGCAACGGATATCCAGGGATGTATACGAGCAGGTGTTTGGCGTTGGACTGCAGGTAGACATGCAGCTGAGACAGGTATGTCTCTAGGGTAACCTTGCCTAACCAGCCGAACATAGCGATGTGTCTAACGCGTACAGTTCGATACAGATTCCTCATGACGATATAGACGAGAATCGGGATGAAAGACGTGTAAGGGTGGAGGCGATTGTAGGCGTACTTCTCAAGGGGTAGAATACACAGGTGCCAATAGCCGTACACGCCAATCGATGCTGCTGCGATGGCGCCCTTAACAAGGTGGCCTCTGTGAACTCCCATAAATGTTCTAACCGTGTAGGTCTCCTCGACGCGTCGCAGAAAGTACTCGAAGTGCGGGTAGTTGTAGGCGCAGAGCATTCCGACGAAGCAGACCCAGTGGTCGAGACCGATGCGGTACAGCCACTCGTGCATGACGTCGTAGTTCTTGTAGGCAAGGCCGAGAATCGGGAAGAAGGGACGGAAGAAAACGTTGGCCACTACCGGGAAGTCGAACATCAGGATGTTGCACACAGCGTACGCGGTGAACTTCAACGCCATCTTGAACCGGTGTTCGTTCCAGGAGCGCAGGATTCCCATCATCAGATAGACGGACAGGAACCAGTAGGTGTGCATTGCGCAGATGTAGTAGACCATGAACTCGTTCGATACGACGCCGCAGATGACGAGAACGCAGAAGTCGAGGCGGAAGAGCATCTTACAGAATCTCCACCAGGAATAGTCGCGCCGCACCCAGAAGAAAGACAAGTTACCTGCAGGGAAAAGAACGAAACGAGAAGGCTTAATACGGCAGTACATTGGATTCTAGGGCCATAATCTTCATGGCCAATCGTAATCGTAATCTTAATCTCCAAACTTCTAAAGCACCACTCGAAAGCCAAGCGCCGGGCACCAGCTTATTCACGAGCGCTGCGTTTAGTCAGGCTGATATTCAGGCTTTCGAGATAAAGCAAAATTGTCCAGTTTGTATGCGGGCACTTGAATCGACCAGTGAGTGATAGCTTATGCATTATGGCAAAAGTGTTATGATTCCTTAAATTAGAATAGATTAGAGTAGGCTATCCACTAGAGTATGACTTCTGGTTTCTCTGGTCAACTGTATTTTCTCCAACTGATCATAATTTTTAATAAGGTTTCCCTGATATACTGTGCATCGTGATGACGACGACGCTATAGATTAGATTTCATCAGATTAGATTAGATTTGATTAGATTAAATCAGACCAGGTCAGACCAAGGCCTAAAACAGAGCGTTTTCTGATACAAAGCGTGCAGTCGAGCGTGCAATTGACTTGTCTATAGTCTGCAGTGTGCAGTATGAGTTTTTGATAGATTAGCTCAAGTCAGTTAGGCTACACACAATTTCATTCCAATGCATAAAATTGTCCATACCAGTTCAAGTACAGTTTGACAGTTGAGGAAGAGCGTACAGCTGACATTTATGAGTGATTTAGGCATTTCGTACCCCTAGAATTATAAGGTTCTATGTCCACTTTTTTGAAAAATCAACCTAACGTTACATGCATATCCGTTATCAGGATGACATGAGCTATGTCCTGAATAGTCAAGCTTAAGTGGAGACGCTTTCTTAAGCTCTATCTGTGATGATTATATAGTTCTATGACCATAAATTTGTACAGTGTCTCAAAGCTACAGAGGTGCAAGTCCAGTCATCCAACAGAATCACTAATTTTGTATCACGTGAATGTGAGATATAAAAGGGATCGAGTGACGTTTGAAAAAGAATTATACCGTACGGCGTTGTGTCCATAGCCAGTACCAATGAGATATCTTAACACCTGACTTGGACTTTATAACCTACAGCACTCACTTTGTGTGCAATCAATAATGTTATACAGCTCTATGTCCAAAAATAGTCACCTCTGCCATAATTAGGCCTATAGCCAAATTACTCATAGTCGGTTTACACTGTAATCGAAATACACATACAATCATACTAAGGGAAAACATTGTGTTCAAATTTTTGTAATTTAGCCTAATTACCATCAATGAAACAGCGCAAAATATTTTCGTCAGCAAATCTTAAAAATCGTTTTTCTCGCTTTCGCAAAATGTGGACATAGAACCTTATAGTTCTAGGGGTACGAAATTTCGATAAGAACAATTTAATTATTATAGATCAGTTGAATTAGGCCCTACCAAATCCCGTCATCCAGACGTAACAGGCGATGTAGATTCGAATCCAGTTGTACCATTCAGCAGCCGCAAAGTAGTGGTACCATACGAACATGACTTGCATCCATCCCTTCCACTCTTCCGTGTGGTCCCTGTTATTGTCAATAAGACTCAGTTTTTCTTACTCACGTATCCATTTTCTACACAGTTCATTTTATAATGCATTTCTCTTAAAATTATTTAGCCTATTAATCAATCAATCAATCTATTTTAATTTATTGGTCCAACAGAACTTTTCACAAATCAAGTAACTCCAATTCTTATGTCACAATAATGGTTTATCGTTGAGCACAAAAGGTAGACCTGAAGAGACCTAGGTCCCGTTGTGTAAGGCTTCCTAGTTACCGAATGAGTTACACACGATTTAGGCAATCGGTGGTGCTAAGTAAGCACTGAACTCTATTCAGTGAATCAAATATACGTAAAGACCTAGGCTTACATTACTGCCGTAATATTTGCTCTGATGGTGAGCAATATTATTGCATTCAGATAAACAGGGAACTTATTCTTAATCGTCAAGCTTGGATTCACTCTTTGAATTCCAACAATATAAAACTTTAAATGCCATTTGCTTTATTTCTTTATTTTAGTTTTTACATATACTGCATATTCGATAGCCAGTTAACCACAGTTTGTATGCATATATTATTTCTTACACTCCAAATCAGTTATGTTCAGTAAATGAATCCTGTGTTCCATTCGTAAAATCGGAGAGCTAGGCCTATAGAATCTTAGACCTAGGCCTATCAATCAGCAGACAGCAGCTCCTTCACATCAAACTCATTCAGTAGGCTCTGTGTTCCGTATTATTTCTTTATTTTAGTTTACACATAATTAGGTCTATAGGCCTACATGGGCGATCGCAGATATTTTTGTAGGAGGGGAAAAACACAATGGTCACGGTTAAATTTTTAGAAAGAGCTCGAAAATGCAAAACAGGAAATTACGAACATAGGTATTTTTCACAAAGGTTTTTAAATGTAAAATTTGAAAATTTTAAACGATATCCAAAGAAAAATCAGTTATTTATACTTGATTGAAAGTCTCCCATGAAAAGTTTTTAGAACAGGTAAAAAGCGAGAGTTATTTGAACAGTAATTGAAGTCGTCTGCGGTCTCTGCCGAACTTCTTCCATAAATTCTGCTTTGTTTGCGTTGATTTTTTTCTCCGTGTACACTGAGCATGCATAATCCGGATAAACGGTCTTCTGCCATGGTTGTTCTTAGCCATGTTTTCACACGACGCATTGAACTGAATGACCTCTCATTTGTGCACGTAGTAGCAGGTAATATTAAGAGGATAACAATTGCTTCGTGAATAGCATGGTAAAATTCAGTATGTGAGTGTATGTCAACAAAGTTGCTGTTAGTGTCTTGCATTGGCGATGAAGACCAAAAGTCAAACCAAGACATAGCTTCTGCTTCGAAATTGTCTATTTTTTATGTTTCATAGATTTTTTAAAGTTTCTCGGTCAAGTTTAGCATTTCTAGTAGGATGCAAAGAGAAAACGTTGGTCTGTGCACTGTTAATTTCAGAGAAGCGTCCTTCTGGTCGAGAAATTTGTTAAACACCAGAATGTAGTAGTTAAAAAATAGGTGTCAATTTTCCAGGGGGAAAGTGCCCCCTCTTGCCCCTAAGTGCGGGCGCCCATGCACATATACTGCATATTCGATGAGCAGTTTAACCACAGTTTGTATGCGCATATATGCCCCTATTATTTCTTACATTCTAAATCATTTTATGCTCGGTAAAAATATTCCTAGGCCACTTTACCCTGTGTTCCGTATTAAACAACCTCCTTCATATTTTGTTACTTGTGCAGAGTTTATCTCTTCAGTAATATTTCTATACGTATGCTCTTCTTGCTATCCATGGCTCACAGCCCCGTTGGTGTCAATCCCATGCAATTGATTTCTGTCGTTTTTTTTACCGCCGATAGTATGTGCAGTGTGGACCCTACCGACCAACCCTTCTCCTTTTTCACCAGGCTTGGTACTGGCACATGTAAGGAACCACATTGTGGCGAAGTTTTATACACCTATAACCTACCTTTATTCGCCTACAAACGATGATGATGTTAGAGGCACATGTTCAACACTTTATATCTGTTTTACCTTAGATCTATAGTTACCTGTTCCGTGATATTTTGTTACCTGGTTAGTCTATAGATTTTTAATAGCCCACCTGTTCAGTGTTTTGTTACCTGTTGAGTATTTTATCGTCTGTTGGATGGAGAGTGAATGCGATTCCCATGAAGAAGAGGAGGAAGACGAGGAAGAGGAAGGTATCTCTGTTATACACACGGTCACCCTTCGGTAAAACCTGCAAACAATGAGAATCGTTTCAGGCAAAGCTATAATTATTATAGCATAAAGTAGGATAAGGTAAGGTTAAGTAAGAAAAGATAAGGTAATTAAGATCATAGAATTTAAGGTCATTGTCGTACTCGTAACCGTAAACCCTAAATTTCCTAAAATGTCTAAACAGATTACACGAGCACTGCGTCAATCAATTCAGACAGGTTGTCCAGAGATAGCGTGCTTAGAAGAGCGAGAGATCCGAATGCCCGGATACAGCGGAGGGAAGGAGACAGAGGAGCTGCTACTAGTTGTATGTAGGTTATATGACATAATAGGCATAATCAAAAATTTACTTAGAAAATACACAATTGAAATCTCCATTGTAAGACGGTAGGCCTACAGCTAAAATGCAAACAGAGATCACTTTGGCATAAAAGCTAAGACAGCTTTCAAAGAAATTAAACTCACCCTTGCGTAACGATAGTATTGGTGTAATTCAAACACAGCTTACCTTGGCATAGTCGCACAGGTAGAAGTAGATCATGACCCAGCCCAGCTGCACAAGCGCCCACAGGGCATCATCCAGTTTCACTTCAATCACATTAGACCTCTTGGACGGTCCGTTCTCGGCGTCAGAGGTCACCTCTGATGGGACCCTGAGGTTGACGAGGAACCGACGTCCGAGCCAGGCCAGTACAGAGGACACCCAGACGATCAGCAGGGTCAGCTGAGGTAGAGTGAGTCCGCTGTGAGGCTTACTGTGATCGTCGTAGGGAGGGAGACTGATGTTCCAGGTCATTGTGCACGATACACTTCTGTGACGACGCCTGTCAGACTAAATCTAAGCATCTGCTTTTGAAAAAAAATAAGTATATAAAATAACTGAAGAAAACTTTTAAACGAAGAGGACTTTTAATGGACTACTCACAACTGAATACTACATGTAGGCCTATATGCATATGTACATGTAAACATACATGTACATATGCATCAAGACATTTAATGTAATTGTCTCTGTCCGAAGATATCTATAGCGTATTTAACCATTTCGTGGTCTTGTGATACAGGATACTGTGGAGTCGGTGTTGCATTTCTGTAATTGTCATGTACCATAAATTTCTGTCTTCTTTCTCTTTCACGAGCGAATTAACTAAAAATTCAACAGAGAACTGCCATAACTCTGACTCATCCAGATAAAGCAAAATGTTTGGAAATGACTAAAACTCAGCCAAATGTTGTTTAATTTTGGGTATTCTGTGTTGTGGTCATTTTTCCTTGATTTTGACCTTTTGACCTTGAAATGACCTTGGTTTAATTTCAAGGTTAAAGGTCGAAATCAATTCAGAACTGCCATAACTCACAAATTATCCAGGTGAAGCAATTTTTGGCGTAGCTATTGTCAATTTTTCTCTTGATTTTGACATGTTAACCTTGAAATGACCTTGAATTATGTTAGCCTTCTAGTTCTATTTCTTCCTCTGATGCAGCGCTTGTTGGTCCGATCAAACAGGTAAAAGAATCACCGAAATAGAATACTATTTAGCTGAGTTGTGACCTTTTTCCTTGAGTTTGACCTTTTGACCTTGGTTTTTGGTGTTTTACATAAAAACGCTTGTTCATTTCAGAGGGCTCCTACTCCAACTTTACTTAGTAGACCCTAACGGATCTTCATGCCAAATTTGGTGCTTTTATCCGCCCGGTAGTGATAACCTTGAAATTCAGCGCTAAGCCATCTCACTACTAATTGCATATATATAGAGAAACGCTGAGATATCCGTTGAGCAGAATTATACGTGAAACATTCCCTCAGGTATCAGGTATGCAGATTATGCTAATTTGTTGAGAGATGAACACAATAAGACCGTGTAGCGGACGCTATAGAGGTGAAAGAAAATTTTAAAAAATGCAATAAATCAATAATTGAACAAATCTGATCTAATCACTTCCATAGGCCTATCATAATGCAAGAGTCATCAACCAATGGTTGCCTCAAGTGAAACCAAATGCTCAAAATCACGAGTCCATTAGAAAAGCCTGGCCAAAATTAGACTCACAGAAATCGGGTAAGTCAGAAGTGACGGTAAGCAAGCGATCTTTGAGAGCTAGGTTATCCACCGGATGTTATTTTGAAGAGAATTAGACTGACTTAGGATAAGATGTTAAGGTAAGATAAATTTATCATTACAAAACGACAATGACCAGAGTTTAGCTCAATATCATAAGAAAGAGGCAGCAGGATGTATACTAGGGGCAGACAACTCCGATGGGTTTTGTACCCAGATGTAAAGTTTCAAGCTAAATAAAGGTATATAGCTATTTTAATCATGACCAGTTGGTTAAGTTTAAAGGGAGTATATACATGTAGACGTCAGAATGACGGTGAAATAAATGGAGGAGTTTATTTAAACGATCACACGAAATTATGGCCGGGGAAGTTGTTGAATATGTTTGCGTGACACCGAACAGAAGAAAGGGACGGTGAAAGATGCTATAGACTATAATTAAGAAAGGCAGGAACTCGCATTACGCAACTGAAGTGCAGAATAAACAGGGTCAATCACGTGATTTGAATGAATGAGCGCATACATGTAGGCCTACAGAGTAGGGTCTGGTAAACTAATTAAATTGCAGCTAGGCTATGAGTTCATTAACATAACAAATGCGAAGAAGAGACAGCGAGTAACAATGAAAAAGAGAAGTGATGTATAAAATAGAAGGAGAGATAGTGGGTACCAATGAGAGATAGTAGCGACGTAACAAAGAGAAGGAAAGACACCGGACACCAAAAGAGAGAGAGAGAGAGAGAGAGAGAGAGAGAGAGAGAGAGAGAGAGAGAGAGAGAGAGAGAGAGAGAGAGAGAGAGAGAGAGAGAGAGAGAGAGAGAAGTGACGTTACAAACAGAGGAGAGATAGCGGTTGGCAACGAGAGGTGGAACAATGTCGTAACAAAGAGAAGGAGAGAGAGCAGGTCAGTCACAAAGAGAGAGAGAGAGAGAGAGAGAGAGAGAGAGAGAGAGAGAGAGAGAGAGAGAGAGAGAGAGAGAGAGAGAGCAGTGACGTAAGAAACAGAAGGAGAGATACCAGACAAAAGAGAGAGAGAGAGAGAGAGAGAGAGAGAGAGAGAGAGAGAGAGAGAGAGAGAGAGAGAGAGAGAGAGAGAGAGAGAGAGAGAGATGAAGTAAGAAACAGAAGGAGAGATACCAGGCCACAAAGAGAGAGAGAGAGAGAGAGAGAGAGAGAGAGAGAGAGTGACGTAAGAAACAGAAGGAGAGATACCAGGCCACAAAGAGAGAGAGAGAGAGAGAGAGAGAGAGAGAGAGAGAGAGAGAGAGAGAGAGAGAGAGAGAGAGAGAGCAGTGACGTAAGAAACAGAAGGAGAGATACCAGGCCACAAAGAGAGAGAGAGAGAGAGAGAGAGAGAGAGAGAGAGAGAGAGAGAGAGAGAGAGAGAGAGCAGTGACGTAAGAAACAGAAGGAGAGATACCAGGCCACAAAGAGAGAGAGAGAGAGAGAGAGAGAGAGAGAGAGAGAGAGAGAGAGAGAGAGAGAGAGAGAGCAATGAAGTAAGAAACAGAAGGAGAGATACCAGGCCACAAAGAGAGAGAGAGAGAGAGAGAGAGAGAGAGAGAGAGAGCAGTGACGTAAGAAACAGAAGGAGAGATAGCAAGTCACAAAGAGAGAGAGAGAGAGAGAGAGAGAGAGAGAGAGAGAGAGAGAGAGAGAGAGCAGTGACGTAAGAAACAGAAGGAGAGATAGCAAGTCACAAAGAGAGAGAGAGAGAGAGAGAGAGAGAGAGAGAGAGAGAGAGAGAGAGAGAGAGAGAGAGAGCAGTGACGTAAGAAACAGAAGGAGAGATAGCAAGTCACAAAGAGAGAGAGAGAGAGAGAGAGAGAGAGAGAGAGAGAGAGAGAGAGAGAGAGAGAGAGAGAGAGAGAGAGTGACGTAACAAACAGAAAGAGAGATGGAGGTTGATAACGAGAGGTGGGACAATGACGTAAGAAACAGAAAAAGAGATAGCAGGTCACAAAGAGAGAGAAGTGACGTAACAAACAGAAGGACATAAAGCAGTTTACACAGAGAGAGTATAGTGACGTAAGAAACAGAGGGAGAGATATCAGGTCACTAGGAGAGAGCAGTCACGTAACAAACAGAAGGAGAGATAGCAAGTTACAAGAGAGAGAGAGAGAGAGAGAGAGAGAGAGAGAGAGAGAGAGAGAGAGAGAGAGAGAGAGAGAGAGAGAGAGAGAGCAGTGACGTAAGAAACAGAAGGAGATATAGCAGGTCACAAAGAGAGAGAGAGAGCAGTGATGTAACAAACAGAAGGAGAGATAAAACGGTGCCAAAGAGTGACAGAGAGCAATTACGTAACAAACAGAATGGCATACAGTGGATGACAAAGAGAGACAAGTGACGTAGGCCTATCAAGCAGAATGAGAGATAGAACTGTGCCAAAGAGTGACAGAGAGCAGTGACGTAGCAATCAGAAGAGCGAGAGCGGATGAGAAAGAGAGAAATCAGTGACGTAGCAAGCAGTATTGACAGCGATTCACTAAGAGAGAGAGTGAGAGCAATGACGTAACAAACAGAAGAAGAGACAGCGGTTGACAATGAGAAAAGGAGATCGAGATCAGTGACGTAACTGACAGAAGGAGAGATAGATAATATAGAGAAAGAGCAGTGACGTAGCAAAGAGAAGGAGAGGTGGTGGGTCACCAAGAATGACAGCAGTGCGGTATTTCCTTGAATAAACTAAGCTAAATGCTCAATCTAAGAACTTACGAATTTAATTTTAACTTAAACCGTGCTTAAAACCTATTTAATTCGTGGAATTAAAATCTTAAACACTTTTCGCCTGACTCCGGTAACAAATGAATAACTGAATGACTGAAGTGAAGAACGAATGAATTAAAAAATTAATGTGTGTATAGGATGCCCTACAGGCATTCATGATTGTTACCGCGCGTGAATATTGATCAGGCTCTTTACTAAGCAACATTTCAATGGGAACTGCAAAACTGTCTCCATACCAAGACAATAATTAGCATCCGTTACAAAGAAACAATCGCAGAGCATAAGGCTATATAGGCAACGCAGTTTCTGCATGAAGGGCTACAGAGTCTGTTGTTAATGTTTGTATGTAGGCCTATGTATTTATACACGTACACACACATACACGTCTTGTATGCCTGATTTTCTGTTTGTTTATCTGCAAGTAAGTCTTACTGTATGTCTATTCTATTTACTATTCTATTTACGGATTTATAAAGCGCCTCTCACAGTATACAACCTAATCAGAGGCGCTTCCAGTGCGAAAAGCACGCGAGAAAAAACAAGTCTTAAGAGAACAAGCAGAAACAGTGTAGTACCCCTCCGATAACATCACACCACGAGTTATAGCAGGAAGGTCAATCCACAGCAAAGGGTCAACAGAGGCATATGCACGATGGTGTGCTGTGGTAGTCCAAGACCAAGGAAATAGAAGGTCATGATGGTCTAAAGAGCGGAGAGGACGTCCAGACATAGCTGAGATAGGCCGTGTGATAAGATCACAGAGGTATAGCGTGGAGCTTGACCCAAAAATGTCTGTCTGTCTTTGTTATTTGCATGTTTTAAGAATGTATGTATGATTGTGCGTGCGTAAGCATGTGTGTATATATGTATGCATGCATGCTCGTTCGTGCCGTCACTAAAACCCAAAACGCCATCACATCGCCCTGTCCTCAAATCCACTGGCTTAAAATACCTGAACGAGTGTGCTCCTGAAGAGGCGCTATATAAATTCTCGGAATGGATGAATGAATAGAATACAAAATCCTATCATACAATATACCTCTGATCAATACTCCCAGCCGTCCTATCTTCGTCAGGTATTCGCAATCCAACCATTACTACGCTCAACCCACCGTTCTAGGACTCCGCAGCGTCTAAGATAGACTGCAGCTGGCTAATGTTGGAAAGAGTTAGCTCTACATGGATAGTGGATACAATAGCGTTGCCATAATCAGTCCTTGGGAGATGAATGCATGGTTGGGTCGTGCACCATGGTGGCGTGAGTTGTAACGAAAGGCGTCACCTCATCACAACATTTTTTAAGTCCATAGCTGCCATGCCTCCTGCCAGAATTACGACAAAATTAGCCTTGGCTATTTGATTCTGATCCATCCTACGAACTCACTAAAGCCTCACCTTTTACTATGTCCCAACTATTTCATTCAAACTGAAAACACTGTTCTTTCACAAATCTTTCTGATTCCTCCTCGGCGCCATAGGCCGACCGTTCGAGATCTCACCGCTTCAATTTTCTAAACACCATCCACCGTATCCGTCTGACTACCTGCTTGTCTGACTCTTTTGAACCTTGACCTGGAACCGATTTTGACCCAATGACCCTATAGGCCGGCCTATGCTCATCGTCTCTGTTTTGACTGAGCGCCTGTCAATTACCTGGTTCCCACGACTTCGCTTTTGGGACGCTGTAGAAATTTCGAGATTACGATCGTAATCGTAATCGTAAATTCCAAACTTCTAAAGCGCCACTTGTACGCCATGCGCAGGGCATCAGCTTATTCACGAGCGCTGATTACGATTACGATCTGCTTCTTTCAATGCTTCTGTTTCGGAAACGACTGAATCCATTTGATTCAATCGTGGTTTTAGCTGAGACGGGAGCATCTTTTATTAAATTTAAAAGGCGCCATATAAATCAGCACTTAAAATTACAAATTATGTATGCCTATATCTATGGCATACATAATTCATGCATAATGAATACTAACTAGCTTAGTCTACTTGAACGGCTGTCATGCCACAGAACGAGTTATAGAGTGTGGTTATCATGCATCGACCCATGATTCGAGCACCTATGTGAATAGGCCTAATTTAGATGCACATAGCTTGTCAGACAAGAAAAATCTATACTAATTAACTCAATTTAATTCTCTATCCCTTTTAAGTATAATGTATAATATAAAAAGTAGAATGTTTCAGGTCACTTACGCGGCAATAGGCAGCTAATCCATGTTATAGGCACAGCCTGTGGCCTTCGTTACGGTTGACGCCAGAGGCTCTTCAAGAAACGCCTTGAGTTGTATTCAAAGTACTCATAGGCCTAACCGTCGCTGCCCACGTAAGTGAGCGCAACTAACGGGACAAATAGGCCTTTTTATTGTCGTTTTTCTTCATAGGTCTGCCCAGGTCTCGTCGAATGAATATGTGTCACGGCAATCTATAGTTTATATAGCCTATATATATCGTCCTTGTGCATGCACCGTTGTCTGTCAATGTGGATGAATTATAGATGCAAGAGAAAGGCCTTGCCTTCTGGCGCAGAGCAATAGAGCCTAACATGTTCATCAAAATCATAGGCCTACCTAAACAGCTAGCTAGAGCTTCTCATTTGAAAATACAAAGCGATTTGAATATCGATCGCGCTGAATTGAGTAGGTGATCGATGCGCGGTCGACCTCGGAACCTTTTGTGTACAGTGTATTTTATGTATCGTATCAATTGGTATTAGCTGCATGCATATAATAATATGGTTGTCCATTAACTTCTAGAGTATACGCAACACTTAGACTATTAACCGTCGGTAAGCCTCCTCTGCATGGTTGTCAATGCAATTTTATATCGGTACTAGTCTATAAGCTTTCACAAGTAATATAAATTAGGTAAATGAAGTAATGGTCTGGCTCCAGCCTGGAGCCAGACCATTACTTCATTTACCTAATTTATATTACTTGTGAAAGCTTATAGACTAGGTAGAGCCTGCGCCGCGCCGCGCCGCCGCCGCCGACAATTTTTTGGACGCCGCCGCCGCCGATTTTTGTGGATCGGCGCGCCGACGCCGCCGCCGCCGATAATTCCTCGGCGCGCCGCCGATGCAACGCTGAAGTGTTTAATTGTTTTGTTGGATTTTTTTCATGTTTTGCATGATTTCACGATAAATTGGGCAATAGAAGTAGGCTAGACACAGACAGACATACTGTTGTATTTTAAGTTTACGTATTTTATTACTGAAACAATATCTGATATTTAGCTTGCTGTAAACATCTATTGTTCAAAGCCGCCATTACCGCTGGTTCACTGTCTTGACTCTGGTTCCCTACTATACTACATATACAGCCAGACAGACAGAGACAGCCAGACAGAGACTGACAGACATACAGAGACAGAGACAGAGGGACACAGGCAGACAGGCAGACAACGGACAGATGATGGGATGGATAGATAGATGGATGGTTTGGTGGGATGGATGAATGGATGGATGGTTGGATCGAATGACTGATAGATAGATTGAATAGATGGATAAGAATGAGAGAAGATCGAAAAGGTGCTATGTCTTATACATGCATACTACATTTATATATATGTAAGACAGAGGATATATATATATATATATATATATATATATATATATATATATATATATATAATTCAGTCGCCGTATATATATATATATACGGCGACTGAATTGTCGGAGGGTTGGGAGTGTTCAACCCCGAATTCATTTTCAACCCCTTCAGTTAATTCCATGAAATTTCCTTTGAGGTTAAGTTAACCCCTCAGTGCAGCTTTCAGTGAATGTACGCACATGTAAAGAATTCTTTATTATAATCTATACAATATCGGCAGTATTCAGTCACAGGCCTGGGGCGAAACGCCCTCGCACCCCTCCTGGTTGTTTGCCGGCGACCCTCGCGACCAGACCCGCCCGTCATGGTGCGCTGCTATAACGGGCCACGGGCTTGGCATGGGCGAGGTTTAGTTCTTTTCTTAACTCAAATAATGTGATTCCCCAAGTATTGGTGTTCTGTTTATCTTAAGGTATGTAAGTAGGGAGGGGTCAGAGGGGATGACAGGTAGCATCGACATGCCACGGAAGAATGGCATGACCTTAAATTATTGACCCTCATTTTCTGAGTGAACAAAGTGTCCTGTCTCCCAGGATTTAGGCTAAAAGTTCCAAAGTGCAAGAGTAATCCACTCACAATACGCATACACAGTGAATGAGTCATACTTGATATGATACCCCATCTGATCATCCTGCAGGCTTAAGCATGTCCATCATCATATTAGCACATGCAGCTCATGCTCCAACAGTGTAATATAATTCTATCAAATTTCTAGTGCATCTAAACCCAAGTCGTACAGCGTTTTCGATAGACATGCATTTTAAGAAATTGCAAATCCCTAAGTAGCCTACTACTGGCTTTCGGATTGGCGATCTGCATTGTAAACTGCTATGGATTAAACTGCTATGATACAAAGACTATTTGGTATTTATAAAATCAATTCACGTTCTTGAAATCAATAACATTAACTTAAATTGTGTGGAAATTCTAACTATTTCAAAAGTTTGGACGCCCATTTGAGCCCGTTCTGGCTGGATTAAACTGCTATGAAACTAATACTATTTGGTATTTATATAATCAATTCACGTTCTTGAAATAAATAACAATAACTTAAATTGTGTGGAAATTCTAACTATTTCAAAAGTTTGGACGCCCATTTGACCCCCTCATAAAATTTTGGAGCCGTCACTGGCGCCTACCACGCCGCGCCGCGCCGCCGCCGCCGCCGATTTCTGTTGGGCGGCGGCGCGCCGCCGCCGCCGACCAAAAATGACCGGCGCGCCGCCGCCGAAACTATGAAGTCGGCGCAGAGCTCTAGCTCCAGGTTCCTCTTAGAGTCTAACTCATCGAACGCGATCGATTTACCGATCGACCAGACCTTTAAATTGCTCGGCGATCGACCAAGGAGATCGATCGATCGATTGCCTCAAATGAGAAGCTCTGTACCTAAACCAACCTGTTAGAATAAAAAGAAAACTAAATTGCTATAGGTGGATAGATTGACGGTGGTGTAGTGTCCTGCGGTTTCTGATGCAGTCATTCAGCAATAATTATTGTCACACTTTATCCAATGTTCCCATTCTCTGATGATATGATGATAATTGGTGGCGCGCTCGGGTTATAAGCCTATAATGTCGACCGACGGCGCAGAGTTTCGAAATGATGGCAAACTACGGGCAGCCAATATAATCTGCCGACGCCCAAACCATAAACCCAATTCGCGTTGCGGGCGGGATGAAGGCTTAGCCTAATAATATTTATTGAGGTCGACTGTCTAGGTTGCTGTTGTACATTGTGCATTCGGAACTCTGAATAGTAGCTTATGAAATGCTTTTTTCAGTGTAACAAAATTGTATTTCATGTAGGCCCTATTCATCTATAATGCAGCCTATCATTAACTCTTACAATATCTGCAGTTCTGTAGGGCTAGAACGTGTGCCCCATAAGGAATCATTAGGAATAGGCCCTATACGTATAGGCCTAGGTCTAAAAATTTTTTGAAGTTTTTTTAGTAACTACAGTAGGACTGTCTCAGATTATGCCAGTCAATGCCATGTATGGTGACAGCCAAACAGGCAACGTTGGGGAACTCTATACGTTATCAACTATAGGTCTACTCCTGGTTGTTATGCAGTGCATAAGTGACATGAACTCAAGACGTCATTCTATAGCCTCTAAATCTGCACAGTTAATAACCGACTAAGCCTATTAGCCCAGTCTAACCAGTCGAGACACTTCAAAACAAAATTCTTTTGGATCTCGGTCATGTCTAAAGATTTGTTGACATAGTGTGGGTCCGCTGCGACATGGTTGTGGACTGCAAAAGCTCTTCAAAATTGGCCTTAAAATTAAATAACATGCCGTATAAATGATAATAGACATAATTTACAGAACATATTAAACACGATGCTTTACTCTACACAGTCAATTATTTATTGCTTAAAAAATAATTATTCGTTGATTTTCTTCACAGACACCGGTCCACAACTCCACATGCAATGCACGTGTAATGTAAACGCGACGTTCTACACCTTTGTCGCTAGAGGGCCAGGCTCCTTTGCCGCCATTTTATGACCAACGCGCTGACATAATAATAATTATCCAGTTCTGTGTATCATTGAAAATTTGGTTTTCGGTGTCTCACAGCGCAATGTGTGTTGCTCTTGGAAGATATTTTATCTGTGGTATTGCTGACCTTCAGCTTCCGGTGTCCGACCGTAGTTTTGAATGGAATTTAATTTTTCATGTCTTGATTTAGTCTTTATAAACTGATTGGAGATGGAATTGCAGGTTTGGGAAGGCGATTGGGGTTTGCCTTCTGTGGATCACAACTGCCTGGCTGTTTTGGTAATTATCAAGTCAGTGCCACTGCATAGATTTGTTTCTTTTTGCGCATTCGTTCGTGCCCGGTCAGTTGCAAGGAAAATGAAGAGGAACCATTAGTCCGGACGCACTGAAACTATTTTGCGAACAGACATGGACAGTGTCTGGGCTGACATGTCACTTCATTCACTTCACTCGTTCCTGGGCTCAGTTTGGGTTTGACCTTGACTAAGAATTGACCTTTCCAGAGAGCATGAGGGTTGAACGTGCCTTTTATCACGTGCGCCAGAGTCGCACAATACGCCGTTCGTTTACAAGTCAAGCCAACACGACCCTCATGCATGCATTCATATGCTCACGAATTGATTATGGCAATGCAATGCAGGACTAACTCTTTCCCACATTGACCAACTGCAGTCTATCTAAAATGCAGTGGCTTGTATGATGGATATAAACCTAATATATCTAGTTTCATGTGGGAGGAAGTGCACTGGTTGCTGATGCACTAATGCATTGAGTTGAAGCTCTTAATAATAATAATAATAATAATAATAATAATCTTTTCTTTATTAAGCGCCTGACAAACGCACTGCGCTGTACATTTACATGTTGTGCAATTTAAATCTTAACTACTAACAGAACAGACAGCCTGCAATACAACGGCGCTAATAGCAGCCTACAAAGCATTATCCGCCCTATGGGACTCGAACTCAGTACCTCTCGCTCTCCATGCCAGCGTGTTATCCAATGCGCTATCGGTTTATGTTTATTGCTTTGCAGGCTGTGCTCCATCTTATCTTGGCGAGTTGTGTGTCTTAATCTCGTCCATTCCTGACCATAGATGGATTCGCTTTGCTGCACAGGGTGACCAGTTTTATAACCTCCACGGTGTAGCATAGAAGCTTTGCTGTTGTCAGTCCAACTCTCTTATGACATGAACTGTTTGGTCTTTCTTTACCTCTATAATGTAGGTGCTTGAAAACCACTTTGTTCAATCTTGGTTTTCTGTCGTTAGGGTGGGAGAGCCTCTGATGAGACTATGTTGAAAATGTGCTATGGAAGAATGATTACAATTGCAATAGGCTGTTTGTGGGTCTTCTGAGATTGCCTTAGCTCTTGACCGGACTCAGCCTGGAATATAGCTTGCGTGATGTTGCTTAGTAGCGACCGTCGACTTGTGCCTTATTACAGTGGCATCATAGATGTTCTTAGATTAGAATGTTTGTCATAGTTTGCACTGTGCTACAGCTGCACAATGGAGAGGGGCATCAACTAGACGAATGTGTGTCAGGCAACACCATATGCCTACCTGCACTGCCTTGCTACTAATAGTTATTCTGAGAGAGGCGCTATATAAATCTTTAAATACAATACAATACAATACAATGCCACTGCTGCTGTTCGAGTAATGAGCCTGGCTTTGGGTACCCTGGAGGCCTGGATGTCAACGAACCCAGGGCCGTTTTAAGGTCGTCGTAGGCCCTAGGCACTCTTGAATTCGTAGGCCCCAACTACCCGTTCTTAAATTAAAAGCGAGTTAATGCGGGAAACAGTGATGGACTGATGGGTAACTAATTAATAAGAAATTAATTAATTAGCTTATAAATTAGATTGGTAGCTAAATTCTAATTAATTTGTAACAAAAATGTTGCTAATTCTAATTAAATTACTAATTAAAAGTTGTCTAAACCTAATTAAAATTCCATAATTAGCTTCATAGTTACCTTGCCTACATATTTCTTTACTTACTCTTCGCTCGATGCTTCCATGTGACTAATAAACATCAATCAATTTACTTGAGTTTTTAGTTTTTAATGATATCTTTCAAGGAAGAATTGCCTTTTGTTATGAGATGTGTTTATGAAAAATTTCAGTGGAGCCTACTTAAAAGAATCCAACAGTAAAGTAAAATTAATTGAAAAGTGTCTGTTTTAGCAATTACATTCTAAGCTTCTAAGTTCTAGTAAGAAAATAATATGAGATTTCTCAGCGTTTTCCAGCTGCATCTGAAACATTATGTTGTAAGAATTTGCTTTTGCAAGATTTGTTACAAATGAGCAAAATAACAAGCTCGAAGACAATACTTTAGAACTCATGATAATTCCAATGTGCAAGTCCGATCTCAAATAAATATAAATATGTTCCACAGTAATAAGAAGAAATTGGATAAAGATCATTGAAATTTGAGTTTCATCATAATCTGAAATATTTGCCTAATAGATTGAACTGGCAAAAGAAAATGTTTGAGTCGTTTGTATTCTGACGCCAGCAACTAATTCTAGTTAATTAGCTCAGCGTTAATTCTAATTCTAATTACTTAGTTATCCCAAAAATGGTAATGCTAATCCTAATTATGAAATTCGAAGTAATGCTAATTCTAATTAATTTGTTAAGAAATCTTAATTACCCATCACTGGCGGGCAAATGACATTTGAATACATTATAGGCTAAGTGATCTTGCTAATGCAAATTAAGAGCCGTAATTTAAAAGTTCACATAGTTTATATTACGCTGTTGCACAGCGTAACTTAACTTTTTATTAATAAGCATAAAAGTTAACTTGTTTCAGTACAATTATACAAATTATTAAAGTAGAATTTGAAATATCTTTCATTTCGTGTCAAATTCAACCATTAAAATTATTTCTTCAATATCTCATTTTCAGACTTTCGTGGGCCCCTAAAATGTTCGTGGGCCCTAGGCACAGTGCCTACTGTGCCTAGTGGATAAAATGGCCCTGAACGAACCGCCTGCGCCTCAATCCATCAAAAACTCAATTTATCTGGCTGGGCACTCGGCAGCAGCTTGCGAAGCTAGACCTATCCACCATTGCTGCAGACTTCCCTCAATTTGTCTTTTCCTCTGTTGTCCGTGACCTTGAAGTTACACTGGACCAAGAGTTAACCTTTGCCCCTCATATAAACCGCCTCTGCCGTGATTCTTACTATCAGTTACGCCAGTTCCGCACTGTAGCTCGCTCACTTACTTCAGACTCCACCGCTACACTCATTCACTCTTTTATCACAGTCCGACTTGATTACTGTTGTTCACTCTATGTTGGTCTCCCAGCTGGTCGGTTGGGGTGCCTGAACCGGGTCCTGCGCTCTGTCGCACGCCTTTGCGGATGTATTCCCAAATTTGGCCACGTCTCAGGTTATATGCTGGATGTGCTTCATTGGCTCCCCCTACTGCAGTGGATCTCGTATCGGATCATTGCTTTGGTCTGGCGGTCCTTGCTCGGCCTAGCCCCTGTCTATCTATGCGACCTCTGCTGCCCTACCTTGGGTGCTCCGGGTCGTCGCTCTCTCCGCTCTACTGAGCGTGCGTGCTCATGGTCCCTTTTGCCCGCACAGCTACTAAGCAGAATAGAGCCTTCTCAGTGGTTGGTCCATCCCTCTGGAACGGGCTCCCTTTGATGCTGCGCTTGCATCCCAGAATCCACTCTGAATCTTTCTATACTTGCCTCAAAACTGTCCTTTTCAGCCATGCTGGGGTCGGGAGCGCTCGTGAGTAGTAACCTTGACGGGCGCTATATAAGTCTCCGTAATGAATGCATGAATGATGATGACTAAATACTGACTAGTTATCTATAGACTGCTGAATATTTCCATTTCAAAATTCTTAAATTGTGGACAGTTTGAATGATTTTCTTGTATTGACCATTCGCTAGATTCTAAAAATGGTAAAACTTTGCAGTTTGACCCATTACATATGAGCAAAACCCAGCTCAAAAATGGTGTTTTGTTCCCGAATGTAAAAAACCTCATTTTTCAACTGGATTTTTGTAATGGAAGGCATCACGGAAGCAGAACAATATTAGTATTTTATGAAAGTACTTTTCAAGTCCTTTCTAATGGTGTGCAGCACATAACTGTGCTACCTATCCCACATGACCATTTTTCGATCGAAAGACGACCTACTTTTTACTTTGTGCAGTTTTCAAGATGGTCTCACACATTCAGTTAGTGATCAAAATACCTCAGAATTCACCAGATCATTCATTATAAGGCCCACAACAAACCCAAAAACTCCTGGGACTTTATATTTGATATCAGTGAACCAGTGGTTGCTCAAATATCAATATTTATACTGTCGAAATGCACAAAATGCCATTTTCAAGTTGGGCTGGGTTCATGGGTAATGGGTCAAACTGCAAAGTTTTACCATGGTTAGAATCTACTCATAGTACTGATAATGTGGTGAAAATTTTATAGCAGTATCTAACATACTTCCTGAGTTATTAGCAATCAAAAACGCCTCAGAATTTAGTCGTTCGCGAGCTGCCGCTACCCCCCCGCATAAAAGTGGTCATATCTCAAATACCACGCAACATTATAAGGAAATATTTTTACAGAACTTCCTAAGATATGTTGGTGCACACACTGGCCAAATTTAACAAATTCTGAGATGGTGTGCTGGGGATGTTTCCGAATTTTGGTTGATTTGACGTGGAATGACCCACCTTGAAGGGGCGCTATATAAAACTTCGTAATGAATGAATGAATATTGTAGCAAAACACTCTTCTGCTGAATAGCAAAGAGTAAGGAATGATGTTCCTAGTGTCTGGGTACTGGTCCCACAATTTGAGTCACTGTTAGGTCAAGGAAAACAGCTGCAATCTTTAAGTGTTGCTGAATTCTGTTTTCAGTTTATGTTATTAAACCTTTCCTGGGGAATTTATATGCATTAGGCCTATTTATGAACACTTATATATGTCTTGCCCAGCCAAGGGGTTAAAGCAAAGAGTTGTTTGCAAGATCAAATTATGTGTTGGAGGTGCAGCACTGCACTGACTAACTAATATTTTTTGTTTTGAATACAGGCTTATTGCAAGTTTGCAAACATAGCTGTAGAGGTCAAAGAGTTAGGAAACCCATGGAAATCACCCTCAGGTAAGAAGCCGCATCATTTGAGTTTCCTGCATTAATTGTAAGTGTAATATGACACTTATAAAGTGCCACTTCAAGAAAAAACTTGTCAGTGGCGCTCCTGACCCAAACCAGTGAAATCACTGTCAGATAATACAGACTTCCTTCAGGTGCTTGTGAAACTGGAAGGGACAAACTGAGGAGCTCAAGCCACAGCTCTCGAGAGTGATTCCGGCTGGTGGGTCGAACATAAGCAAATGTTCTGGACTGATATGTGTAGGTACGCATACGAGGAAAGTTTACCGAAAGGTGCCACGGACAAGGTGTAATACCCAGGTCATGCACTGAAGTAGAGAAGGAGGCTTATTAAGTCTGAGATTAAGCCAGAGGCGGTCAGATGACATCCATGCACAAAGCGCCTCAGATGTCTCAAGCAATTCTCAGGTAAGGAGACTGCCACTGCAGCTTTGCCATGAATATATGTCGTAATATCATCAGCATATTGGTGAGCAACAACATGCAGAGAGGAAATATGGCTTAGGCCTGCAAGGATATAAAGGAAAGGTCCTATGAATATTTTTTCATTACTCATAATTGCCTTGTTTGTTGGGAACAATAAGGAAATTGAATTGAATTGAGTGATAGACATTAATTGCTTTAATATTTTTAGGGGAATTTCCCGTTCTCAGTCACACTGGTGGAGTTGAAACTAAAGTCCGAGATATTTTCAACTTCCTACAGGTCCAGGTATGATGGTTGGATCTGTAAATGATAAAAATAACTTTATTATTTTTCAATAGTTGTGAAGTCTAATGAAACAGTATCAGTTATTTGTGCTTAGATGTCAGCTTGCCTAATAATGACTGTTTTAGTCATGCCTGCATTTGAGGACACCCTACTATGTGTGCAGTGCATTTGAGAGGTCCTTACTCTGTGCTCTCTGAGTGACTTCATGCATACCGGTACTTACATTGATACATACACATGCATGCATATGTACAAATTGTGCATACATACCTTTGCATAAATAAAAAACTTGCAAAATGTTAAATATTAAAAATGGGAGTTTATCACAAAATTTCAAGAGCAGCTGTTGACAACAAGGCTGCCAGAGCAGATCACATGTCAAAAAGGACTAGAACTGAATTTGAATAAGTCTGTAAAATTACAAATTTGCATATTTTAAAATAATTGGTGAGAAAAGAAAGTTTTACTTTTACAGAATTTCAACTGAATTGAGCAAGTTCTAAATATTTATTCCATCTAAGTAAGTAAGTATATTCTTTAATAAAACTAATTGCATATCCGCACTCTGGTGTAGTGATGTAGCTTTTCCGGAAAAATATTTTGCGGAAAATTTTCCGGAAATTTTCCAGAAATTTTCCGGAAATTTTCCGCAGAACCGGAAAAATACATTTTACTCATAATGTCAGGTTTTCAGTATGAAACGACACTAGAAAATTTAATTTTTTTAAAGTTCCTTTTATTTACAGTATTTCTGTCAATGTGGGCAAAGTTCACCTTAAAAGAATTAAAATAAACATTAAGGACTGTTCATTAGCAGTTCAGGCTAGAGTAGCCTAGTTTGACAAGTTGGTAGTGTTATAAACTATCAGTATATACTGTCTGGCAATTTGACATTTTGTCAGCTGCTCAGCTATTTAGTCGGCTTTGCCCTTAGTCCCTACACCGCTCACTGAAGGCAACAGCTCATAGACAAACAATTAAACTAAAAGACATTCTTTTGCGAGAAAAAATTTCATCATTATGATGATATATGGGATCTTGGATTTAGGATAATATGTGTAATTTAGAATATTTGACTGTCTTGATCTTTTTAAGTATTAATGTATGTTTATGACCATGTCAGGACACAAAAATGCGGGTAGCAATTGGTCAATTACAGAATATTCTTATCTTATCTTATCTCTTTTGCTACTTACCAAGAAAAGCAGATTTGAAAATAGATTAGTGACAGACTGCAATGGCAATGCCAATAACATTATATTTCAAGACATAAAATAATAGCATAATAGGGCTCAGAAGAATTATGATTGTGTATTAAAATTGAGTGTGTAGTACAATTGCTGCATCAATTGCTGTTTTTGCCTAATATTTTCATAACTACAAAATATTAAGGAGACTAAAGCAGAAAAAATATTTTCTCTAAATTAACAGTGAAGTTTAATGCCAATTAATTCTTAAATGTATTGTCGTTGTTGAGCCTTGTGAATACACTGAACAGTTCCATCTATTGAATAAACATAATTTTTATGGGTAGTGGGTAATGGGTTAGATAATCTATTTGGGGCCTATAATATGGGACATAATGACAAACTGTATAGCTTAATCATCTTTAATGCTATTGATATGCTTGAGTTTTTGTACACCAAATGCGTTATGCAATTGGTTTCAATAAAGAATATTTCTTCTTCTTCTATGTCAGTTATAACTACATAAGACAGTATAGAGTGAGTGATGCTTAAACATTAGTATGCATTTAAATTGTTATTTAGTAATATTATATTGATGGAAAAATATCGGAAAATTTTCCGGAAAAAAACACTGGAAATTTTCCGACATTTTCCGGAAAAATATGAAATTTTCCGGACAATTTTTCCGCCTCACAACACTACTCTGGTGTACATACATCTTAACAACAATCAACAGTTAATATCAATACGAGTACAACATTCTAACAATAAACGTCTTTCGCTGTAAATTATCTGCAAGAGGTACACAATGGTCGTGCGGTCGCAGGGTATATTGTGGCTTTTTTGGTGGAAATAAACTATGCAGTACATGGCCCTGGTTCATCAGGACCGCAGAGAAAAGACGGGTGTCAGCTTCAAGACAAAGTTGCTCAAATTTTGGGTAGTCTTCAGGAAGATACCGGAGGCGGATTAGCTTGCTTATTACTGATTGGAGTCGGCATTTATCCTGTTGTCACGCAAACCCGCACCAGGCCGGGGCAGCACATAGAGTAAACGAGCCACTGTTGTTGCATGTACTACATCATAAAGCTGCAGACCCTTGAGGCCATGTGCAACAAGAATGCGCAGAAAAAAACCTGTTTTTTTTGCATAATCTGCAAAATGTTTATGCCTACGAGTCCCTATAATATTATAAGCCATCGCCAAATGGTTGTTTTGCAGGAGGAGATGTGAATTTTACATGAAAATTCTGTATTTATTGATAAATTTGTAAACGACGGTTCTTGCTGCTGTTGTAGACTATAGGCAGTGATCATGACCTGACTGCAAGAGAAAAAGCTGATAATGTTGCATTTGCTTCTCTACTGGAGGAGAAACTTCATCCTGCACTTGTGAGTAAGAGGACATTACAAATCCACCTTAGACTTACGGTTACTTACTTCATACTAGTAGACGGTACAAGCCACTCTGTATATTATTTTTGATTTTATTGCATTTACTACATGCAAGGTCAGTAAAAGTAAGTAATAAGTAAGTATATTCTTTATTAAACCAATTGCATATCCGCACTTTGGTGTACATACATTTATACAGAGTATAACATTGTTATTATAAACAATCTGCGTGTGAGATTGTCCGCTTGCGGAATAAAACGGTCATGTAATCTTGGGCGCAGGGAGTAGGGGAGCGGCTTTTTGTAGTAAATCTGGAGCTGTGTGAGACAAGTGTGTGTGAATAGCTTTACCAGGGTCATACTTGAGATCTGCTTAGCAGATGCGATTCTGCAATCATTGAACAGTCCACCGTGCCATACCATTCAGTCTATTATTGTCTTATGTATCTGTTGCCTTTGTCAGTCACTGCTCTATTCTGTTCTGTTAGTTTCCTTATGTCGTTCAGATCTCGGCTTAAGGCTGCTCTGTTTCATCATGCTTTCCCACCCTAGCAAAACTTCTGGTTTCCATTAATTGTTTGTTTTCCTACTTTAGATCTATCTGTGGTGGGTTGACACTAAGTGCTACGTCGAATTTACCCGGCCGTGGTATGCAAATAGGCTTCCGATTCCACTGAGCTGGTACTTGCCACTACACAAACGAAATGAAGCTGTTTCGCGGATGGAGGCAATGCAGGGCCGGGAATACATCACAGAAGCTGAACATGAGATCAAGGTATGTTAGGGGTCATGTTCAATTGCTTATTTATTTATTGCAAGTGACTAAGTTATATGTGATGATGCTGACATTCAGCTTCCAGTATTCAACTGTGGTTTTGATTGGAGTTTAAGATTTCATGTTTTAATCAGTTTTTACAAACTGATTTGAAATAGAATTGCAGATTTAGGAAATTTGGTTTTGCCTTCTGTGGATCACAACTGCTGTTTTGGTAATTATCTGCTTCCATGGTGCGGTGCCAAAAGGAAATAGGCCATATATCATTAAATATATATATATATATATATATATATATATATATATATATATATATATATATATATATATATATATATATATATATATATATATATAGAGAGAGAGAGAGAGAGAGAATTTTAGATGAGATGCACATATATTTATACACATGCATACCTAAGGCATACGTACATGCATACGGACATTGGTGGTTCTGTTATGGTGCTGTCTGAGGCTTGGTTTATCATATGTGACTTGTTTACAACCTATTGACACCGTTTTGTATACTTTCTTTTCAAGCGTAGCACAGTCAGCATAAATGTCTGGTAGTTTTATGCTTGTTAATGGTAATTTAATTTTACTGATAAGAGAAGTTAGGATGTCAATTTTTGATTGCTTAAATATTACATTGTATATTTATTTTTTGCAGTTGATGAAAGATGCTAAAGAATGTTTAAACTTTCTGTCATCAAAACTTGGAGATAAGCAGTATTTTCATGGTGACAAGTATGCAAATTGTCTTCAGTTTTGTCATCAATCTAACAACAAGTTTGCTTAATGTTTTAATTATTTGGAGAAAGGATTTTTTTTATAAATAATGCATGTAAAAATTCT
The DNA here is from genome assembly GCA_020284085.1 of Aporrectodea caliginosa. Classification (NCBI taxonomy): domain Eukaryota; kingdom Metazoa; phylum Annelida; class Clitellata; order Crassiclitellata; family Lumbricidae; genus Aporrectodea; species Aporrectodea caliginosa. The sequence continues at coordinate 1,157,704 of JACEVL010000168.1, read as the reverse complement.
AAGTTTTACAGATGAAATACCCTTCAAAGACTTGAGGGAAATTTCATCCACAGCATAAATCACAGTAACCATAAAACTGGATGACATTTATTTACGGATATTGTAATCCAATCTAATCTAATTACTTTTATGGCACTATTATAGTGACCATTGATTGATGCACAAGTGAAACTGAAGTCAGTTTTAAATTACGAACAAAGAAAAGGCATTCACTTGCCACTGGTGTTAAGCCACCACTAATGAAGTGATCAGACCATTTCAAGCTTCTCTGTGATAGCTATGTCGCAAATTTTTAATCTGTATTTGTTTAAACACTGGTATGGAATAGTATTTGTGCTGAAAACTGATGGACATGACTAAAAAGAATCCAGGGAGGTCTGTCTGGAAAGACGGAAGGATAACATACATGTGGAATAATTCCTACACTGTAAATGATTCATTGTCAACTTTCAGTGATATACCTGCCAAGCCATACTGCTGTCAATATCTGAATTTTGAATTTTGTATTTTGTTTGATTATTTCTGTGGAAATAAATATAAACTGTGACAGTAAAGTGTAATTTTCTTATTTTTGCAATTTTAATTACTGTTGAGTAATTAAGGTTGATCATGTGCTGTGTCTGTATAGGGCAACACTGCTCGACGCACAGGCCTTCGGTTATCTAGCTTTACTGCTCAACGCTCCGTTGCTGAATGTTGGACTCCAGAACCACCTGAAGGCTTGTCGTAATCTAGTACAGTTCTGCCAAAGGATACTTAATGCTCATTTTCCTCTGTCACCAGAAGGTATGCAAATCACAATTCTTAAAGCATTGACTACTTTTCAGTTCTTTCTATGAATTTCCAAACTGCCTGCTATTAGAATTGCTTGTAACACTAGTATTGAGAATGATGAAATAATGTTTTATAACAGGGTTGTGTTATATTGAAGTCATGTTCCAAAGCTCAATGATAATTGTGATCTGTATCCTGAACCTTGATGGGATGTCGTTGGTTGGGTTCTGCTTGTGTGCGAGAGCCCAGTAACTGACTTTTCCAGTTTTGTTAACATTGTTTTACCTACAGGTGAACATCAGTTTGGTTAATCAGCACTGTACTGTACTTTTGAAAGATACTTAAAAGGTGTTATACTGAGTGCATAGAATCTAGATTATGTCAATCCTCGTGCATTATACCTACTTGTCAGAATAGGTGTTTTAATTAAGTTTGTAGCAAGGAGGTTCTGGTGTACATTAATATGTTGATATTTCAGAACAAGAAAAACAAAGAAAATTAGCGGAGGAAGCACGTCAAAAGTTGGCTGAGGATACGGAATTCCCCAACAAACGACGTAACATGGTAATCGCAGCTGCTGTTGTCATTGGGGCGATGGTAGGGTATGCCATCCTCAATGGTCTCATTCAACTGGAGTTTGTTGATGTCGATCAGAAAGCGCAGAATCACTCGGCGGCCAATGTCACATTAGATGAGAAAGAGGAAGAGAGCAGAAGTGCTGAATAACATATGAGTTGATGTTTATCGAAGAATTGAATAATACTGCTCTGTTTCAAATCATTTGTTCAGTGGCTGATTGAAGATGTATAAGAAGTTGATGTAAAAGTTATAGTACTGGTACAATTGACTAAATAGGATCAGTGTGTTTGTGTTACATTTATAGAATGTGCTACCAAATGTAACCATGCTACAAATTGGTAGTGTAATTTCTAAATTTAGTGTCATTAAGCAGTATAATTGAGATGTGCGCGTAGTCTAGTGATTAGCATGCTGGACTGTCAACCCTGAGGTTAAGGATTCAACCCTTTTTAAGACAGAAAGAGGATTCGAGATTTATGTTCCGTTTGCACCCTTCAGGGAACTCTCCTGTTTAACGAGTACATTGAACATAGACTATCGGTGGGAAGATCAGGCGGCAGGGATGAGAATGGCCATCCAACCTAAGGTGCTGAGGCTGAGAAATGAAGTTATTAATACGTCGTACTCTTGGCTATCTTCAGAGTTGGGTTACTGGACCTATTCTGAGTACACCTTGCTTAATTACTGATATTGCGTAACATGAGTTGGATTCTCACAGCAATTGTGTTTCACTAAGTTACGTAATAACTGGAACTGTAATTTGTGTGCCATACCAACGAATGCATGTTCTGCACAGACTTGGTGGCTCGAGTGATATATCCGAACTGTATGTGATAATCAACCTTGGAGGACTGCCGGAGAGTGAATCAACCGCGTGACCTAGGCGATGACTACTTCGCCTGTTGTTCATCCACAGTGCAGTGCGGTTCAGGATCTCTGAACATTGTGTCATGTGTCGACGCTGAATAGGAATCCATTGATTTAGCTATGCACGTATGAGTGAGTGTGCATGAGCCTGCGACTGGTCTCTTCTAGTTTGTCTCGGCACTGCTTGTGTACTGATGAACTTATGTTCTTTATTGCATTTACATGTAATGTCATTTAGGCTAGCATCAAGAGTGCTTCAGGTTAGTTTATGTTTATGTTGAAACGATGCTAAGAAACTGTGAACTGTAGTGAAAAATGTAAAGAAATAGTTTGGTTAGGTTTGTAAATTGAGTGAGTTGCTTTTGACTTGAGTAACAATAAACAGTTGAACTTCTCATGCCGTGAAACAGAGTCAAGTTATTGCCCAGAATTTAATGGTGCTAAAATTATCTTATGAAGACAAAATTGGTTCCATGTCTGTTATCTAGCAACATCATAAGTACCAAAATTAATGTCATAAATACATGTGAGTACCACTTTAATTTACTTGTATACAAGATACTTGATGGTCTCACCGAGCTACCTTGTTGACTTTTTAATATGCATCCTATTGGCATTTTATTCTTACCAGGATAAATGAGATTTGGTTAGATGTTTATTCTGACTTGCCAAAAAAGATGTTTGCTTTCCATTCCGTCTCACATGCTCTTCCACATCTATGGAACTCGTTACCACCAGCTCTGATGGACCTTTCTTCTTCTCGTCATTACAATCGATTTAGTCATCTTTTTTAACTACATGTGCTTTTGAGGTGAATTCGTAATTAGCATGATATAAGTATTACTAAGTGTCTGATTGATAATAACATAACATTCAGAGTTCCTGGGCACACATATTTATACAGAAACGAAATTATGTTAATATACATGTAATAATAATAATATTCTTTATTGAAACAATCCGGTTGACAAACACTACTGGTTACAGTGTACAGTTATGCAATTGAAACAATTCACAAGAACACAATTAATGACAGAAGACATAAATCTTAACTACCAACAGAACTGACAGCCTGCAATACACGGCGCTTATATATAGCAGCCTACAAAGCATGTCCGCCTTCGGGATTCGAACCGGGTCCGTGAAAACTTCAGACAAGAGTGCTATCCTTTATAGGCCTCCTACTATCACCCTCCCCAACTAAATGAATATGTGGAACACACACCAGGCCTGCATTACGCTGATAGAGCATTCAACGTAGAGCCGACGTTCGTGGTTTTGTGACAATCCATAGCCTAAGCATTAGCTCAATGTTGGTGTGATCGGTGTTGGTATGTTTTCGATGGAAATGCTTCCGTGTAATGACCCAGTGACCTTTGGTTGCAGCATTGCACGCGTGCTTCTGTCACAGCACAGTATGGTACCAGCGCGAGCTGGGAAGGAAACGGCAAGCCTTAATGTGATTGTGATCTGTTGCTATCTGATGTAGGCTATAAGGTCCTTCTGCATATTTTCATCTAGCTCTCTTGCGTAACGTCAGTGTTTCACTCGCATCAGTCGCATGTAGTAGGCCTACCACTCTGCATAGGCCTACATGTTCTGTTGGTTTTCACCATGGTATGCAACCAATCTCTGCCCCTTCAAATGTTGAAAGTTGAAACCGTCCCTTGCTTACGCCGATTTTGCTATCAGCTCTTTGGGTAGGCCTACTGTAACAGTCATTAACCAAATTTGGCAGTTTCTAGTTGAAGTCTGCCCACTCGGACTGCTGACTTCCTATTCTCGCTCACGCCCTGGATCATTATTTTGTTTCCACCTTCATGCAGTCTACTACCAGTTTAGCATTGCCCGCATGACGTCATGTTTCATGGTGTCGACAGTTTTCTGGAATTCTATGAAGCAGATAAAGGCCTATATATATAGAAAGGTAATAAGCAAGCTTCTCATACAAGCTAGCGAACTGCCGTTTAAACTTCAGAGATTTATTTCCTTGTGACGAAATGAAGGATCGACGATAGCGCATTGGATAACACAATGGCATAGGGAGCGAGAGGTACCGAGATCGAGTCCCGTAGGCGGACAAGCTTTGTAGGCTGCTATTAGCGCCGTGTATTGCAGGCTGTCTGTTCTGTTAGTAGTTAAGATTTATGTCTTCTGTCATTTGTGTTCTTGTGAATTGTTTAATTATTATTTATATAAGAGAAAAAAAACTGTCGGTAGGATAACTGCGCTATATAAACGATGTATTATTTACCTCCGTCTGTGCCAGATGGCGTACGCGTTGTTTCAGAGACCGGTTTAAACGATCGTTGTTAAGAATCCGTTCAGTTGGCGTAAAAATTCCTTCAATTAGTTTTATTTTACGTTTAATTCTCTGCAAATGGTAGGCATTCTGTATATTTGGGCAATTGAAAAACGTCGATTTACTGTCCGTTTGCTTACGTTTTAAGCTGGTAATGCGTTTGTTTTTTGGTCATGATCATAATTTCTCAGAGGATGACGAATCCAGTTTAGCCTCCGTAGTGTGCTCCTCTCAAACGCATTAGTACTGATGATGATGATGACGATGATGATGTTGACGACGGTGTTAATTATGAGTTAATTATAAATTATGAGTCGTTATTGTTTACCAAGATGCACGTATAGTAGTAGATGCTATTCTGCGTTTGGCAACAGCGGCAACTCGTGTTCAAAATTTCAGTTATCTTCATGAGACTAGAGTGGCTTCTGGGGAGTATTATTTCAGAATTGGGTAGACGGCGTCATAGAAGTTGCTCAGTAAGATTAGGTAATTGAAGTGGTTACAGTCCAAAGAATGGTTATGCAACAGCCATCATATTGATCATCTCTGTGAGAAATGCTGTTACTGTTGCTTCTGCTGAGGGTCATCATTGTTGCTATGTCATAGTTTTTGCAACAATGATTACACATTCCATTGTAGTAATGTAGTGGTTTTGCCCTTGTTTCAGAAGGTGATTTTGCCATATACGAGCTCTTAAAAATGGGAAATGCTTAATGCAGTGGTAAGTCCCTTACAGTTTGATCCTCATTACCACTGTTTTATCAAATAAAATTAAACTCTGTGCCTTGATGAATTTCATTTAATGAACTGTAATGTGATAACATTAACACAGCTGTTACAGAGAAACTGCCTGTACACATTTTATAAAGCTTTCATCTTAAAAATATAAATAAACTGAGGAAATTTGCCAATTTAATGAACTAAGTGCGTTGTCAGAAAGCCACATAATTGCTTTATGCCATTTAACCCTTTAACGACGGGCCGATTATGGTTTCCCATACATTTTAGTACACACTCGTCGTTAAAGGGTTAAGAGCTGTGGACAAAGTCTCAAGTGGAATAAAGACAAAGTCATTAATAGCATAATTGGTAATATATATATTACAGTTTATTGGGTTACCAACAATGTGTAATCTGGAAATATTATGCTTGTTATTCAGTACTATAAACAGTGTTATTTTTTAAACATTCAAGGAAAGGGAAAGACCTGTGGTAAGAATGAATTTAATCTAGGGTAACTGGTAATACACATTACAGTTTACTGGGTTGCCAACAGTGCATAATCTGGAAATTTTGTGCTTGCTATTCAGTACTATAAACAGTGTTCTTTTTTTGAACATCTGAGGAAAGGGAAAGATCTGATATTAATCTAGTAAGTGTGAAGTGCATCACTGAAGTGTGAATAGTTTGAGCCAACGAGAGGAAGCTTTCTCCTTGCTCCCACAAACCACGCGATGGTTTATTAATTAGTTATCTAAGCACTTAATGCATAGCCACTTAACAGAAGCATTACCAATACTGGCCTAAATGGCGTTAATTAGCCAATGGAATTAATTGACTTAATTATTAAAATTAATCACGGGCATAAGGTCATCAAGTGAGCAAGTAAAGCTTTGATGACTGAAGAAGTTAACAATGGCAAATTGGGACACGCCTCTGGCGCCAAGCCATCGAGAATTGACAGCTAGCTGGCAGCTGATCGTTGTAAGTGATGGGTTGAGTTGAATCAGAAAAGTTGACTTCCACAGAATGGGACATAAGGGCGTTGAAGGTTGAAACAGGAACTACTGATAAATTCGTCATCATAATGTTAATTGGTTCCTGCTATTGTGTTCTGTATGTTCTGCACTGCCATTATTTCTAAGTATGTGAGGTTAGGTTTACAAGGTAATTGCTTCTAAAGTTATAAAATGACTCTGTCAACAATTGACAAACATACAGAGACAAAGATAAACAGAAGTACAGAGATGTAGACAAACATACAAGTAGGTGTGAATGGACAAAAGGGCAGACACACACACACACGCACAAACATACGCACACATGCAAACACGCACACACATTGAGACAGAGACAGAGAGAGAAGCAACGACAGGCACACAGAGATAAAGGCACATTGTTATTCATTTATTATAAACAGTGTTTTTATACATCCGGGAAAACTAAAGACCTGTGGTTATTGAAACTGAAGACCTTCAAATATTTTAAAACTTATTTGTGCTTATGTGGTCTTTAAGTAAATACCAACATATACAGATAGAAAGGCAAGTAGGCAGACAGAAAGGCACTGAAACAGATATGCAAACAGTTAAGAAGCATACAAAGAAACAAAGCAGGCTGATAGACTGACAGAAAGGAGGCGTGAGGTCAAGAAATGTGGATACAAAGTCCACGTTTAATTGATAAGGATGTGGAATAGGTTGAGCAAGAGATCTGATTTAATCTAATTTTTCTGTAGTGTCATTGTAATAATGCACAATTCATCAATTGATTGCTTCCAGTGAAGCCATGCATGTAGTAAAACAGTTTGACTGATAGAGAGGCCTAGTCAACATTTAAATAGACTGTGATGTTTGTTTATTTGTTTATGGTGTAAAGTTTAAAGCAGCTGAATCCTGATTTGGAGTGCATTGAATTAGGTAGAATGAGTAACAGATGTGAGTGTGTATATGATGATCATTATGTAACTTAAAACAGTTGAATGCTGAGCTGATGTGACTGTGAAATTGACTGAACTTCAAATTGACTGGTAAAGCATACTGTTGTAAAATAACCGTGTGTTATGTCAGTGATATGTGATGAGTTCAATGTTCATGTGGAATAGCAGAGGTGATATGAACTGATTTTGTCATTAGGTACAATGCTGCTTCTATGAAAACTTGGTAGAGCTTAATCATTACACCTTCTACAAGAATCTGAAAACTGTTCTTTATCGCTGGAGTTGGGCTGAGTAGGTTATCTTGGAGGGGCGCTATATAAGTTCTCTGAATGAATGAATGAATGAATCTTGCAAAGTCATGCAAGATTTTGCTATGTGTGAGAGCTTAATTGTGTTAGAAATTGTGAAAAAAATGTCAATTTAAGAGCCTAATCTTGTTAAAAATCACATAATCATGTTAAGAATCATATGAAAATGCCAGTTTTGCACAGGTTTCTTTGGCAACAAAGATAACACTTGGATAACCACACATAACCTTCTGTGCTGCATAAGTTTGCTCCTATTTATGCCCTTCTGTGTTGCATAATCTTGGTCCTAATCATGCCCTTCTGTGTTGTATAATCTGGGATCTGGGTCCTAATCATACCCTTCTGTGCTGCATAAGCTGGAATCTGGATCTTAATCACACCGGTAGCCCACCACTCAGCTTGTACAATTTGTGTATTGTGATTTTGCTTTATTTGGTGGTGAATAAACTACTTACTTACATACTTACACACCCTTCTGTGCTGCATAATCTAACCATGCCTCCTTTACTGCATAAGCTGGATCCTAATCACACCCTTCTGTTATGCATTAGCTCCTACGTCATCACCTTTGGTCTTCATCGTGATAAGATATTTGGGCTGCCAGATGCAAGATGATCTCTCTCCTCCCGGATTGGATTGCAGATTGGATTGCAGCAGCTAGTTGGCCATTATTTTCTTTTCTTCAGCCGTTGAGGCAGCTGGGCTGCTGATCTCCTCTGGCCGTCTGCTGGAAGATGGAGGCTGGGAATCTCAGCACAAAAGGCCTCAGAGGGACAGGCATGCAGAGATAGGCAGTGACAGCCAAACACAGAAAGACAAACAGAGAGAGCTAGCCAGATAAAGAAAGAGGCAGAATGCAACAGATAAAGAGCCAGATAAATAGGCAAAGACAGCAAGCAAACAGAATGTGAAGGAGGCAGAGAGGAAAGAGAGAGACAGACAGACAGAGATGGAGGGAGGAAGGGAGAGACAGAGACAGATAGACAGACAGAGGGGGAGACAGAGAGAGAGATAGCAGTGCAGCTAGACACAGATAGAGTATGTGTATCTTGTGCCAAGATAGAAACTGATGGCTGGCTGGTAATGGTGAGGCTGGCCTGATTGTGGATGCAGCCGCAGGTGTGTCTGGAACAAAGAGGGAGGTGGCTGTGGACTATAGTGCTTCTTAATCTATGTACTATGCCTAAAACCACTTACATAGCTATTATACATGTACAGACTTACATACAGACTTACATACACATTCAGGCACATATATACTTACATACTGACACATGCACACTGAATAATAAGCTATCATGACCAGTAAAAGCATCGTAAATTATAATGGTAAAATAGATAAGGGTAGCACACTTGGCATGATGACTCATTACCATAATTAAATCACTTGTCACTCTTGGCTTTGCATGTCTCCTTGGTCCATGGGGCATGTTCATCAGCACCTCGGATCCCTTACTGTATACAAGTAACAAGTGCTTTAAAGTTTAAATAAATATAGTCTGGTTACATGTCACTAAGGAATTTCTCAAAAGCATAGTTCCAAGGTCTAAGTATCAGGGGCTGAGGTGCAAACAGAATCACAACAATCCAATGGCAATGACACCTTTTAATCTCTCACGGTGTGTCAGTCAGTACTCGTTTACTACGTTAATCCTTGTCAAATCAACACAGCCAGCTCGGATTTTGCTGAAAAATGGTGCAGTTATTCATCTTGATTGAAAACTCTCGAAACCAAAAGCTTCGATTTTTCGGTGTATCTTTTTCTAAAACATGGGCCACTGAACTTTGGCCGCAATGCTCAGAGTTGCATGGGTCAAACAACCTTGGGTCTTATAGCACCTAGATTGATGATATTTAACACTTTAACGACGAGCTTCATTGGTTTCCTAGTCACTTTTAGTACACTCTCATCGTTAAAGTGTTAAACCAATTTGAAGGTAGGTAAAAGTTCTTTTTTGGCACATATGCGAGAATCCTTTTAAACACGTAGAGAAGTAAACTCGTTACTAAGGCTTATTACAGTTAAAGACCATCTGTGATCAGTGACCATTTGTAGGCCTAAGGTGTTTTGTTCAGTCGTTCAAATATTTATGACTGTGTTGCTTCTTTTCTGGTGGCAGCAGCTGTCATTTCCTAGACACTCAATATAATATGCCCGATATGTACTTCCATTGCTGCTTGTTGGTTGAAGATTTGTTGTTGGAATGTCCAGACATGATGTTAGCATTTTATGAAGCTGTCGATTACAGAAATTACCAAGCGGGCCCATGCAGATGTTGAAATTATCACATCAACCTCATTGAATTCTGGGTTTGCTTGCAAACACACACCCAAGCCATCATGCTTTTGCTACAATGTAGCCCTGAGCCTGAGTTCCAGCAACTATAAATGCATTTTAAATCTGCTGCTCAGACGGTAGCTTCTTCTTTTTAATCCTGGGAGGTAGCGTAGCAGAAGTTAACAGTCGATTTATTTGTCTGCGCAAAGACTGATGTTGAGTCATGATTTTTTATGTCATGTGGCATTTTCAGACTTGCTTTTTAAAAGCCGTACAGCACAGTGTTTATCTGTTCAGACTACTGCTGTGCAAGACCCCTTGCCATGTGATGTTGCAAAAAGTCCCATTCAACAGGCATGATTAAGTCGTTTTCGTGACAATGTAAAGTCTTAGCAACGTTTTTGTGATTTTTATATTGTGCTGCTCAGCCGTCTGAGGCGGGGTGATCATGTTACATGTCTAGCCATAGTGTTCTCTTAGAAACTGGATCAAGGTTTTCAGGAATAAACATTGTACTGCAACAGTACCATGTATATTTTTCTCTGAAATTATAAAGAGTGTGCATGCTTCAGTTCATTGGTGTCAGATTCAGCCGTTTGCTTTTCATAATTAGTCAATTGTTGCTTGGAATTACTGTGGCATCTTGTAAAACTAATTCTCTGTATAATCTGCAAAAAGTAGAACTACCCCAGCATAATATTCTTACTGTCTTGACAAATGTTGATTGTTGTTTAGCAATGCTATGGTTTTTTCATAAGGGAGAACTTTTGTAAGCATACCAAGAAATTTGCAATAAAATCACGAACAAGATGTTATCTTTATTTCAAGGGGTTGATCTGTCTGTGGTGGTCCACTGTTTATGTTCAATTCAGCTGATCATCTGCTCATCAGAATGAGCTCCCTATTTCCCTGCAGCTGGCTCACACATGGACTTCCTCACTTAAACCAAAGAAGCAAATTATATATGGTGGCTGTCAAAACTAACCGCACTATTTTTTACTGAACAAAATATACCAAAAAGATAAGCTAGTATTGTTAAACCTGAACTTTCCTTGTATTACAAATTATTATCCAGATTCACCCCCACCCATTTCTTATGCATAGGTACATTATCAGTACACCCCATACACAAGGATAGGCATTTGGGCTAATCCCCTCCATGCCTAGGTACTAAATGGATTCCACTTACAGTGCTGATATGACATGATTGTTGTGCTTTCATGAATTGCAAGCAAGCTGTATTCAATGAATCACTAATTAGACTGTCAGTGCCTATTCTGAAAGTTTTATCACTTGCTGGCTACACCATGCTAATTACATGGAAAAATAAAAATTTGGTTTGTACAAACTAACTGGGTCAGGGTTAATAAGCCAAGATTGGTCTATTGTCTAAATAAATATTAAGGATTCTAGCTAATATGCCCAGATAGTAGAGATGTCAAATACCCTCAACTTGGATTAGATATTATCCCTCTTGGTAGGCTACTATGCAACCTACAACCTAGATACAGCATTTTACCCCCCCGCATTTAGGTCAAAGTTTGATGTCTGAGACAAGGGTTGACCCAAAAGTACAGTTTTGGGTGTTAAGGTGTTTGGTCAAGCTGAGTTACTGTTTTGATTTTCAGCAAAATTGAGGATGGTCATGATGTCAGAGGGTGTGTTTATTTGACATGGAATGACTCATAAAAGATGGAGGGCTGAGTGGGCACTAAGTGGGGTGATATTTGCCAGGGATGGTCACCTATCCAATTACTAATGAGACTCTGATTTACTTGCCTTCTACATGCCTGTCAGTCTGTATCAAACAAATCCAAGCATCCATCTGCTTTAATGTGTCATTATACTGTCTGACATATCTGATGACAGTGTGTCAACATTCTTTGCATTTTATAAACCTACTTTAAATTGCAAATTTGCAACTACAGCAATTTTGCAAGAGTTTGTTTTAGAAAAGTGGAATCTGTTGTAATTAGGTAAACTGTACACAAGTGTCTGCTTGTAGGGGTAATGTCTGACAGCTGCAGATACCATTGTGCTTTCCTTATATTTTTGTAGTATGTGGAGAGATGGCTACTTAAGCCACATATCCCACACAATATACTACATGCAGTATTCAAAAGATTCGAAAGAGAATCAGAAGACCATGACCATGTTGGACGTACAGTATACATGCGAAGACATCACAAGACTTGGGACTGAATATAATAAATATGAGAAATGCATTGGACTTGCAAATGACCAAATAGACTGGAGATCGGTTATTCCCAACCATTGCCACCAAGTGGCACGTGGTAAGCATCAGTTGGCACTAGGGAAAATTTTGGTTGAAGGACTTCCTCAAGATCCCTGAACAATGACCTTCTATGAGCAGGCAGCTTGTCCCGGATGCCTTCATCTCCAAAAGGCAGTGCTTCAGCCAGTGAGGTCTATAAGTTTGAGTATAAGTGAGTATAAGTGCGATAATCTAATGGGGTAACCCAGAGGGGCAAGGATTTCTGTTTCAGTGCCTCCTAATGAACTTGACTGTACTGTGAGTACATTGACTGTTGGTGGGAAGATCAGGGTTGGAGGAGAGGACTGACCAACCGCCCTGGCCGGCTGAGGCTAAAAATGGAGTCGCTTAGCTTACGTGCTGCCGAATGCTCTTACGGGGCTGTCGGTCTGCCATGGATTGGTACACCACTACCCAAAGAAGGCCTGGTACCAAATTCAGGCACTTGGAAGCTGTGAAGGAAAAGAATATGACTTCCAGCTGTTGCTCAGTTCCTGCTAGTTTCCAAATCCTTTGTGGAAGTGGATATAACACTGTAATATTTAGCTACTTCATCTTAGGACATTGTTATTAGAATCTGAATATGTGACCTTGGCCCAGAAAGGAGCCACTTGTCAGGAATGGACTTATTAAGTAAGTAAGTAAGTAAGTAAGTAAGTATATTCTTTATTGAACCAGTTTATTAACATGTTCAATCAGTTTCTACCTTAAGGAAATCAGGCTAAGAATTTTTGGCCCAAAAATTTATGCATTTATTTTGAAAATATAAACATTTATTTGGTGGGGAATCACCTATAAATATTCAATCTTAATGTCTATATATTAATGCCTGATTGTGGCCCAGATAAAAAAAATCACACAATGCTGTCCCTGGTGTCCCACAAACCGCTGTTTGACAAGGATGAATCTTATCACCATTCACCACACTCGTTTAACCTAGAATTAAAAGCAGTACTTACACTCAGCCTAAGAACACTTAGGCAGAAATCCAATTAAATAGAAGGCTGGTTAATTATCTCCTTAGTGCATCATGTGGGGTAACGTATATCTTGTCATATGAGTTTTTATCTGCAGATGCATTAATTGGACACAAAAATGAATATTCATTGTATTAAAAAAAGTCCATTTTCCGGGTGATTTAACAAGCGACAAGTGGTCCCTTTTCTCCGCCAAGGTCACATAATATGGCACTGAAACATTATTTTGTTGAACTGTATGTTTCTAAATGTATAGGTGGAAATTGACTGGTGTAGGGGAAGATGCCTCAGTAAAAAAATTCAAAAATAGTGTTATTGTTCAAGCTTACGTTAATAGTTGTTTCTGGAATTTGCTTGAAAGTTATCTGGAAAGTAATTGAATTTCAAAACAATAAATGATTGGGAGCCCTGACAATAACGGACATGGGGCAACTAGAGACTAATGTACACCAGTTGTAGAGTACAACATGTGGCAATATAACATTGAGACTAACCAGAGACTAATGTTTTTGCCAGAAACGTCCTTAAAGACATGGGGACATGATGCCTAATTCTGCGTAATGTTACAGATGTATACATCTACGTATATGATGACTTACAAATACCATTTACACAAACGGTGAGAGACAGTAGAAGAAAAACAATGTCCAAGTTACAAGCAGCATCAGCCAACTTAACAAAAGACTTGCCCAATTTAATAGATTTAAGCCTTGGAAAATTTCTTAAGTTGCTGTGGAGTGCCCAGTAGTAGAAAGTCGATTTGCAAGATTCTGGATTTTGCTTTTGCTATGTAGAGGGTAATTGCTAGAGGTCTGCGGGTAGAGCATTTTTGCTACCCGACCCGTACCCGTAACACAGAACCGTTACCCGTACCCGACCCGTAATCAAAATTAGTACCCGACCCGTACCCGCTGGTATACCCGTTAGAGGTCTGCGGGTAGAGCATTTTTGCTACCCGTACCCGTAACACGGGACCGTTACCCGTACCCATACCTGACCCATACTCGAAATTACTACCCGACCCGTACCCGCGGGTATACCCGTACCCGCACCGTACCCGCCACATAATTAATAGGACTTCACATAACCGAAGTCCATACCAGTCCAATGATCTTACAAAGCATGTGGCAGTAATAATAATAGTCTGACGAACATGGTGATGATCACAGTAATAATAATAATGAATAAATAATAATAATAAAATAATAATAAATAATAATAATAAAATAATAATAATAAAAATAATAATAAAAATAATAGCAATAATAATAAACTTGTTTCGGGTGACCCACAGGAGACAGCACGCCTCTTTCAGCGTCTTTCAATTTGCACACAACGGTTCAATGCTGGTGCTTTTCGGTGCACGTTTACACAATTGACCTGTGAAGATCACCATTAAGTCCAGAACGACAAAACTCTTCGGATAGTTGCTTAGAGCTTGAGGGATTACACTTACCTTTGGTGATTCAGAAATATAATAATAATAAATTAATAACTGTTATGCAGCGAGCCATAACACGGCAGTTTGCAACAAAATACCGCTATTTGAACAGCTTAAGTCAGTGCTGTCCAACCTTTTTGACACCGCGGGCCACCAAAGAAGTAATTTTTGAAGCCGCGGGCCGCACCAGTCAACTCAAAAGCAGTGACTAAAATTTATTGAAAATTATTAACTATATTATAATTAATTATGGAGTCATTATAATGAATGCATGTTGGGAACTGGATTTTGTGTACACATTGTCAAATGATAAGCCAAGTTACGAACGAATAGCTATGCAAGTAGGCCAGTGACTGTCTTTTACTTCATTTTAACAGAAATTGCAAATATTTAGCGAGCTGTGGCGGGCCACTTAGAATCTGCCGGCGGGCCGCATGCGGCCCGCGGGCCGCGGGTTGGACAGCACTGGCTTAAGTATTTCTCAGAGGCAAAGGGTGAGAAACATGGTGCTTCAAATATACCTAGCCTCAACTACCGTAACTACATCAACGTGTTGTAAAGAAAGCATGGCAGCTGGACTGCCAGGTTCGGCGTCAGCTACCTCCGACCCCGGTTGTCGGGACTGACACTCAGATACTATAATGTAGAAACGCTACGATCGGATTGTGTTGATGGAAACAAGCCATTTTGTAACTGTAAATTGAGCATCTGTAAATGAATGTCAAGCTCACTAGGACACACGGACATAGGCCAACATAAGGCTCCGGTAACTAGACAAGATACCGCCAGCAAAAAGTAAGTCCTTGAAGGTGCAAGACTCACAATCACATGTAACCCCAAAACTTCAGTTCGGTACGGGTAAAACCGGGTATACCCGTACCCGTAATGCTCCTACCCGCACCCGACCCGACCCGTAAAATGTTTACCCGACCCGCATTCCCGACCCGCGGGTACGGGTCGGGTACGGGTAAACCCGCGGGTACGGGTATACCCGCAGACCCCTAATACCTGTACCTGTAAAGTACCCGTCACGTCATTAGCACGCCTTCTCATAGTCCCTGACCCTACCAAGCCTATAGGCTTACAACTCTGCATGTAGTAATAATAATAAATAGGCTGATGCTGCTACTGCTGCTGCTGCTGCTGCTGCTGCTGCTGATGATGATGATGATGATGATAGTAGTAGTTCTAGTAGTAGTAGTTCTAGTAGTAGTAGTAGTAGTAGTAGTAGTAGCAGCAGCAGCAACAGCAACAACAGAAGCAGCAGTAGCAGTGGTAGTAGCAGCAGCAACAGCAGTTGTAATAGTAGTTATAATAGGCAGACAACTTATGGAACCTGTACCATCAACTGTCTCAAATGCATTGTACATTTTATCTCCGAGGTCCATATACTGTCATATAGAACACTAAGTAACTGTTAATAGCACGTTGCAGACCCGGTCATACCCATTATGCGATTACATTCTCTATTACATGTAACGGTGACATTGTAACCCCAAAGCTTCACGTCGGTACGGGTAAACCGGGTATACCCGTACCCGTGATGACCCTACCCGTACCCGACCCGTGAAAAGCGTACCCGACCCGTACCCAACCCGCGGGTACGGGTTGGGTATGGGTAAACCCGCGGGTACGGGTATACCCGCAGACCCCTAGTAATTGCACATTGCACAATGTATAAACATAGGTGTAAAATGTCCAGTGACACATTATTCATTCATATCCTTTATATCAAATATTTATATCAATATGTGTATGTGTGTATAATACTGTGTATATATATATATTATATATGTATTTATAATGTATATATTTATACATGTGATCATGAACAGAACCCAGGCATTTGGTAGCTGTTGGGTGTGA
The DNA here is from genome assembly GCA_020284085.1 of Aporrectodea caliginosa. Taxonomy (NCBI): domain Eukaryota; kingdom Metazoa; phylum Annelida; class Clitellata; order Crassiclitellata; family Lumbricidae; genus Aporrectodea; species Aporrectodea caliginosa. The sequence goes on along the minus strand of JACEVL010000168.1, from coordinate 1,141,378 downwards.
ATGAATGATCTCTGTTCATTTTGGTCATTTGTCAAGTCCAGTGTTGTTAACATATTTAGACCAAATCTAATTTTATATTTTCTGTCCATATATCATCGTCATCATCAGTTCCTGACGCCAGCCATTTGGTGGCGATGGGTACAAGCATATGATCTCCATTATCCTTTTCCATTTGTCATGTCCAGTAAGAGGAGCACTGGACATGACATTACCTTAAGGTTTGTTATGCTATCCTCATTTATGTTGTCCATCCAGTGCAGTCTTGGTTTGCTTTTGTTTCTCTTTCTTTCATATCTTGCACTTCATGCACTGTGTGGAATTCGGTCATCTGGCATTGTTTCCACGTGTCCAAACCATCAGAGTTTTCACTGGACAACTTTGTTTAGCAGAGTTGTTTGAATACCTAATGATTGCCTCATGTCATCATTTCTATTATCTGTAGTCTTGAAATACCTGCAATTTTCGACAGCCAGCTCATTTCTGCTGTGAGAATTCTTTTCTCATCTTGCTTTTGCATTGTCGAGCATTCTGATCCATATAGTAAGATGGGGTGTATCATCGTCTCGTATAGTTTTGTCTTGGTTTTCTTTGTTAATTCTCGGCTTCTCCATAATTATCCTGCTAATAGTAAGGTGGGTGTATCATCGTCTCGTATAGTTTTGTCTTGGTTTTCTTTGTTAATTCTCGGCTTCTCCATAATTATCCTGCTAATTTTTCCAATGCTTGTGAAATGCATCCAAATCTCCTTTGTATATATATTTTCACTGCTGCCATCTGCAGCTATTAATCCTCCAAGATGGATGAATTGTACTGCTTGCTCAATAGCTTCTCCTTGAATGTTGATAGTTTGATTTTGTAAACAACCATTGTTTTGGTTTTCTCTGCGTTGATTATTAGGCCGAATCTTCTACCGGTTTCGTCAATATGTGTCCTAATATCCTGCAGTTCTGTTCCGTTTCTAGTGAGGAGGCCAATGTGGTCAGCAAATCGTAGATTATTCACCAGTCCTCTATTTAATTGGATCCCTGCCTATGTGTTGTTTAGGCTGAGTGTCAGTACTGCTTTTAATGCTAGGTTAAATAAGTGTGGTGAATGGTGATAAGATGCATCCTTGTCAAACAGCCTGTTTGTAGGAGAGTATTTGTGATTTTTATCTACTTTTATGGCACATGGTGTTAGTTGATATATCTCTTGTAGAAGTTTGATTAGTTTTGTTGGTATTCCTGCATTTTGCATTGCTCTCCACATTCTGTCTATGTTCAGTGCTTGTATAATACAACAAATTATAATTAAGGTATGTATTTAAATTATGATGAAGGTACGCTGGATAGACAATATCAATGAAGACATAACATCACTGAGACTGACACTAAGGGAGCAATGGACTTGACAAATGACAATGGAGGTCATTTATTCGTACCCATCGCTGCCAATTGGCTGGTGTCAGGAACTGATGATGATGATGATGATGATATATTTAAATATCTACCTTCATCATAATTTGTTATCTTGAAATGTGAGCTAATCTGTGCCTTCTAATCCTCATTGGTGCCATTAACAGTACTCACTTTGTCCTGATTCCTGGGAAATTGGTTGGCTGGCTGACTGAATGTCTGGCTGCTGTGGGGGTGGTTATCTGATACTACCCTGCTGAGTGCCCAGCTCTATAATCCTATTAACAAAATATTTGGACTGGAAAACAGTGGGCCAAGTAGGCTTAAATGGAGATGTATATAGAGATATGCATGCATGCTTGCATACATACATACTTGTATGCCTGTGCATGCATACATACACACACACTGTGACACACACACATGGATGCAATTAGATAGGCAGATAGCAAGCGTAGTACTAGAATCAGACCAACAGAGTTTAAATGGACAGTGATATAATTAGATATTGTATAATATGTGTGTAACATAATATATAGTGTATATAGGCACTAACAGTGGGGGCAAGACACTCAGGCAGACAGAAACACTTAGAAGCAAATAGAGACATACAGCCAAGAGACATTTATACAGACAGACAATGTATACCTCCTGTATATCGAGTTTCTTGACCATCTAGAAAGACATTCTTGGAAAGCGTAGACTGGCGCCATCTGCCTCGCACCAAGGTGCCTCTGAACCACACCCAACATCTTCATCATCATCCATGTGGCAAAATCATTCAGTTTCTGTCACTTTTTTCTCTTTTCTTTCCACCAGCACCAGTCGATGACCTTGTCTTTCTTGTTTTGACCTTGAAGGCATTTTCCTTTGTATTATCTGTATGCCGTTGTACGTATGTATATATATATATATATATATATATATATATATATATATATAATACTATATATGTATATATATGTTTCATATGTAATGTATGTATTGTATGTATCAAAGCATTTATATAGCACCTTAATATCACCAGCCCTTAACTGAATTCAAGTTTCCTAAATCTAAAAGGTTCGGATTTTGTCATGGGAATTCTTGGTAGATAAGTTTATAAGGTTTCATTAATATTAGATAGGTATATCGGATCCATCAATGCTATGTTAATGCTGTGTTAGCACTGGAGACTTCAGACCTGTCTATGTTGTCTGCCATTCGTGGTGAACGTTTAAATGCTGTAATCCACACTGCTTTCCTTAAGATCAATAAAAAAAATTTGAAATTGAGATTTGTTCTTACAGTAAACAAACTGTTTAACAAATAAACGACAGTCAAAGAAGACCTGTTTATTTTCTAAAAAATAATGTAAGAAATTATAAGAGACAAAAATGTTTTCATCCTAAAAAAGTAAGGGAAACAGTTGTGGGGCATAGTAGCTTATTGCTTAGAGTATACAGTTGTAAGGTGGAGCATATGGGTTGTGAAAACAGGTCATAATTAATAATTAGATCACTAATGCACATTTGTTTTAACGAACACAAATATACTGAATATTTAGCAAGCATTGTATTGGTAATTTAAAATGAAGTTGTTAATGATGTGTATAGCAGTTTTGTCCTTTTTAAACACCTTATATACTCACTTGTAGATGAACCTTGTACATGTATATAGATGATATTCTAGACAAGGATACAATCTCTTTTTGCAGACCTGGATGAACTGGGCTTCATTCCTAAAAAGTTTCCCTTATTTATGGGAACTGTTTTATTAACAAGTTTATTGCCTGATACCCTTGTTCTTGGTCTCCTTCTGTATTAATGCCCATGTGTTTATGTTAGTGTATAGACAGATTTATATATATGTATCTATTTATATGGGGCCATTATTTCCCTATCTAATATATATATATATATATATATATATATGCCTGACATTGCATGCATATACACGTATATATTTATGTATGTATTCATAGTCAACGTGTGTGAATAGTTATTTGATAGTATATGTCTGCATAAACTGTGTATTTGTAATTATTATGACCTGTCTATATACATCTCTATTTATGAATGTGTATATTTTCGTTATTAGTTTTGTTATTACTTAATGTTTCCAAGAAAATCCTAATAAGTTTTACAAACATGCTTCTGGAATACAAAGGACAGACCAAGAAATGACAGAGATACTCCTTTGCAGGCCACGTAATGTGTATATATATATATATAAATGTATATATAGTTATATGTACTTGTATATGTATATACATGTATATAATTATAAATTTGTGTATATATATTTATGAATGTGTGTGTTGCTGTGTATAAATTGCTGCTTGTTATGGATATTAGATATCCAATTGTTTGGTTATCAGTGAGTCTGGTTGGTTGGGGCATTACTTCCCTATTTGGTTACAATCAGGTTATCAGCTTGCAAGGCATTTGGCCACTTCCCAAGTTAATCCCCCCCCCACCCACCCAATGATTGTGGTATTTGAATCAGGTGACCTGGAAAATAAAGAAGTGCCTGGATGCGAATGGATTGTTAGGAATTTGGGTCATGGTTAAGGAATGGATCGGATTAAGTGAAGTCCATTTGATAGAATCTGTGGAATGGTGACAGTTCAGAGGGAAGGGATTCATCCTGGATGTGTGACATCACCCTTTTGGTGTATCTAACTTTATCTCTCTATGTCTTCCTGTATGTGTATTTGTCTATCTGTGTTTAAATTCACCTGTCTATATTTGTGTTTGTCTCTTAGCAGTGTAGGTATGTCATTGCTTGTCCTTGTCAGTCTTCATGGTTTGTTTTTGTTTGTTTGCTTGTCTTTGCGCTTTCTGTATCAATATTGGCGCCCCATCCAGCTTCCGCACAATGGACACCTGTTTAAAGCACTAGACCTTGAGTGTTCACAGTTTTGTTTGACGACAGAGAAATGGCACAGCACGCTTGAAAGTGATGTCTGCTGAGAGCAGGCACTAACATAGATCGTATTCTTGCAGACATAGGGTGCGTCATGTTCATTAGTTGGTAGGTAAAAGTCCGTGCGATAGAAGGAAACTGGAACCGGTTTCAGTTGGGTTCATTTTCTTGCTTTTAAAGATTAGTGCTTGGTCATCAGTTAACAGTACTTTGGTTGGCCTGCCTGCCTGCATACAGTATCTCTGTCTCTCTGCCTGCCTATCTCTGTCTCTCTCCCTACGTGCTGGATCAAAGTAGGCATCTGCTTGTTTTAAGAACCTGTCCAAGACCTGAAGGCGTTATAAATGTAAATGATCTATGTTGCATTTTCCGTGCCCTGCCCTACCATTTTCTTTCATTTTCCTAACATACATGTATCTCTGAATGCCTGTCTTCCTGGCTTCTTAAACCTAAGCCCCTGGGCCTTCACTGTCCTGGAGTCCTTTCCAAGTAGGTTTACATGAACATGGAGAGAAAACTTTCCGATGCTGTGGACACGTGTGTAAGAATTCTTTTCTGGTTACTTCACAGGTTTTTTGAGTGTTGGAAGGGTGTTCTGTTCCTCTTGTATGGGTTTGCTCAGATGTCTTTCCTGCAAGGTTTGCGTGTGCACTTCTCAGTTGCATGAACAGGGTGGGAACATATTTATAGTGTCGTATTTAGAACCTCTCAAGAGCAAGCAAAAAATGACTGTGATATATCAGGAACTGGTAAAATGTGTAGACACAGAGTTCATAATATATCAACAAAACCATCATCACCACCATCAACAGCATCTTCATCACCAAGGACAGCATAAACAGCAACAACATTAGCATCATTCATCATTTCTTAATGCCAGCTATTTGTAGACAATGGGTGAAAATGAATGATCTTCATTCTTTCTGGTTAATTTGTCAGATCTGTTGTTCTCCTCTAAGAACAGGTTTTGATATGTCTTTGTTTATGTTGTCTGTCTAGCCTGGACTCTTATATATTAGCATAATATATAAGAGTTCATGCTGCAGTTCATCACAGTTTAGCTGTCATTATCACCAGTTTCTGACACCAGCCACTTGATGATCTATAGCCATTAGATGGTAATAAATTTAAAAAAATGATCTCTAGTTTCCTCGCCCATTTGTTCAGTCCAGTGCTCCTGTCATCTTTAGCCAAGTTTTAATATGACCTCGTTTATATTGACCATCCATTGCAGTCTTCGCCTTTATTTCTCTTCCCCTTGAATCTTTCGTGTTTGTGATTTGGTCAACTGGCATTCTTTCCACTTTACCAATCGTTGGAGTCTGTGCTGAACAACTATGTCCAACAGAATTGTTTGAATATCTAAGAACTGTCTTACATCTTCATTCTTAACTTTTGCATTCGTAAAGTTTCTTGCAATTTTAGTTCTCAACTGGTTTCAGTTGTGAGTTTCTTTTGTTATCTTGTTTTCGCAGTGTCCAGCATATTGCTGCTTGGATCAAAATGAGTTATATCATCATTAGCTGTGTCAAAATTTAGTAAATTGCGGACAGGGTACCTGTATTCCATTTTGAGTGGGAATCCACACAACTACCTATCATTCCGTCATCGCCCTCTATTGCGAGGATTTTGTGTGGGAACACTAATATATTATAATCAGTAGCTTTATACTTAGCTACATTTACATAATGGTAAAATTCAATAAATTTGTTGACACCATTACAGATTTGCAACACCTGCTTAATGCATTGTTTGGTATTTTTTATGGTGCCATTGTATTACAGTACTATGACTAATCCTACATTTCAAAGTACACTTACATATACATTTTGTAATTATACAAATGTATGTGTACATAACATTACATAAGTACTGTAAAATGCATGTATAGTTTTGTATACATGATATTTCTAAGGCAATATAGAAACATTTCTGTGCATTATGTTTCAAAGTTATTGTATATATGTATTACATTGCTACATGGTACTATACAAAATGTTTTTATATTATTACATTTCAAAGTGTTATACAAATGTATGATTTATACATGATATTTTCGAGGTGCTAGAAAAATGCTTATTCACATGACATATAAAAGTTTCTAAAACAAATTAATCATTACTTTACATTATAGTTACATATTGTATGTGCATGCACAACTGAGTCTATAACACATCCAAACATCAGTTATGAACATGTGGTGCGTACGGTACGCAGGCAGGGTTGTGGGTGTGGAGGTGGTCGGAATACCCGGTAACAGAAGATCTAGTGGGTGTTGGACGATATAGACCTGTGGCTGTCCATCCGTCTTTGTTTACACTTGTGGCGGCTAGAAATTAAAATATCATGTGGTTTTTCGGCTGATCAGCCAGGCCAGCAGACGAGAGAGGAGGGTGGTTTGGCTGGCAGCAGGCTCTTACCGATAGGTAGGCCGGGCATTGCTTGTGTCATGGTGTTGGAGGTGGGATATAGTGCTCAGCCAAGAATTGCTCCGGTTATTCTTTCCTTTATCAGTTTCTGGATAATTGTGTCTCGGATGTTGTGTCTGTTGGAATTAGGGCTCTCTGTTATGAAAGTACTTAGGTAAGTTTATAAGTGCTTATGTACTATGATGTATTTGTGTATGTATGTTTACATGTCCTGTCCTGGTATGTTGCATGTCCTGTCCTGGTACATAGGGAAGAGTAGTTAGTAGGAGACTTGGTGCCACAGTGAATTAGTGAAAGATGTGTCAAGTTGGTCTGAAGGTCATAGATTTGGCTATTGGTCTGGTTACTCCTTATGATATGCTTGATTAGTTTTCTGGGGTATGAAACCCCTTATTCTCCTGAGGGTTATAAAGGGAAGAAAGGGGTGAGATAGAGAGTTGTTTCAGTGATACATAGATCTGTCTCAGTTTTATGAACACTTCTATCTAGTGCATTTAATAAAAAACCTTTATTAAATAAAAGAGATGCCAGCCTTTGTACTGCAAAGCAAGGAGCAAATTCGACCTAGAGGAGGAAGACTCTTGCAATGCATACACTACTTACTTCGTTGCTGCTTAACGACACTGTGTCGTCATAACAAAGATGATTAGTGTCGCCCTCCTCCTTTCTCCAGGCTTGGGACTGGCACTACCACAGGTGGTGCCTTTAAATACCCTAGAAAAGTGCTGGACACAGCTGTCTAACTGATCGACACCTGTGAATTATAACGCAGTTTAAAATGTATGCTGAACAGAATCAACACACACACAATCACACATATGTATGTATGTGTATTTGTTTGCATGTGTGCATGTATGTATGCACTTATGTATGTATGTGCCTATGTATGTATGCATGTGAGTTTTGTATAGTGAATTTGTTATGATGAGTGGTGAGTGTGTTGCCTTGTCTAGTGGTGGGCATGCCAGACTGTCCTGCCGACTCAAAGGTCACAGGTTAAATCCCCACCAGAGCATAAATATATTTGGTATTAATTTTGAGATGTCTGCTAGTAGAAGATCAGGCAGCCAGGAGAGGACTGACTATACCCTCTGTATATAATAATTATGGGGATGACTAGATAAGCTGGGTCAGCTTCTTCTCCCCATTGAATCGTTTACTACATTGATCATTGATCAACAATTCTGAGACTGTATAACTTACTATGTACTTTGATCATCCATACTGTTTGATTGTTTTTTACTGTTCGATTCTGAATAAACCTTCTTCTTCTGTAAATCCTAACCATAATCATGAACTCTTAATTTAAAAGCCAAGCACTGGGCATCAACTTAGTGTCAGAAGAGTTGTCCAGAGATTTTGTCCAGTCCACGACTTTATGTAGGACAAGTGATACCAAGTTAGAGTCCAAGTCCGGTTGCCAGAAGACCATGGAGAGGGGAGGGCAGAGGAGTTGCTAAGGCAGCGTTTGTTTAAGATGAGAGTGGAAGGTGGAGGAGTGGGTGGGTCAGGATAGGAGCTCTTGAAGAGGTGAGACTTTAATTTGGAGTGGAAGACCTGAGGGGTGATAGATAGTGGACCTTGAAGCAGATGAGGGTGGGTGAGAGCTCTGTGATATTGACGGAGGATCTGGGAATTCCTGGAATTCAGGAGGGAGATTGTTCCAGAGTCCAGGTGCAGTGTGGTTGGTGGATCGATAGGAGAACTTGAGATGAGTAGTGATGGGGAGAGGGTGGGATGCGAAAGTGTGAGATAGGAGGATGATCTGGTAGACTGAGGTGGCTGGATGTTGCTGTGCTGAGGCTAAGGAAAATGAATTCACCAACACTATATATCCATAGCTGCCTCTGTGTAAATCGTAATCGAGCATTTATATAGCGCCACTCTGTAGCTGAAGGGAGTGCTTTTCTTCTTTCAGTTACACTGGAGCAGTGGAGCCTCATGATGACATGTGAATTTTTATGTAAAATGATCAGAACACAATTACCAAGTTAAATTCAGTGTTGGAATATGACCCCATTAATCATAATACCACCTTGTGGTAACACTGTTCTCAATGTGGTTCTAAAGCATTATCAGACGTTCTTGTGCAAGTCTTCCTTTCCATGAATAAATATATACACGCATTATATATACCGAAGCTTTACTGTATGCGTTAATGCTTTGTTTCTTGTATTTTTAAACTGATAAAAGCTAAATTGCTTTATCTGCATGTAAAAAATCTCTGTTGTGCTAAAGCAGGAGATATTGAGTAGGCTTTGGAGAGCCACATTCTCCCAGCTGAAGCATGATAGCACTTGGAAGAAATCCAAGAAGTCTGTGCTCTTATAGTAAGGACTAGAAAGAACAGGCACTCATTTAGACTTCAGCTGGTTGGTAAGAAAGCTCAGAGCGTTTAGAGCTATACTGTACTCAAAGAGCACCTGAGCATTCTGACTGAAAAACCCTCATGAAGTTGGTAAAGTTATTCTGAGATGGCAAAAGGCATAAATGGATAAAAATAGTTGTTTACAGGTATGTACATATTTACAAACCGTGTATAAATAGTGTAGGTCAATGCATATATGCATGATGATGGTGATGATGAGTTATCTGCCCAAAGGCAGGTCCATTGGCTTTTATGCCACCTGGGGATGAGATGAGTGAGGTGGTTTTCCATTGCCTTGCTCACAGACAATTGCGGGTGAGCAACTTGTCCAGGGTCACTACGCAGTGGCTTGAGGTAGATTTGAACCTGCTACCCTCCGGTTACAACGGACAGAACATACCACTACATCACCGCATCTCATAACACACCTACAGGTATACTTGCAGTATAAATTTTCAGTTATAGTGTGATAAACAAGCTTGTGGATTTCTACTCAATCTAAGCCCTATAATGCTAGATCATCTGCTAATTATAGTGGAGTTACTAATAGAACCAACGCAAGGATATTCTCATTTAAAAGTGCCGGTCCAAGGACCTGGAATAATCTTCCTGTAGATGTACGTAATTCTCTGTGCATCTGTATATTTAAATGGAAACTCTGCAGTCACTTACTAGCTGTTGATACCTGACTCTTCCCCCTATTTCATTTCTTATTCCCTACCTAGTGTGCTTATATTATTGAGCTTATATTTAAAGTTGTTAATTAATATCGGTTTTTTTTGGCAAACCGATTATCGGTTTTAGAAATCCGATTTTAAACCGATTATCGTTTTTTATTGGCCTTCATAGAAAATTTAATTCATTCATTCATTCATTCATTCATTACTAGAATTTGTATAGCGCCTCTTCAAGGGAACTACTCAGAGGCGCTCAATGTTAATATATTATCATATAATGCAAGTTACTGAAAACCGATAATCGCTATGTACGGTAACGTGCATGCACGTACGGTGTTCTACTATTACCTTGTTGGCTGTGGAAGACGCCGTTTTATATATAAGAGGCAGAATTCGATAATCGTTTTGTCAATAATGAAAACCGATTATCGTTTTCGAAACCGATAATCGGATTTCCGATTATCGTTTAACATCCCTACTTATATTATGGGCATATATTGTGTATTGTGCTTGTGCACTGTTCAGACACTAAATGTGTTTCAATTTTGATTTTAGTTAACTAGTTAAGACCATATTATACTCTTGGTAATTATATTGCATAGTCAGTTGCTATCATCTCTATGTGAATGGGTAACCCTGTCGGCCGGACTTTCGTCCCTTAAGGGTCTCTCTCCCATTGCTTCCTGTCAATCAAGGAATGTCTTGAACTTGTCTGTTATGTTATTTTGTGCTACAAGAAACCATAAAATTTATGGTTGCATAATGGTAATTGCCCTGTATGGCCAATGAAGCAAGATTGCTGTAAAAATTGTTGGAGGAGCCGGATTGAAATCTGAGACTACTTCAGAGAAGACTGAGTGCATGAAAGTGAGTGAGAGCAAACTATCATGTGAAGAGTGAGTTAGGTGAGTGAGCAAGTGTGCAGGGATGAGTATGAGCGAGTGAGCTGGTTTCAGAGTAAACTGTAGTGAGTCAGTAAATGGGTGTGACCGTGTGAATGAATGAGCTGGTGTGGGAAATTAAATGTGAAGGTGGGTAAGTAATGGGCAGACAGGTGGGTGAGCAGGAAAGAGCATTTGGCGAGCAGGCCACTGAGGAGTTGGTGAGCAAGTAAGTGAGCAAGAAATGGTTGTTGTTTCTTTTGTGTTGAGCTGATTTGAGCAGATGAGTGGAAAGGCTATTGAGGTGATTAAGCAGGCAACTGAGCAGGTGATGAGCATGCAAATGAGCTGGAGATTGGTCAGACTTATTGTTATTATGAATTTATATAGTACCACTTGAAGAGAAACTCAACTATACAATTTAGCAATCGAATATAATAGTTTTCTTGTACAAATGAAACAGAGGCATAGAAAGGTCAATGAGCTCCTACCCAACTAACTAACTCATCTGCTCAGGCTTATGAGCCAGTGAGTTAGTGAGCAGGTGAGTTAGTTAGCAGGTGAGTGAAAGTTCGTGAGTGGTTAGGTGATGACGTGCATCCGTCTGGCCACGCCTTCTGAATCAGCCAAATGCATCAGCTTTCATTCAAGAGCCTTTGTTTCCACTTGCCTAATAAAAACATCCTGCTCCGAGTACCAGTTCTCCGCCGTCTTTCTCCAAAGTATCGGGACATTTCCTCCGTCTGATATCCCCCACTTTCATCCTGGAAAAGAGGCATATTTTTAAGTCTTGTGACGTCATTGTAAACCACAGTGCCCTTGACCTTCTTGCTGTAATAGTGAGGGGTTAAGAGAGGAGGTCTGTTTTATTTCATTAAGTCTTGTGGCTTCATTGAATGTATGTGTGTTTGTTTGTGTATTTGTGTGTGTATTATGTAAGCATCTATCTGGCCATTCCTTTAGTACCTTAAGTACCTGAAAAAGTTCTAAGAACCCTAGTATGTTACAGATAGAGGCTACATGTACTTACCTACTTACTTTTGTTTTAGAGAAAGTCATCATAAGTAATAGTCTACCAATTGTAGGCAGTGGTTAAACTTAATCGACCTATACTTTATGAAATTAGGCTTGCAGTTCGCACAATAATTGGATTTCCAAGATCTGTGTAATGGGATGTTAAAAGTATAGGTGGAGTTTGAAATGAATGTAAATTGTACTGACACATATTGACCCTGGGGTTAATTGTGAGACATTTGCTTTGATATGTCTCGGATGTTCAGAGAACATATTTTTAACAATTATTCCTATGTTTTAGCTATGATTTGCTATGCTAGCATGTGCAATGCTATCATGTTGAGTCGTGATATCTGATGCTATCAGATGCTTTGGTTACTATGCTGTCTGTTGCTAACTTGAGCTATGACTGCTTTGTCCTATATTGCTATGATTTACTACATTTTCATATGCTATGATGAGCTATGATGACTATGCTGTCTGTTGCTATTTTGAGCATTGAATGTGATGTGGAGCTGATTGACTATGCTACTGTATGATTTAGTATGCTATTGTATGATTTAGTATGCTATTGTATGATTTAGTATGCTATTGTATGATTTAGTATGCTATTGTATGATTTAGTATGCTATTGTATGATTTAGTATGCTATTGTATGATTTAGTATGCTATCGGATTGCAGTGTCAAATCATCATTTGTTGTGCTGTTCATTGCTGTGCTCAGCTGTGATTGCTATGCTGTCATATGCAATGTTGAACTGTCATTTAGAAATATCTGCTATTATTGAACACTGTAAACGGGAAAAGATAGCAAACCTAATGCCTACACTAGGCTGCAATTTTGTAATCGCATTACATTCTGACAATGTGTTAATGAATAAATGAAAATTCTAGTCTATTCTATTCTATGCAATAGGCCCTACTGAGATATAGTTTCCTTGCTAGTACTGCATGCTGCATAAGTTTTCATTTGGTATCGTGGTGTCTAGTAACAGTTGTATGTATTTTATGTTTGATGTTTCTGGTTTTTTCAATGTGAACATAATTTTGCTGTAAATAAGAGAACCTGTCGAGGAAATATGTTTACAGGATCAATGGTGAGGTGATAGTTTCATTGCATATATAATGTATTGGTCTCTGGTGTAAAAGGTCGGCTGTCCATAGCAGATGATCTCAAGGGGCTACACCCCTATGTTAAGGTCCTATGCTTTTGAGGTTTGAAAAAGGTATAGGCCTATGCAGAACTAGATCAGGCCTAGATCAGATGATTGGGTTGGTAGAGGGTGGATAAGTTAGAGTGAGTGGGTCATGGTTAGGTGGGTGGGTTGGTTTGTGTGGGGGAAGATCTGTGATTGGGTATACATAATTGGATGAATAGGGAGACAATTTCGATGGGTGGGTGGGGGTGTGGGTATGGATGGATGGATGGATGGATGGATCACTTCAACTCTTTAGATATTGCCATGGACTTTGAATTTCTACTGGACCTATAAAACAAAATGTGTATGCAATCTAAATGTAAGGCATGAATGAGACTTGCATTTTAGTACACTGTCATCATTAAAGTGTTAAGGTCTCAAACTTAAGCCAGCTTTCATGAGATATGTTTGTCTACAAACTGGCCAAACATTTCTCGACTGGGGACAATTTCAAAACTGGTTGAGTTACCATGCAATGAATCTATTGTGTTTAGGACTTTGCATAACAACCATAGACAAGTTGTTCACTCACACTTGTCTCATTCTTGCCTAGTTCTTCATGAAGTAGGCCATTAACTAGGGCTTAACCGGAATCCGGATCGGCAAACCGATTTTGCCGATTTTGGACTATCCGGAATTATCCGGATCCGGAATTTCAAGCCTGCCGATTAGTAAAAAAATGTTTTTGACGGTTTTCAAACTATAACAATAATTTCTAGGCCATTCAGTGATGATTTCCCACACAGATCATTTAATAGTTGGATAGCTAATGACGGTCGTGGCCTGCCGTTATCAGCCTGGGATGGCTTTATTAATGACCTCTGCTAGTTCTCCCTATAGGCTACAGTGACTGCCTTCATGAGATAGTTCAGGGAGGTCTTAATAGATACATTGATCACAGGAGGGGAGGAGGGTTGACTCTCAACAACCCTGAACCCGTCCGATACCGACGGTGTGAAACATTTGAGGGTCATCGCCGGTTGATCTTTGATCTTGGGGTGGGGTATTAAGACCTCCTTGGACTATTCAGTAGACGGCACATGTGGGAGGGATCCTGCTAGGAGCAATCTGAAATTGTGCCGAACCCCTCCTCTGGGAGGGCTGAATTCAAGCCTGAAGGATACACAGACAGACAGACACAGAGTCTTGTGGAGATCTCTTGCAACCCCATTCACTGACCAGCCGATCTGCAGCCTGTCAAATCGACCACAGTTGTGGCCTTTAAACACCGGCTAATTGGGTGACTGGTCTTCCATGTCCGTCTGTTTGGCCAGATTACAATCTTTGTTACTATTCGGAATCGGATCCGGAATCGGCAAATAATGGCCTACACTATCCGGTATCCGGAATCGGCAAAAAAAACGAAATCGGTTAAGCCCTACCATTAACCAATCACAATCTTGTAGCAATATTTTTCCACACTAGGTGAGGCATTCCAAACTTAATATGTGCTTCTTTGCAGTACTTACGTTTTTGGTCACAAATTCCAAACTTAATATGTACTTGTTTGCAGTACGTGTTTTGCTCACAGATTTGGTTTGAAGACGTAAATCTGTAAAGTTAGGCACAAATTTTAGGTGAGTTTTCATGACCTAGAAAAGCATTTGGACAATTGTTCAGGGTCTTCACATTTTTTACCACAGTAGACAAGCATAAGAAGTTCATATGGTTTAAATAAAATCTTTGTGTCTCGTCCCATTTATCAATTAGTAGCATGTTTAGTAAGGCACATGCACTTGAACACATTTACATTTAATTAGCCAAAACACTGAAAATCGGGCTACCCCAGGTGTGTTTTAGGCCTCATATCTCAAGAGCAATGAGGTATTAAAGTCTGAAGCTTCACAAACCTCCACAGGAAGTGCTTTTCTACATACTAGCCGAATTATCAAAATCTGAGATGGTGAGGTGGGACAGTGGTTGAGTTAAGAAGGAATGGCTCAACTAGCATTCTTCTGATGAAATACTGCTGGGAGCACATAACAAACAGTTTTAAGACTGGTGAATGTAGCTGCCTTTCTGCATCAGTGACTCTGTTTCTTTTATATGAATTTTGGAAAGATGCCTATTGCTTGCTTTGCTTTGTTTATTTGGTTCACATGTTTTATTGCGTCGTTAAGTGTGCGTACTTGATTATCCAGGCCTTAGTGTTGTCCTTAACAACATATGGTACTTTGTTTTATATCTCATTCATAGTCAGATTCGTAAACTCCAAAGTTCTAAAGCATTGTTTTGATGCTAAGTGCAGGACACCAGCTTAATCGTTGTTTGAGGGGTTGTCCTGAGATGTTATAGGAAGATCTGAGAGATCATTGTTTCTCAGTTGCCTTCTTCTCAGTGAGTTTCCTACTTTGTTTAGTAGGCTTTCGTGCATAGTTGATTCAAATACCTCTTTTTCTTTGAATTATCAATCTGTGTTATTCCTGGCTGTTTGCACAGATTTAATTTTTAACCACTTTATGATTTCCAGGATTGAGCATTGATCACTAGAGTTTCCCATTTTTAGGTTACTTCCAGTTGTTTCTGGGTGGAGCAGTTTTCACAAATGATTGATTTCCAGTGCTCTGATGTACTTCACCCAGGCTTAGATGTTCAGCAGGTAGCAGTTCCCCATGCTGTTCATTCCCAGTTTTCCAGGGTAAGACAGTTCTTGCAAAGGATTCCCCATGCTGTGCCTTTTTGTCCATTCCCAGTTTTTCCATGGTGAGACAGTTCTTGCAAAGGATTTCCCATGCTGTGCCTAGTTTGCCCATTCTCATTTTCCAGGGTGTAGTAGTTTCCACAAAGAATTCCTTGTTCTGTACTTTTCTATAAATTCTCAGTTTTCAAGGGTGGAACAGCTTTCACTACAATTTTCTCAAATCCCGATAGGAGGTGGGGCCGATTTCCCGGGTCGTTTGTAGCTAGAGCTTTTGTTATTATTTTTGGTTACTCGGCATGCCTACATGACCTCCTTTCTGAATACATTCCCTGAGGCTGGAAGGCTGCTCTCTGCTGGGCGTTACGCTGCTCCTCCAATAGACCGGCCTCCTCGTCATAATTAAACTGGTCCATCCATCGAAACCGTATCCCTGGCACGCAGGTATGAATCATTTCGTGGGTCTGCCAGCCATTGTGGCTCTGTAAGTATGTGTGATTGTATGTGTTAATGTACATGTGCATGCACTAAACTTATATGTTTGCACCATTGAGAGCTTTTAAATGAGGCTCTAAAAACCCAGAAACATACATTCATGCGTGTATTTATGTTGATGTCAGTGGTTGCATGTAATTGTGTGTATCTTCATGTTTGTAGTTTTTTTTATCTGTACATTTATGTGTACCTAGTTGTAGTTTGTGCTTGTGTATGTGTTTCTGTGCTTGCATTTATTTGTGTGTGTGCTTGTATGTAACCCTTAGTTTGTCCGTGTTTGTCTCTGTTTCAGTTTTCATCTATGTTTATTTGATGCAGCTATGTTTACCTATCGTTTGCCATTATCAGAGCCAATTGTATGGCTGCAGGCAACAAGAACAGTTTGTCTAATTGGCCTTTTGGATGGCAGTACTTCTGATGAAATTGTAGTGTTGGAAAACCACTCATTGCTTAAATCTATTTATACTGTCTGATCAATATTCTATCTGGCATTTGCATAAATATCTAATCTAATGGTTTATAGTGTCATTGTCATTTTGCATATGGAATCAAGCGATTACTGTTGCTTCAAGTGAAGCTATACTTAACAATGAAATCATAATCAGTTGGTGACAACTGATTGAAATTAGCAGGAATACTTGAAGTCAGGCTATGATGGATAAACAAGTTCACAGAGTTCAGTCTTAAATTTAGTGATTGGAGAGGACTGGGCGGTGAATTCCAAAGCTTTGGACTAATGGCCGTGAATGCTCAACACTGTCTTGATGTAAGACACAACAAGTTCTGGTGTGTCTTTCTTGAGATGAGTCTCTTGTAATCTTATCAAAGGCTTCTTCCTTTACCTGTAAGGGCACATTTGACCTTCTGGAATAGAATGCCCTACAGATTGCGAATATGGACTGTGCTTTGACTTGGAGCAGAACATCTGCGGTTAAAGGATCTTTCAGTGAAAGGATACTCCAGCCTAGTGGAGCATCTTGTTTAGAAATTGATGCTGTAATATGGGATCATTTTCTATAGAATGTTGAATTCTCCCCCACCTCTCCCCATCCTTAGATAGCTATGTATCAGTATCTACAAGCAATTAAAGAATTTTCTCTGTCATTTTCTGCAGGTTTTGATCCGGTCAAAATGAGAGAGTTGATGCGCGCTCAGTCAGCTGTCGTCTGACACTGATATGCACAGATCAAGTGCCTCATCTGCCTCTGAAACCATCATTTGTCCTTCCGAGATGCTCGACAAAGAACTTGACAGTGGCATCTCGAGCCGACGGGAGATGGTGAACCTGCTCGATGCAGAGCCTCTCCTGGCATACCTCGTTCAAAACGGTGTACTGAACAGCGATGAAGGGAATGATGTAGTGAATGAGGATGACACGATTAAGCAGAATACGCTTCTTTTGAAGTTCATAGAGACTCGACCGAACGGAGTGAAGCTGTTCACGAATGTCCTGCGCACGACTGGACAGCACTACCTGGCAAATCTCGTAGATGATGGTATTCGAATCAAAGCGCTTAGCAGTTCGGGTGAGTTTTCGTGTGTGTGTTTGTGTGTGGAAGGTTTGGTGATCGGATATTTTGCTTAGATAGTATCTAATCTAATATAATCTGATGACTTTTTTAGTGGTATTATCGTGATGCATTAGGTATCAACTGGTAGTAGAAGTGAAATATTGCAGTCAGAATCATAATCCGCTGTAGAAGCCCAGGCAGAATTTTATTAGATCAGAAAAACCAGAAGTCAGGCTTTGATGTGTAAGCAAGTTGAAATAGGCAAGTCTTACATTGGGCCTTGTTTCAAATGGTGATTCATAACACTTGCTGTTGGGGTAAGTTAGCAGGTTTGGATATGTGTGGACAGAAGTTTAGTTCATTGGATGTTGGCAACGATGGTATTTGATTCAATGCGCATAGAATTTGGGAAAGATAGCATCTTTGGTTCTGCGGGGAGAAGTGTGGGTGATTGGATAGTTAGGGTGTATAGTGGCTAATCTTGTGATCATGGTAATTGCATCCTAGTTATTTAAGTAACTTATGGTGAAATCACATTGACTTTAAATTAGGACTGGGCATTTAACGCATTATTAATGCGATTAATGCATTAATTAATTAACGCAATTAAATTTTTTAACGCAGTTGTCACTGCACCCAATTATTTCTAGAAATGCGCTAAAACAATTCTTCATAAAACCACTGAGTTTGAACTTTAAACTTTA
This sequence comes from Aporrectodea caliginosa, assembly GCA_020284085.1. NCBI lineage: Eukaryota > Metazoa > Annelida > Clitellata > Crassiclitellata > Lumbricidae > Aporrectodea > Aporrectodea caliginosa. Next base: position 1,123,161 of record JACEVL010000168.1, on the reverse strand, counting down.
AAGTAAAAACTAAAGAGTAAAATGAAGTAGGAAAAGCATGTTTGGTTTTTGTTTATTGACTGCAAACATTTATATAACGCATATTCAATGTAAGTACTCAGAGTCGGTAGAGTAGTTGTACTTGTTATCTATTGTGACATGCATTAAAAATTAATTGCGTTATTAAAAATTTTAATCGTGCGATTAATTTTGATTAAAAATTTTAATCGTTGCCCACCCCTACTTTAAATGTTACATTTAATTGTTTTTACATTGTTCAATACTCTGTTGCTATGCTACTTTGCTTTTGGCCAGTTACAGATTAGCATGTTCTGTGTCGATATAAGAATAACTTGTAGCTGTCAACACTTATCAAATACTTCAGAAGTGTTTCAGAATTGTATAATTATTTCACTAGATATTTTGCTAAGAATATTCTTGTGCTGACACAAAAAAATTTAGATTATGGTGAAAGGACCCACTGTGTGGAAATCGTTACCTCATGCTGCTTCCCAATTATCCACTTTGCACCCAGCTTAAAGCACATTGAAAACAGTATTTAATGATTTTGAAATGAGATTGTCACTGCATAATGGACTTAAGTATACGCTTAAGTCCATCATGCAGTGACAATCTGCAGCTCTGTGTGATGAGACCCGTATGGTTCCTTCTGAGTTCTCCCTTGTACAAATATACACCAATTATTGTAAACCAAATTGTTTGTATATTTTGTAAAAATCTGTGATAATCAGCAAGTAAATTCAGTTCAACAGTACTTGTTAGTACTTGGTACTCAACATTATACTATTGCATACTTCATGCAGTGCTATTTAGTGCTTAGTTTTTATCAATATGCTTTGGTACTTACTGCTATGCTATTCAGTACTTGGCTCTTGTTGTACGCTGTTTTTTATGTGGTTCATATTGCAGTACTATTTTGTTATTAGGTACTTACTGGTTGTTGTTTTCTTTTTAGGCTACTTAAGTAAAACGCGGAAAAAAGGTAACTGTTTCTTTTTTGCTCAGAAGCTTTCTCAACCAGTGTAGTAACTTGGTTTTTATTACCACCAGTGGAAGACATTGTAATTATCATAATTGTACTGCAATTGATTGTATAACAATGTAGTGTTGTTTCACTTTTGTCTGAATATTTGCTTAGATTAGCCTAAACAAATGGAATTAAATAAGCAGTTGCAGTTCATCTTTGCAGCATCTATATTAAGAAGTCCAAGGTTTAATTTTGAAATCCAGAGGGTGATTATGAAATCCACAGGGTGATTTATGAAATCCAAAGGGTGATTACGAAATCCAGAGGATTGTCATAAAGATCCTAATATACTGATGATGTTAAGAGTGGTATATTGGTGATGTTTGGAGTTTTTAACATTGTGGCTGCAGGGGCCACTGATTTAAATGACGCTATATGAACTGCCAACCTGCAATGTTCAATAAAAGTGATATGCTTGGTATTTCTTCCAATTCTAGGTCAGGTCGGTCTGAAAATTCGTGTCAAGTCAATGAAGCTTCAACAGGCGGCGTTTAAGACGGTCTCCGAACTTCTGCACAAGGACTGGATCAGCCTCGGTGACATTCAGATGAAACTCTCATCCATCAAGAAGCTCCAGTCTCAATCACAGCGCTCAAGCATGGCAGACCCGCCCCAGCGATACAGCTACGTGGAACCGACAGTGCCGCCACCAGAACCTGAAGATGCACCAGAAGATGTTGGCTGCTGCTTCTGCTGCTGCAGCTCTCGAAAATCGAAGAACTCGACGAAAAAGGCCAAATCAGAATCGACGACAAACGGACATGAATTGGTTCACATGGTCGATGCAGGCAACACCAACACTAATGCATACATGGGTGCAGAGAAGGAGATTGTCGATCCCGCTGTTGTTGTCGTGACGTGTCAGCCGATTAACAAGTTCTCTGGCAGCCAGGACCTGAGACTCGACTGCATCCGCAATGGCCACGGAAGCATAAAGCGCCGCGAGAACAGCGTTGAGAACCTGCGAAATGTGGCGAACATCATCCAGGAGAAATGCCTGGAGCTGTACTCGGTGCTGTCGAACCACACGTCGCCTGCTTGCATTGCGCTTTTGCGGTGAGCAACAAACAGTCAGCAATGAAATTGTGGTGTTTTTGTTCGCTTAAAATATCCCACTCTTCAACATCATCAGTATAGTAGGATCTTTTTAGTTACTTGAGCATTGATAATGCACCTTCTTAGATAATGCACCGTCTTAGTGCCTTCAAACTCAGACCCATATCAATCAACTGCATACTTGAGCAGCAACGGAAAACTTATTTTAGTTATTAATGGTTTCATCTTTTCTCATTACACTTATACCCCCTCGGTGACTGCCTCTGATTCAAGTTTAATCTGTAGCTAGTTAATCTCAGGATTATTTTTATTGTTATTACTGTTGTTATTATTAGTTTCATTTCTGCAGTGGAAGAGAAATTTTCTGATCTTTATAAATGACTTTTTCCGGTGTTGACAGGTATTTCGAGCAGGACCGTGCCGTCCTTGTGCTGGACACCGACTCAAACGACGCTCTCAACATCTTCTGTGTTTGCACGAAACTCGATCAGATCGCCCAGTTGCATGAGGATCTTTCAAACGGCAAACTGAAGGCCGACCTTGAGAAGATCCTCACGACCCGGGAAGTCCTTCAGCCACTCGGAATCGCCGGGGTCAAGCTGGACATCGAAGTGAACCAGGACGACCTAGATGCCGCTGGTAAAGAGCTTCCTTGAGGGTATGGTCGAGTGATTCAGAGTCAGGGGCATAATCTTCAGAACAAAAATCCTTGCCCTGCTCATGTGAGTTGTCTTAATGAGCAGAAGATGGGAGCTGTGGTAGTTTATAAAATAAAATGAAACATGGTAATTGTGGGAAATGTTTTCGTTTCCTGCGACCAAAGGATGGCACATGTATTTGGTTCAGCTGCAAAATATTCTGTGTTGTGTGGTTTTCCTTGGTAGGGGTTAGTTTTTGGCTTAGTGTAGTGTGCCGAGGATCATGTGAAATGTGACCGTGCACAAGCCTGGCTTATGGTGGAAACTTCAAAATGCAAGGAGAGTGCTCAGATGGTGATGAGGCACAGAGTGGATTCTGTGCATCATTTCCACTGAGATGCCTATTATATACATATATTTACATGACATGTATGTATGTATTGGTATAACCTAGAGCTACCATAAAATTAGATCAAATTTGACACATGACTTTTCATACATTTTTGCACAGAGGCCTACATATTGAAACATAAGCTTTTACGGTTTATAGTTTTCGCCAAGTTATAGATCACTTCCTGTGGAATTGAATATATGCCATTAGAACCATTTTAAGATTCCAGATTACTTACTAATATGATGTTTCTGCCCTAGGTCAGGTTTGCTCATTCATGGTCACAAATGGCCTCCCTTGGAAGTTTTTTAAAAATAAGTTCTTTTTCAGCGGCAAAAATGTAACAACTGATGTAAATCAGTTATGGAAGTTAGTTAGATTACGTGATTCCAGATTACTTACTAATATGATTTTCATTCTGAGTACTGCAGATAAAATTGTTTTTATTAATTATGGGCGATTTTTATGAGAATATGGCATTTTCTGTGCCAGTCTGTTACCAAAAACCCAATCATATCTATTGATGTAAAAGAATAGTTTTTTTAAGATTATTTTCTATTATGTTGGATTGTGTAATCATTCAGCATCATATCCATAATGATAAAATAATGTTTTCTTTAGAAATTTACTTGTAGTCTTTTAAAAAGTATAAACTGATGATTTATTTAAACTAATGCTTACTTAATACTGTTCAGAGCAGGGATGGCGAACATATTGCATGCATGCCCAAAGTGGCACACACTCAAATTTTTTGGGCACCCAAAATTTGGAGCATCCCCAAGATTTCAAATTTAGAAATACAAAATCACTGTAGCAATCCCCATTTTCTTTTCGTAGCACCAAATGTTCTAAAACCATCTTTGAAAATAACGTCTTTTAATTAATTTAAAAAAAAAATTAAAACCTGCATGAGAAAAACAATTATATACTGCAAAATTCAGGGCAAAATTCAGGGCGAGGCACACGACGATATTTAAAGAAATGTTTTAGTGGCATTTTGGCATGCACCTTAAAAAGTTCGCCATCCCTGGTTTAGGGTATTAAAGTAAATTTTACATTGTCTCCATCTGTTTTGTAACAGCTTTGTCCAAGTCATTATATATAAATTTACAAAAGTGGCAAAAGAGCTTCTGCAGCTCAGGTGTTAGATTGATAGGTAATATGCTATTTGCTGATATCCTGTCTGGTGTTAAAAGTAATCTCATTGCTCTGTATCCTGTGATTTTGAAGCTGTCATCTCTTGTGTTAGATATTTTGTAATTTCCTAGCTATCTTCTCGTTTGGTAGGCATCTCATAATTTTTGAATCTTATAATTTTATTCCCTTTTTCAAGGTATTGTGTTATTTGCTAGGTCTTCTCTTGATAGGTATCAAGTAACCTCTTAAATGTCTTCTGTTGCTAAACTTCTCTCTTGGTGAGTATCGTATAATTTGCTAAATATCTTTTCTTCTGCTGGGCATCTTATAATTTGCTAAATATCTTTTCTTCTGCTGGGCATCTTGTAATTTGCTAGATTGTAAGACTTTGCTACATGCCTTCTCTTATGCAAGATATCTTGTGATTTTTTGCTCGGTATCTACTAATTTACTTTACTAGAGATATTTCCTTAACAAGTATCTTTCTTTTACTAGATATTTACCAGTTGTAATTTGTGTTATATCTTCTCTTTTGGTAGCTATTTTCTCTTTTCCTATATTCTTCTTTCTTACTTAATATCTTCTCTTTTGGTAGCTATCGTATTATTTGCTGGATAGCATATTTTTGCTAGGTATCTTGTCATTGGCAACATATCTTGTGATTTCCTAAATTTCTTGTAGATTTGCTGATAGGAAATACCATTTTTAGTGATCAGCTTCAGTGTAGGGGATTGAAATCTTGTGCACAATTCTAATATGTTGGTCACTGCTGTTTCTATACCAATTCATAGAGTTTTAGTCGTAGAGCTTTTTTAGCAAATGTGAGTTTTTTCGGTGGCCTTTATCACACTGATCTGCAGTTTCTTTTTTAAAACTTTACCCGTTTTGTTCATAATTTCTTTTTATTTCATGTGTTTTATTGACGAAGATGCAGAATATAGCTTCAAATAACCCTGAATTGGCCAGTTCTATTCTGTAAGACTTTATGAATAGTGTTGGAAAAGTGATCATAATTGTTATATTTATTCTTTTGTTAATTTGATTAATTTGGGTATCAACTTATTTATCCTGTTTAGGACCACTGAGATTTTGAGAGTACTACAGTGCTTATGAGGGTACTTATAGGGTGCTGTATCACCAGTAAGTGTCTTGAAGCATCCATAGGTACATGCATGAGTACATGCATATACAGCTAATGCGGCTCTCAGGCTAGAGATAGAGTTGTGACTATACTGATTTTTTATTTGTGATTATTCACAGAATGAATGAGCAGATGCTCAGAATGTGTGATAAACATTATACATGAATAGGTGGTATGAGTCACAGAAGACACGTTTTCATCTTATACTAAAGAGTTTCTATTAGGCAGTGTAGGAATCCTTTGTTTCAATACATTACAGTGTATTGTATGACATACACTGAATATGTAATCAGTATATACTTAAATGCACACTGGAACCTTATTGTAATGCCACCAATGGAAGTAACAGCAAATGTCGTGTTATTTTCTTAAGTCATTTATTGAAGGCACTTAATACGTGCGCAGAGTCAGTAAAACTGAGTCTGAGGTATAGATAATATAACAACATTGTGATAAAATGAGGTCATTTTCTAAAGCTGGATTAAATTTGAAATCATTAGACCCAACTGAATTTATATCAGCATTTGCATAGTAATGAGGCGTTCTATATAAAGAGGTTCTATTGTACTGGGTGTCCACAAAAGCTCACATGGTTCAGATAGGTGCCGTGAAAGTCACTTATCCCACTCTATCCTTAACATCAGCTGCCTTTTACCAACCATCATACCAAAGACTTTTGGTTTCCATGCCAATCTGTACACTGGTCTGCATCATTAAAGGTGCCCCACTGAGTTAGTGGGGAACTTTTCTTTCTGTTTTCTCATTTCACCAATCATTGAAGACTTACCTGTCTCCGTTTACCGGCGCTTCTCAGGTGAATTCACGAATTAGCGCTCTGTAAATATCTTAATAATAATAATAATATAAATATCTGGATACATTTATCTGTACAGATGTTGCTTGTTTTATTACGATTACTCTAATTTCGAGGTTTAAAGTCTTGAACTGTTTTTGCAGTTGGAAACGTTTTGCGTTGGTTGATTGACAATGATTGTCCTGCTGTTCGATTGCCATGTCATTTGATTGTGTGATTGTTGTTTTGTTGCCATGTCATCTGGTCACCTCATTGTTTGGTTGCACTTTTGTTCTGTTGCACGGTTGTACCCTTTCTTATTGTTTATTATGCTTGAACCAAATATATGATGCCTGTCAGGTTCAGTCTTGCCCTTGACTTTGAACTTTACCCTACTAAAGGTCACTCTATCTATGGCCCTATAAGCAGTTACCTTACTTTACGTGCTGGGGTAAATAGTGTTGAAGTGGTATTTTGGATATCACATTACATTACTTTAATGTGATAATACCTGGTACAATTAGTCACTAGTTTACGTAACTTGTTAGTCATGTAGTTATTGAAATTGTTAAATTTACTGAGGTAATGGTATTTCTCAGTAGCGATGTAATGTGTTACTAATATGACGTACTGTTTGATGGTGTTTGACGTTGCTTACCATTGATTTCGGGTTTAGTATTTCATTTGACCAGTTTCACTATTGCAATTGAGTCATCTATAAGTTACCACTGTAAAGAACAGCGTAGCTTATTACGAGAGACCCATTTAATGTCATAGTATTAATCATAGCGGCATTTCAAGTAAAATAACAGTAGGCATTATTGTTTCGATTTATGCTTTTGTTTTACTTTCAAATTTGGCCATGTTGAAGAAAATAAATGTCACCTGTGTTCTTCATCAGTATGATTTTAACTGTGCTATGCATTGAAGTGATTGTTTTTAGCTGCATTACGTACTGAAATTATTTTAAATGTGTTATGCACCCGACAAGTTTTAGCAGTGTTGTGCATTTATTTTCCGTGAAAATAGTACATGGAAGTAAATTATTTTAGTTGCAATTAGTGTCAAAACGATTTCAATCTGTGTTGCAAAACTTACGAGACTTTTAACCTTGTGCCGAATGACGGCAATTGTAGTGTTTTGTGTTGAGCTCGTTTTGTTCCTTGTTAGCTATGCAGCTTGGATGTTGAATCCTAGATCCTAGAGTCAGCTTGTTTTCTAGTTATACTTGTTTTAATGTTTTCACAAGTGCTTCTTTTTTGGTGTACAGTATACAATTTATACATGAATGCAAATTTGTTCTATGCGTGGCAAACGGTTTTGTGACCAGATCAGAGTTGGAGTTTAATTTATGCAAGCTCTCACCGTATAGTTATCAGCTTGAAACTAACGCATGCAGCAGTTTTGAGAAGCTCTTGAAAGGTGCTATATAAATTTCCAGATATCTTGAAAACTCTGGAGTTTAGGGCAGATCTGGGACCTTGCCAGCCAAGGTTAATTGCGAATTTAATAGCACCTTGTAAAGAGAAACATGTAACGAAGAGCAAGTGTCCAAGGTTGGAGGACTCCATCTCAGTTTAGACAAATCAATACCAAGAACAAAGAGTAGGTGTACAACGGTGTGCTACTCCAGCCATTTCTCTGAAATTCGGATGGGAGATGTGGTTCTCTGGATCTGCCGGAGACCAGAGTAATTCCTGTACAATCAGCTGAAGCAACCCTTGCTACCTTGATCAGGGCATGACTGGGCGGAAGAGCTGTGGAAATTGCAGAACACACTTAACTGTGTCATTGAGCACTATGTTTGCATTATTATGTATTTTACCTTAAAAGCTTGCCACTATGTTATTACGGAACCTACTGGAATTGGGTGCTTGTGTGAAATCATACAAAGTGTGACGCTTCTTTGTAAATACCTAAATAGCTCTGTATAAATTTGTTACATTTCTGCACAGGTGTGCATTTGTGACATTATCATGTGTGCTGTTGCTTTTGACGTGCTGCTCTCATGTTCTGAAGTAGTTTGTGCTGCAATGACATATGACAACGAGAAATGAAGTCTTGATTTAGGAAGTAAGTAAGCGGGTACTGCGTTTGTTAGTGTGCCATATGTTCCTCAATTGAAGAAGGAACCTTCAGGGTGTGTGTGGGTCAAAGCAGGATGGTACATATTGGTACATGAATAAGGCATGGCTTTGCCCTGAGTAGGTCAGGATTATGCCACAATGAAGTAATGAATGAGTTGTGAGTAAGGCTTGATTAATTGTTGGACATGATTAAGTCCAGATTAAGAAATGATTAAACCATGACACCGAAAACCAAACGTGGAAAATGTCCCAAAAGTGATGAGACCATTTAAACTACTGAAGGTCAGTGACTTAGATTGTGACTTCTGCCTACAACATCCAACTTCGCTTTATGACTTCGGCAGAAATTTCATAGTCTGAGGCGACACCATGCGAAGGTAAATGTATGTTTGGTGATAGCTTAGATAGATCACTTTTGGTTTTATTCTCGCATTTTGTGTCTTTGTGTCGGGTGTGAAGTCTGTACAAAAATGGTATTTTTATAATATCTGTTGCCGTAGCGATAACATCTGTTGCCGTATCAGTTGTGTGCTAATTTGGAAGTGATGTTTTTCTTAGTTTTTCTACAAGGAAGTGAAGCTTTGCCAGAATGTTGCATTTAGGTATTACGATGGTTCTTGTCCATGCTTGCCGTTTTTCTGTCATCGTCAGTGCTGTAGTGACTACTATCGTTATCACCATTATCATAATTGCCATTGTCATCATTATAATATTAGCATTAGCCTATACAAATCATAATCATTATTGTCAGTATCATTGTCACCATCTTCGTAATCAGTGTTGTCGTCATTACTGTCATCATCACCAGTAAATTTATCATCATCATCATTGCTATCATCATTGACTCTATAATCATCATTTCTGTCATCATAATAATTATCACAACCATCATCATCACAATTCATTACTTTGTGTGCACAATAATTTCTCCGCCAGTTCTGCCTTCATTGACTTTCATATCAGTAGATTTATTTTCATCATCATTATCATATGATAACGTCAGCGTCTTGTTTATCGCCAACGATAACACAGTTTATTTTCTATCTTGCTTTATGAACGAGCCTTCAGTTTCATATCGAGATGCCATCTTTTGTCTTGCTCTGTCTGAGCTGTGGTTACTTGAGATGTGGTGTCACAAGTTGTTGCAGTTACGAGCTGCTTAAGGCTGTCACATGCCACAATGTATGATGCTGATGCGGTTTTCAGTGTTGCAGGATAATATTGTGTGTGCTGATAGCAATCTTATGTATTGTATGTGTCATAAGATTGTCATAATGTGCTGTATTGCAGTGAGCTCTGCTGCAGTCTCTTGTTGCAATTTGATGTTGCAACGTGCTATGCTGTGATTTTCTGCATCTAGATGTGACGTACATTATGCTGCGACACCATATTACAGTTCGCTGTTGCAACGTGCTGTGTTGCGATGCGATATCTTGCTAAAATTCTGCTGTTGCAAAGTGCTATGTTGCAACATGTCATGAAACAAGATCTTGTCACAATATGCTGTTGCAATGCTGTATCGCACTGTATTATCTCGTTACAGTTTGCTATTGCATAGTGATATGTCATGCTGCAGTACACTGCCAAAAATGTGCCTGTTTTGCAATGTGTCATGCTGCGATATTGTGCCACAATTTCGTGTTGCAATGTGTCATTTAGCAAAGTGTCGTGACACGTGTGAGTGTGCTTCCAGTGTGTGTTATGAGATGTTTCGGCTGAGATGGAGAGCATGCACTACAGTACTGCAAGTCACAGATCGGTATTATTATGAATGGCAGTTGAGTTGCGTAGGGTCTTGCCTTGTGTGATTGCGATGGTTTTGTATGTGTCTGTGTTTGTGTGTGTGCCTCTTGCTAAAGTTTTGCTGTACAGTGTTTATCCTCTTTGTGTCTTTGTACATAGTTGTTGCTATTTATACACACTGTTGTATGGCTTTGTGTATCACGTATGTTGGAACCTTGTTACAATGGTACCTTTGGAAGCCCTATGAGTTACCCTGTTATAGTGAGGTGTGTGCAGTATGATCAGACCCTTTTCGACGCTGAATACGGAATTTTGGATCGATATCCACAACCTTGTTGTATCAGAATTTGTGTTTTGAGGATGACTATAACAATGTTTTGGTGTACTGGTATTTATTATGTGTACTGCTTTGGGGTGCCGTGTTTGAGTCTGCTGTAGCGTTATGGCACATGTGCATGTGTGAAAGAACCTTTGTGTGTAACACATTGGTTGAGCAGATGATGTGCATTATGCACTAACTGGTTCAGGGTCTAGCCTTCATAAAAATTTGGCTGTGTAAGTACTTTGAGCTAAAGATACTTAAATGCACAGTCAGTTGGTTAGCACCAACGATTGATTTTCTGCCACTCGATAGTGCTACTCTACCAACAGCAAAAAATTGATTGATATGATGTCAGCATTTTGGCAGAGTTCAAGGCTAGTTAGGAAATTGTGAGAGGAAACATGTGAGAAGGGGTTGGAATTTTTCTAACTGCCCTGAACCACGTCCGATTTGCAGTTTGGGGTTGAAAGTTCAATACTTACTTGTGAAATGGATGAAGCCGTGGCATCCATATCGAGAGTTGATATGGATGCAGCTGACGGATAGTATGCTCATGTTTGACATATTTATACAGGGGTTAGTATCCAATGTGTCATGTAAAATTGGCAATCAATTGTTGCTCGAATTCATATAGAAACGTTGTCCAGTTTTGGAATGCTATTGTGCTGCAAAACCCAATAATCTGAATAATAGATTATTGTCAATGTTAGAGTAGTGTACGTAATAATTGTTACCTTACTTTACAGTCAGAGCCTTTGTTAGGACTTCACAGTCGATAAACCTCTTGTAACCTGTAATTACCGTTTGTGTGTAATTTTAAACATGGAAATTTAACAGAAATTTATCTGATGGTTTCTGTTGTTTACGTAGCAAGAGTGTGCTTGTTGCTGTTTTAGACTTTCGAGGTCTGTTCTTTCTGCATTCTAAGTGGCTTGCTTGCTGAATTGTTTGTCATCTTGATTTCACATGAGATTGTGATTACATACAGGGTCAGAAATATGATTTTATGGCAAACTGCGATTTTGTTACTTACCTCTAGAGACAGTTGATGTCACCTAATGCTAAGACTTAAAATTAAAAATTTACGTAGTAAACAGGTATTGCCAAGGTCGTAAACTTTGAATCGTTAAAATTGGTCAAGTACTCCTGTGAGGCACAGTGATCTCGTCAGATCATGTGCTTGATCTGTGATCTAATGATTGTGTGTTTAGCTTGCTGAGCAGACTTCATGTAACGACCCGAGACAGGTTGTTCGAGCACACAGTTTAGTTTCCATTACCAACTACCAAGCAGCAGCATTTGGTCTGGGATTAGATGTGAAAGCAAAAGGCAAGTCCAGCCACATATCCAGGACCTTGGGATTCATCCAGTGCTGGCTCAATGGCCAAAGAGAAGGAAAGATATGTGTCTCATCTACATTCATTCATTAAGAGGACTTCTAAGTGCCCCTCCAAGATACCTACAGTACTCCGGCACTCCCAGCCGAACTCTGGCGATAAAGAACACTTTTTAAATGCTTTTAAAAGGTGTGTGCAGAGTCCCTAGTTAAAAGAACACACATAATAAATGTTTTGCGTGCCAAACTGTCTGCAACTGGTAGAAAACATGACAGAATAAATTCTACCTGTTGCAAAGTTTGGCGCACAAAACATTTATTATTAGTATGATTTATCCGTGATTATATACTTCATACTTCAATGTACACCAAAGTGTGGTTAGCAATTGGCTTAATAAAGGATATACTTACTTACTTACTTACATATCTTAAAGGTTATTCTATGTGAAAAGAACAACGTTGCATCTTTTAAGTGCATGCAAAGGGAACACGTTCACCTCGAGATGCAGAGCGAAGATTTGCCCAGCCAGGCAACCCTGAGGTGGGGCAACAGAGCTCCCAAAAGTAGCCAGTGGTTATTCCCTAACTGGCACCGCCAGACCCAGACCGAAATCCTAAATTCAGTGCACTGGGAAATAAGCAGCCAATGGAGCATTTCAGGCATATAATGCAAGACACGTTCAAATTTAGAAATGCCACTAACAAGCCTTGTAAGCAGCATGCGCTCAAGCTGTCCAAGGGGTGGCCAATATAAAAAAATGCAGATGGCACTGCTGTAGTAAATCCTACTACATGTACAAATGCATGAACAACGTCAAGAGTGGCATTAGGTGAAAGTGAACAGGAGATGACCTTACATTACGGGACATGGAAGCTTATCTTCATTAAGGCACTCCAGTCGATCATGAGCTGTACGTTGCGTAGTATTCTGGTCAATCAGACGTCATGCACTTTTAACAAAGCTTGTCCAGCAAACAGTTCAATCAAAAGCTCATAAACTTCACTGTTGGGTCTACAGAGTTATGGGTCAGATTTATGAAATGGTGCATAACAAATTTCCATTACCTTACATTTCAATGTAATAGACCAGGCATGTGGAGTTATTTGATTTTATTATACGAAACAGAAGCTAAACAGACGATAAGAGGATCGTTGATTATACAAAACAGTAAGCGACGAATAAAGCAGAAAAAAACAATGACTAGAAATATCAACTTGAGAACCAAAAGTCCTTCAGTTCGTAAACATAACTGTAATGAAAGTCTTTACATCTCTTCCTCAGTTAGTGCTACCGGTAAGCTTAGGGAATATGTTTTCCCAGGCACTGAGCAACATGGCCAGGGTTTCACAGAGGTTCTAATTGTTGGGGTGTGCAACAGTGTAGTGGTTAGCATGCTGGACTTTTAAACAAAGGTTGGTTCTGAAAATCTGGGGTTAAAATTTTGCAATGATTATATACACCAGAACCTACTTGGAACATGCATCAGTATGATAAATTCTGATATGTTGTGGAGTGGGTCCCAACTTCAGTTCAGCATAAACAGAAGATGACTTTAATATAAGAAAATTGTTCTAAAGATACTTGGTATCATTCCAAAATGTAGTGTAACAAGCAGGTTCCAGTGTATCGCTAAATACTATATAAGTAGTAATTAGTTGAAATAATATTCAATAAAAAATTCACAAGCAATTAAAAAAGATGCTTTAAAATGCAATTGATTGCAGTGCCTGAGCACAGGATTGATCCGGAACAGTCATAAACATGATTGCATCTCTGAAAGAGTTATTCAAGAGCTGAAACTGATAATAAATTAACATGTATTAACAATATATTCAAACTTAAATTACCATTACATATTTACATCAGTGTTGGTAATGGCTACAAACTGAAAGCAAACTATCTCTAAGCGTATCAGTAACTCAACTATGGCTTTAGAATATTTACACGCCTTCTAAAGTTCTGCACTATTTGATTCACGCAGCAGCAACTAAATACAGGTTTGACTGTAGCTGTAACAGGAATGTAACACAACTAATACATATTTTAAGGACTTGGCACTTAACAGTTTGGCCAAGTGAACAGCATAAGTAGCTGCTTGTAAAGTCGATACAATTCAGTGCCATTCTAAAATCGAGCATCACTGAGGTAACTGAAGACATGATCAAACGATTGAGTAACTTGACAAGAAGTTCAAATGATCAAGCAATTGGTACAAGAAAGAATGATTGAATAACTTTACAAGTCCAAATGTAATTTAAGTGCAAAATAAATTATTAACTGGAGTAAAAGATCAACTGGTCACGTACTTCCAAGTTAAAAATCAAATAAAGTCTATCTTGCTAAAGGTAGAAACGCCCTGAATCCAATTCCACAAAACATTCAAACACAATTAACATGCATTAATTTGCATCCTTGTTAAGTACAGATTATTAAATGGAAATATACAAATTGGAATGCAAACCTGGCCATGCTGAAGTCATGTTTTTTTCAAACATTTAACACCCACCTTTTCAAATCGGAACCCAGCTGTGGTTTCTGTATAGCTTTTATCTCAAATTTGACAAAATCGTAGCAAACTTTGAAAGCTTTTTGACTGAATTTATCTGGAAAAGTTTAGGACCCAACAGTATCAAGTCTGGACTTTAAAAGATAAAGATTTAAGCTATTACACAAAGTTTCAAACCACTCTTGGAATAGCTTCAACACTATCAGATTGAACTCACTAATGCCTTAGAACAATAAATGGGGGGCTTTCAAATCGAATATTCAGAAGTACTCAGCCAAGTCCTCCAAAGTTTTAAATCAAGTCTTTGCTAGCCTCAAGCCGAGCAAACACACACAACAAACTCTGTCAAGTTCCACCCTCGACTAATACTGTTGCACACATTTAACACTTGACTAATTTCCCAACCCGCTCAGGCGGTTGGGTGGCATGGCTGCAGGTATGTCATCAGTCCCAGGTCGTTCAGCTGCTTCAGCACGATCTCGCGCCATGCCTTGTTCGCCTGAGGATTTGCAGGACTCGGATGCATGATGTCCATCACGCGGACGTGCCCGATTCCGTGCTCCTGCAGTGCCGTTCGTGCTCGACCGCATGCGTACTTTCCCACACCAATGACGATGCTGGAGCCAAGGAGCTTCACAATCTCACAGAGCGCTGCATCGCACGAGCGGTTAAGGGCCGAGCGCTCGGCGACATGTAGCTTGTCTGGAGTGATGTTCTTTCCAACCTCCGAGAGAAACATGAGCGGACACATATTGTAGACAAAGCAGCAGCGGAAGAAGTTCTCTGGACGACCGCACAGCTCCTGGAAGAGGTTCCAGAACCGCTTTCCACTCACCTGTAGACAAGGATATAGGTTCAATCAATCAATCACTCTATCTATCTTTAAAGGAACAGAGCAGGAGTATAACACATACAGTTAACGTTATTGAACTATGTAGGAGGCTTACAAGTGTTACATTAATAATCCAAGATACAATCACAAATTCGAAAGCTATTTAAATAATACAGTCTGCACAGAGCTTCTTAAACCTTCCTCAGCAACTTATTAAACCCTCCCCAAGATCAAATACAACCTTCCTCAAGAGCTTATTAAACCTTCCCCAAAAGCTTAATAAACCTTCTCCAAGAGCTTATTACAGCTGTCTCAAAACCTTATGAAACCTAACGTTCCAAGCAGCTTATTAAACTCTCCCCAGTCCCTAAGTTATACAGAAACATGTAGCAATGAATTACCAGTGTATCATTAGTAAGACACCAAAAAAATAATTACACGGACAATGAAGATAATGTCAACAACAGTGATGACGAAGACAGCAATAATGGTGGTCATGACAATGACAGCACTCACCTCGCTTCGTCTGCATCGAAATCCTTGAACCCGTCTTTTGGGATGCTCTAGTTTCGGTTTGTCCACCGTTCCAGAGATCTTCAACCAGTCGCGAACCATTGAAACTTCACCAAACGGCACCTGCAATATTACACCAAGTGGTTGGGTACACGACTTATGTAACATAGTGCAAGACAACTGTGCAAAACCATCTTGTCCTGGGTCATCACACAGTCTGCTGATCAGGTTTCAATCGACAATCATAGTATTACATACTCAGCATGCTACCAAACAGACCACTGAACTAATATGATGAACATATTTAACTAATTAAAGTGACCAAAGACATACAGATCTGCTCCTAAATTGAAATTAAATATCTGCTCTTCATAACTGCTCCTAAATTGATAAAAATCATGTTTCAAAAATGCTAAGATAATCCTGTCAACTGAAATCACAGACAATGATGCTTACTGTCCAAAGTTGATAATACATGTATCTGCTCCTGAGATCTGTCCAAATCTCTGTTGGCTGTAGTTTAATCCCAGACCCTGCTAAGTATCTTACGGAAGCCCAAATCACCATAGATTCACTAGCGAATCCAGTAGGTAGTTTATAAACAGGTTCCCCTTCTGTAAAGTTACCAGTGAATCACAGTTGTACTTCTTAATGGCCCGTTCTTTAGTTCCATAACTGTTGGGGGCATTGCAGTGGCTTGCCCTGCAAACTTATATGGAGGGCATGGCTGGATTGGCCTCCTGGACTTGCTCAATTGCATAAAACCATAACACAGTATAACCAAGGTACACACTAGGTAATAATTACACCAATCTGTGCCATTCCATTCCTTAAAAGGCACAATATAAAAGTACAATCACAAAGCATTACAATATAACAGAGATACTTGATAACTTAAAAATATCCCAACTTCACCCAATTGATTCCATAAAATGCACTATATAAATAAGCAATTACATTTCACTGTATTACGACATTACAGAGGTGCACGAAAGGTCATAATTACGCCAGTCTGTGCCATTCCAAATGGTCCCGGATTCATCCCCACAAACAGGACATCCTTTTGTGTTGTACAGAAACGTCGAATGAACTGCGAATGTGGCCGGATAGCATACTCCAAGGGACTGTAGACATGCGAAACCGGCGTCTTGAATTCAATTTGCGTCAGTTCGCGACACAACTTCAGCTCTACGTCAAGGAACGTCTCAGCGATATTGGGCTGTATCGGTTTCGGCATCTCTCGCAGGACTCCCGGAGGTTGCAGCTGGTACGGATCGGCACCTCGTCTTGGAAATGGGAAGTCAAAGAAACCATGCATGCAGTTACTTGAATTGCAGCTGCACCGACCCGGTCCATCTGAACGGAAGACGCTTGCTGTGGCACTCCCATACTGGTGCAGTGAGTTCAGGCTATCACTTGCCTGCATGGAGGAACTTGCACCTCGGTATGACTGTAGCGCACTCATATTGTCGTACGGTTGCAGCGAACCGACGGCATCATACGGATGCAGAGGGTTTGTTGCTGCTCTGTATGATGCTGGGGTGGATTCAGTTCCGGGGACATACAACCCAGGTGAGTAGTAATGATGGGGGTCGGTTGACGGAAAGAAGGAAAAACCGTCATAGCAAACTTGGTTCCACATGGGATGCCAGAAATTTGAGGCTTGCATGACTGTTGATGTTTAGCTGACCTATAGATAAAGCAGTTAAAGTGTATGCGCACCAATACAGCCCGAACCGTGTACCGTAGTCTATCAATTGTCTATAACTTTGGGAAGCACATTACACCTGTTCAGCATCTACAATATAGATTTAAACTGTTGAATTGCATTTTAGCAAATATGTTCTGATCTGTGCTAATAAGTAGCACTGCTAAAATACACACGAATAGATTTTCGTGGCTTAGCATTCGATCTGTCGTCGGTTCTATGTCCTTAACAAAACGCCATCTGCGCTGCAAAATTGCACCGACAGTCTGGTTTTAAAGAGAGTGCACATTTCCTCCACACCATTTCGGTGCATTTTCCTTCAATTTTCTTAATATTTTCTTTATTCTTTCACGAAATTTTCCAGTGTACTAAATCGCCGGATGCGAGGATTTAAAAACGCTTTACGAGACGAAGGTTGCTACAGAAACAAAATGGTGGCACTCTTCACTACGGCCCTAAGACCAGTCTACGGCTCTACAATTTTCGAACCAAATTGCGATAGAACTTTCCCTAATCCGATACTTTCTTCTTCGTGGTGGAAAAGGGGGTTGTGTACTGCCTGATGCTTGGGAAGAAATGTTTTTAAGATGTCTTGGCCTTCGTGTACCTGCTGCCACGAACGCGCAATGTCGCTTGCAGTAGAAATCTCGACATTAGGCCTATAGCCTAAAGGTATGGGCTAGAAGTATGTAAATACAGATACGTTTCTCTATAGGGACCCTGCGATTCTCCTCTAATTTTGCAATGAATTGATCGGGTAAGCTCATTTACCCCTCAGGCTTTCCACTCGAAACTGGTGCATAATTGCACCCTAAATAGCTCTCTTACCTTCACTGAACACAAGTCATATCCAAGCTTACCCGCTCTTCTTACTTCCAACTTAGGCGTCTTAGAGCTATTCGCAGATCTGTTTCATCCTCTACCTTCACCTCAATTGTCCATGCTTTTGTCTGTTCTCGAATTGACTATTGTAATTCTCTCCTTGTTGGCTTACCGCAGGGCTTATTCTAACGTGCAGCCGGACACAAAGTGTGTAGTTGGGAAAGAAATTTGTGCAGTTAAAAATCAGATTTTGTGCAGTTAATTTTTGTAGACCTAATTGTATAAACCAACAGTCCCCAGAGTCCCAGACCCAGTGACAATTTGTGTGGAAGAAATGGGGCACGAATAGTTACTAAGTAGGCCTAACTATTATACACGAGTCTAATAAAATGAGAGGCTTCTGAGAATTTTCTTCTGGAAAAAAGAGGGGAAAGGCAAAAAGTCATGAGAATTTTGGCGGAATTAAGAAACAAAATTTTGTTGGAAAACTCTCGTTACTACCCCCTCGAAAATCTTGGAAAAATATCGTTACTATACCCCCCCTCGAGAAAACTGCGCACAAACCCCTAGTTACGCCACTGCCCAGACCTCCCAATTCGTCCCTCATGTGCAGTTAATAATATTCCTTAGAATAAGCCCTGGCTTACCGCAGTTACCGGGTTCGTGTATCTCCTCTTCAGTCTGTACTGAATGCTATTGCCAGACTTATAGCTCGCCTCCCTCGATTCTCTCACATTTCTACATTTATGGCTGAACAACTTCATTGGCTACCTCTCTCTGTGCGCATCCAATTTAAAGTTCTCATTCTCATGCTCAAATCTCAACTGGGTCTTGCTCCAAAATATCTTTGTCAACAAATTCTCTGCCCCCTCTCAGCCACGTCAAAGCATCCTCTCAGATCCTCTGACTGGCTTGACCTTTTTGTTCCCCATGTTAGGACCACAATGGTTCAATCCAGATCCTTTGCCTGCATATGGAATAGACTGTGGAATAGACTTCCTCCTTCTTTACGCTCTACAATCCTCTCTGGTAGCATCTCTACGTCTTTCTCTCACCTTAAAACCTTCCTTTTTCCTCGGAGTACCTCGCACTGGGAGCGCTTCTGAAAGGCTTATGCTATGAGAAGCGCTTTATAAATGATCAAATACAATACAATAATTGAGCTAAAGTTTCATAATATTATATAGAATATTGTATAATAGCAGTACTCTGTTGTGACGAAACATAATCTATCTATCTATCTATGGAATTTATATAGCGCCCCTTCAAGATAACTAAAGGCTTCTATGCGATTTTTACCGAAACAAAATTAAAATTTGAAATATTGCATTGGTGGTAGAGGGCAGAAGATATCATTTGAAATTTAAAATATTTGGTGTGTTTCTTTCTCTACCCAAGTTGCAACTTTTGCCCACTATTAGAATTCATTTATATTAAAGAAATTTTTTTCACTCCACCCTAATGCATAAGGGGTCATCCATTATTATGTCAACAAATAGGGGGAGGGGGTTTGGAAAAGTTTGACAGTTGTTGACAGGGGAGGGGTTTGGTCCAAGTTGACGTCAACAACGTTTTTTAAAAATTAATAAATGGACAAAAAAAAAAAAGGTCATCAGGGAAAAATGTCTAAAAAACGGTCATCGAAGTTTAAATCTCTAAAAAAAGGTAAATTGAGAAAAAGTCAGCCTGGCTACGCTGCCGGTAGGGGGGGGGTTCTGGGATTGTTGACATAATTTTTGGGGGGTCCGTCAATGTTTGACAGTTGTTGACAAGGGGGGAGGGGGTCAAAAAAGGCCTAAAATTTGTTGACATAATTAATGGATGACCCCTAAGGGGTCATCCATTAATTATGTCAACAAAATAGGGGGAGGGGGTTTGGAAAAGTTTGACAGTTGTTGACAAGGGGGGGGGGGGTTCGGGACAAGTTGACGTCAACAAATTTTTCTCCCATAAATCAACACAGACCCTTCCAAAATGGCAGCGAAAACATTAAGAAATGCCAAAAATGTATAAAGTGCTTAATGTTTAATACTACTAAAAAGCTGGTAATAAACTAAACTCATATATTTTGAAATTTGACATTGCATTTTTTAGTGTAAAAAGTTTTAAAAAAATGATTCTACATGTATTGAGCCATTTTGTTTCTTTTTTGTAGGGGGGGGGGGTTCTGGGATTGTTGACATAATTTTTTAGGGGTCCGTCAATGTTTGACAGTTGTTGACAAGGGGGAGGGGGTCAAAAATTGCCTAAAATTTGTTGACATAATTAATGGACGACCCCTAAGTGACCACTAACTAGTAATATGGCGTTGTGCCATATTGTATTGCCAGGGTGCAATTTGCATCTCCAAACTGCTAAGGCCCTACCGTAGGCATATGCTATATATATATTTTCATATTAGGCTCTGTTGAGAACCTTGTGGCCAATCCTTCAACCTCAAACTGCACTGTCAACATAACATAATATCATAACATAAAGAAACATAATATTGTGTAACATAACAAAATAACAGCGTAACAGAACAAAAATTAAATAGCATTTAAAGAAGCAACATAACAAACTAACAAAAATAACATAAAATAATATAAAATAACATAATGTAACATAACGTCAAAATGCAAGTGCTGCGGCAGAGTACTCAGTGCGATGTGGTTCTTGTAATCTGTTCCATGCTGCTTCAAGCTGTCCCCTCCTTTTCTTCCTCCAAAGCATTTTCAGTTTATGCTGTGAATTGTAAATGAGTCAAAGGTGAATAGGTCAGAGGGCATATTCCCTGGGTCACGTGCAACTGTTTACCTCGTTTTCTTCAGGTATCCTTCAATCAAAACGACAGAAACTTTAAAATCTTTTAATACTGTTTCTCATTTTAATCGCCAGCGTTGGAATGCAACACATTCTTAAAGAGCCTTTAAAGATTCAGAAACGATCGATGGTCGTATTATCGTCATTAGAACAGTACACTTTCTCCTATTCTTCTTTGTCCTCCTCTTTCTTCTCTTCATTCTGCTCTTCCGTCTTCCCATCTTTCTCCTTTCTCCTCCTCCACCTCTTCTCCTTGCTCCTCCTACTCTTCATTCACAACATTGACCTTCCTCCTTCATTAGGCTCTCCTTCTACCCTTCTTCTCGAACTGTCACCTCCTCCTTTACCCATCTTCCGCATGGTTGTCATCACCATAATAATCATCATCGTTATATCATCGTCATCATTTTCGACATCATCATCATCATCATCATCAGTGGCGTAACGAAGGGGGAGCAGAGGGAGGCAACTGCTCCCGGGCGCAGCACATCGGGGGCGCAAAATTAGGATTCAGTGGTACACATACTATGAAAAGAATGATTAATAGTCAACAAAAGCATTAAAGAGGCGCAGTCATCAACTCTTGCCTCCGGGCGCTGAAACCCTTCGTTACGCCACTGATCATCATCGTCGTCGCCTTAGTCGTCATCGTCATCATCATCATCGTCATGACTATATGAGGCTTTCGACGGTAAACCATCGATGCCTTCCAACAAACCATTCCTCATCGACCCACCCGTGGTACTTGAATTCGTTGATTGCGTACACCTCGACCACTCCACTGTCCAGTCCGACAAGCAGCTGACCAGTTTCCTGGTTGAAGGAGAGGCGGTTCGGACATCCGCCTTCAATCATCAGAAGCACCCTCGGAACCTGGAGCTCGGCATCGAACAGAAGGACCCTGTGGTTCTTCTGGTCCGCCACGTAGATCTGCCCCTCATCGTCGATTGTCATGTGGCAAGGAGTATCCATCAGAGGTTGGCCAAGTTTAGTACTGCTTCCGGTGTAGCTGTTACATAGTGACCCAGACTCGCCCTGAATCTTTGAGACCTTGTGGAACTCGCTTTGCCGGTGGCTGACAACGAAGTCCCCTTGGGCTGTCCCCAGTCCATGCCACAGGGCGCCCACACAAGGCAGGGTAATATCACGGATAGCCGTACCATCCGATGTTTGGCAGATGACCAGAGAACTGTTTACACCACGAATGGTCAGCATCAGGTGTCCGTCCGGTGTAAGCGACATCGCATGCGCCACGACCCCTTCAAAGCACACCACTTCCGGGGTCGAGGCTGAGGATTCAGAGGCTGACACCTTCCAGATGCACTCATTCTCGCGCTCAAGGATGTAGATCCAGTTTGCACTGGCACACATGTCCACTGGATTGTGAAGACCTTGGACGTGTATTTCTGGTAGGGGTTCGAAGCACTGAGTGCTGGACTGGAAGACCTGGATTGAACTGGATCCACTGAAAACGATGTAAGCACGGTCGTTCAAGAAGGCCACTCCTGTGATGGCTGACCTTTGTCCACTCTCTGGAGTCTGTCGCTTTACCTTCCGTACAATATGACCATAGGGAAGGTATGGGCCTGGTCATCAAACAAAAGATTTCTTCAATAGTTTACTGGCTTTATTATTTACTTAGTTATTTAATTGTGAATTTATGATGTACTAAACAAATTAATTAATTTACCCATTTTATTCATATTTATACTGATCAATTTCTAAAATAACAGACTCAATTTATCCATTACTGCATTGTTCAAGGAGGAATGGTGACTGTTTCTGACGAGTAAATTACTAATTACCGATAGCCTACTACGTTTATCAAGTGTATAGGCAGGCCTACATATACCCATTTATACTTTTAAATCATTGTACGTTTATACGTCCATACAGAAAATAAGAAACGATTAAATAGGCCTAAGACAATCATTAGGTATTCAAACAACTCTGCTAGACAAAGTCGTTCAAAAAAGAATCCGATGGTTTGGACATGTAGAGAGAATGCCAGTTAACAGAATCCCACATAATGCACTACATGCAAGATTCTAAGGAAAAAGAAACAAAGGCAGACCAGAACACAATGGATAGATCATATAAATGAGGACATAAAATCACTTCGACTGACACTAAGGGGAGCAATGGACTTGACAAATAGCCAAGGACAATGAAGATCATTTATACGTACCCATCGCCGCCAAATGGTTGGCGTCAGGAACTGATGATGATGATATGTCATGTACAACAG
Organism: Aporrectodea caliginosa; assembly: GCA_020284085.1. NCBI lineage: Eukaryota > Metazoa > Annelida > Clitellata > Crassiclitellata > Lumbricidae > Aporrectodea > Aporrectodea caliginosa. The sequence goes on along the minus strand of JACEVL010000168.1, from coordinate 1,100,058 downwards.
AGACATTCTCTCTGTTGATCAGAAGAGAGAGAGAGAGAGAGAGAGAGAGAGAGAGAGAGAGAGAGAGAGAGAGAGAGAGAGAGAGAGAGAGAGAGAGAGAGAGAGAGAGAGAGAGAGAGAGAGAGAGAGAGAGAGAGAGAGAGAGAGAGAGAGAGAGAGAGAGAGAGAGAGAGAGAGAGAGATAGAGAGAGAGAGAGAGAGAGAGAGAGAGAGAGAGAGAGAGAGAGAGAGAGAGAGAGAGAGAGAGAGAGAGAGAGAGAGAGAGAGAGAGAGAGAGAGAGAGGAGAGGAGATATTGAGCGAAACAAGATATTTAGCCATATGCGCTATAGTAAGGTATTGTTTGTTTATGACAATAGCAATAGTTGTTGCTATTCTAAATAAGGAACAAACACTTACACAACTTTCCTGTAAACTGATTCTGGTCAGCTGTCACAGAAACTGGTTTCCCGGGGGGCGAAAAGACGAAAAGTCGAGTCAGTACAATTCCAAGGGCTTCAAAGGCACCGACCAGCTGCTTGAGAAGAGCCTTGGGATCCGCCAGTGCACCGTTCAGCACCTTTAGACTGTCCTCTGTTTGGCACCAAACCCACATCTCGATCGACATGTCCTCGTTCGGGCGGGCGAGTCGAGCACGGAGGAACTTTATTTTTGAACACCCGAAGGCCTTGTTGATCGTGTCTCTGTTCGACAGTTTGTTCAGTAGACTGATTGGGTCCCTTCTCTTCGCATCTTCGTCCAATTTTTTAACCCCAACATTTAATTTAACAGCAACTGAAATAAAAATCAACAAGGTAATGCAAAACGAGGTCACTTATCTATATAAAGTATTTAACATACATATATTCATGTTTGTTATTAATTAAAACTGACACACCACAGTATGATTACAAGTCATAGTATGAACGGATGAATAAAAGTTATTACAGGAGTCAAATAATTTAACTGTATGGCAGCCATGCAAGGCGCCATCACGTTCTACTGCTCATTTTACTAATGCCAGTCAGGGAATGAAAATCTGATCCCATGTCCATGCTGATCTTCTGCTCTTCACGCCGGTTACCATTCACCTAAATCCGCTTATATATTGTCTATATGACTTGTACAATAGAGTCGCAAATATGTCTTGCCTTACACCCACTTTGCATTACTTCACTTAATCTTACATACACAGTTAAGCAAAGATGAGACAAAAGTTTCAGGAGCATTACAAAGCAATACAAAACAATACAATATCACAATACAAAGTACCTCCACCATAGTCCAGCAGGTCAGCGATGTGGATGTGGTCCAGCTTTCTCAGACAGAGGAGAAACGAGTCGTAATTTGCGGAACTGAAGGACCGGATCGTGTTGAGGAGTAGCTGGACGTCCTCGCTTAGATCAAGGGTTTTCCGCTGGACCCTCGTGATACAGTTCAAGGATGCCAACATTGGAATAAGCTCACGCCGGTTCAGATCTCCGCATGCCTCTATCACAAAGGACTGATTCCTGTCGAGGCGTTCCAGGTCCTGAGGTGGAAGAAGGGACAGGAAGGACGAACCCATGGAGCTCTGGCACTCCACTGCCAAGAAAAATGAAAGCTCATCAATAGTAATGGAAGGAAGTTTTTGTTCATGAATGAGTGAATGGATAAATGAATTATCAAATGAGTAAGTAAATGACCGAATGTAAAAATTAATTGAATCATGACTAAAATGAATGAATGCATCATAGAATAATCACTACTGCATGTACCGGTACTACTACTACCACCACTACTACTACTACAGCTACCACTACCATTACCATTATTACCAATATTATCATTATTATTATTGTTATTGTTACTGTTATTATTATTATTATTATTATTATTATTATTATTATTATTATTATTATTATTATTATTATTATTATTATTATTATTATGAAGCAAGCTGGAAAAGACAACCAAGCTAATCTTGAAGACATTAAGTCTGCAACAGGTAGATCTTGGTGGAAGCAGAACAAGGTGAGCAGCTGAACGCAAAACTGATCATAAGGTGTCATAAAGTCAACAAGTATTGAATTTCAAAATTCCAGGCATTACAAGACAAGTGAATGGACAAGAGCAAAAGTGCATCATATTAGTTGGAGATCAGTGAATAAGTGAAAGTTGCTAAGGTGAAGTAACAGGATCATGTGATGTTGGAAATGTGAGATTCCCAAAGTCAACCTGGATTCAAAGCGACACCTACGACACGAACTTGGAGGACAGTAGGATTGCTAGGAAGGGTAGACGCGGAGGATCATAAAAGCCAATTTCAGTTTTGCTTCTGCCGAGATAGTCGGTTTGAGACATTCAGTCATATACTGCAGAGACACGCTTAGAGACGTAGTTTGTGACATTCATATGAACATATGAAGTAATGAATAAATTAAAGAGGCATGGAAGAAAGGAAATAATGAATACTAGAGAAAATGACAACTAAATATTAAGAAAATTATGACAGAGCAAAAGAATGAACAAATGAGCAGACGAATGAACATAAAAACAAACCTATGAATGAATGGATGGATGAATGAATGAACAACTGAGTGAAAGAATGATGGACTGAGCGGACAAATTAACAAACAAATGAATGTAAAAAACTTTACCTATGTTGTCAGCATTTGTCTTCTTACAAGACACCAGTTCATCTTTCAGGTTAACATTATTCTTCGACAACTCCTCCAGCTCCGTTTCCAGTCTGTGGATATCTTCGACAGTCAGACCCAGCTCTTTTTCGAGTTCCATGCGTTCTTGCGTCAGATTCTCAGTCTCAATCTCTCGCTTCTTCCGATGCGCCTTGCGTGAAGTCAGCTCATAGTTGCGAATCTTGTGTTTCTTCATGTTGACCGCCATCTTGGCCTCGATCTCCGTAACCTTCTGTCCCTCATGCTGTTCCAGGATCTGGCTGTTTGTGGTGTCCTTCTCCATCCACATTCGCATCTTCGTCAGTCGTTCCAACTTCCGTCGAAGCTTCTCGTTCTGCTTCTCGAGATTCTGAGCCTGGCGTCGCAACTCTCGTGTGGAAAATGAGGAGTCCACAGAAGTATTTTCACCTCCGTCTTCACAAAGAAATACAACATATACAAAGTTATACATACCATAAACAACATATCCATACCATCAATACCTCAGTCTGGTATAAAAATGTTGTACATCAAAGACTAGGACAGACAGGCAGGCAGCAGAGAGATATGCATGAACAGAAGCAAGGAGACAAGCAGGCAGCAAGCAAGAAGATAGACAGAGAGAGACAGACAAATAGAGGGGTAGATGGAGATGGACAAAAGAAATGCACATAGATGAAGATGGAAATGGGCAAAAGGAATAAATGAAGAGACAGAAACAGAGAGCTACAGATACTCTGAGAGACAGCTACAGCAGATACACATTAAGACCAGCATATCCTCATATACCCAAAGAGACAGTAGGTTATATAGATCCATGTACAAACACGCAAACACATAGGCATGCAGACAAGGAGTCAGATAGACACAAAGATTCACACACAACAACAAATACCCACTGAAACAGTAGGTTATGGATCCACAGACAAAAACACAGAACAGACAGACAGACAGATAGACAGTCACCCGTGTTCTCTTCTTCTGTGGCATCTCGTTCGAGGCAGCTCTTGACGAGTTCTGGATTGTTGTACAGAACTACACGGCAGAACTTCTCAAAGCAGATGTCATCTCGCTTTTCCAGGGTATCCAGAAGACTCTCCAGCTGTTCTGAAGGAGTTGACATCGACTGGAATTCACCCAACGAGAAAAAGTGAATGATTGCCATTTGAATCTTAGTTTTACTACTGTCATTTTTCTACTCAAAATATTATACTCCCTCAGGAATAAGAAATTTGTACATAAGTCAAAAAGGCATTTGTCCTCACAAAGGACAGTTTATAATTAGTACTATTATTGGTAGTATTAGTACTAGTCTATAATTATTATTAATTAAGTAATTAATTCAATTAATTATAAGTGTAATCACATTGGAAACTGTCAAATAATAGTGCAACTTACACCAAATAGCCATTTTCCAGCACCTTGCGAGGTTATTAAAACATTCTTTATGCAACTATTTAAAAATACACTCAAACATGCATACATGTATGCACACAATACATACAGCTACATATACAGTCACATGCATACATGTACAGTGAATAGTCAATCTGCCTGGGGAGAGCTAGTGGTGCTTCTTCAGCCATGTTTACAGTGCTTTTGAAAGGTAAGGTTCTTCAAAAGTACTCTACAAAAGCCCAGATACAAAGGTCCTGTACACACATACAAATGGTTCTTAATTCGTGGTTGGTTGGCTCTTCAAAAAAGGAGACTAAAGGTTATCCGAGATAAGGATGTCAGGTCAATAGCAAACAATACAAAATTAATCAGTCTATTACTGGATAGGCAATTGACTTATATCCACTAGTAATATGCTTGTTGATAAACAAATGGCCCCTAAAGAAGAGTAGAAGACATCATATGTTCTATTCTGAAGATATTCAGAAAACCATTGATTATTAATACCTCTGACACTGTAACACTCAAGTTTGTTTAATAAGATTTTGTGACAAAATGTATTGAAAGCTTTCTAATAATCAAAAAATAGTGCTCGAGAGAATTTGCTTTGTCTATAGAATCAGAAAGTTTGCACTACTTATCCAGTAATGACATAAATATGGAGTGATCTTGTCGAAAGCTAAATTGGTTTGGTAATAATAAGGTCATTTTTGATGAGTATTGCATTAATCTAGTATTTTTAAAACTTTGAGAAATATTGGAGAACCAAAATAGGTATATAGTTATTAATTTGTTGTTTTCTTCAGCTTTATAGAGGGAACTACCTTTGCTACCTTTATAACCAGCTGGAACAATACCAGTAGAAAAGGGACACGTAATAATGCTAGCCAGTTGTTGAGCAACAGCCCTGGTACCGTAATGTTAGAGTCAGGCTGATCTACACCACTGCTAGAAGGTACTGCAGCTGTTCAACAACATTAATTATCTCCTGCGTGGTTGTTGCTAGCAATCCAAATGAATAACTCAAAACTTATCAATATAATAGTTGGTTTTCTTGTATACTGGAAGCCAAGAAGCCTTTAACATAAAACAATAGCCAATAATATCCTGGACCAAACTTTAAACGGAATAGCCAACGCCCACACATTTTCATTGTTTGTTTTTTTCTTGTAATCGCATTGCGTTCTGACAATGTGTTATGAATAAACGAAGATTCTATATAAGATGAGCCAATGCAGAAAATGTAATCATAAACAATATTGGCAAAATAATCATTAAACGTGTCAGAGATATCCATTTTTTCAACTTTAAATATGTTCATAGTAAGTAAATTATTACCACAGTTTAGCAATAATAGCACAAATACTTAACCCATTTTCAAAATGATCTGTATATGAAGAACCACAAATACTTTCCAATTTCACTATAGGATCTGTTTATGAAGTACCAAAAATTGACCGCACAAGTTGAGATACAATTACAGGTTGGTTAGAAAGGGACCGTATCAAGACTCAAGAGACGGGCATGATCACTATGTGGGTTATCACCTTACCTTGCACATGTCGACGTGGTGCCTGGTAATGACCTCATCCTGGTAGAGGCGAGTCCAGATGCCGAGGGTGTCAATCTCCTTAACAAGTCTGTCGCGATTTATTTGTAGCCTGCGTAGGAATTCCGGCTTCATTGTGGTTGGACAGTCAGGTGATGCAAGAGTTCACCTGTTATTGGCAAAACGCAAGTAACGAAAATCACAAACAGCAAAACAAGAAGTAGACTGAATAAAAAACCTAATAAGGTGTCTCTTATTACACATACAGGATGAATAAAGACAGAAAGCTCAAAAGCGTGATGCATTGCTGGGTATTGTATTGTGAAATGCAGGAGAAGAGGTAAACCCTGAAGAGATTGGCATGTCGAAGACTGGAGCCAAATAAACGTTCACAACTTCACTCTGGCAGAGAAAGACTAAGAAGTATGGACGGAACAGTCAAATCTGCAGTGGACACATGGGCCCACCAAAAGGGACAGATGATGATGATGATGATGATGATGATGATGATGACGATGCTGAAGGTGGTAACGTAATGCAATAACTCGTTTATTACATGTCTCAATCAACATTCTTAAGAGTCTTAGGAATGCAATTTTTACGGACGTTCAACAATGCAACGTAAGCCTATTATACGAGCTTGTAATTTTTTCTCAACAACACGAGCCGCAGACCTACAGTTGCCGTATGCCTCCTGTTACCCCAACGCATGATCGTCTGCCTTCCTGATCGCCCACACATAAGGGCATCTGCTTTGTGGGGAAGGGACCACCAACTCAATATAACAGCAGCTCAACTGACATATAATTACGGTGATAAGAGCCAGCCAGTGGGAAATCGTTGTGGCCAGAAGGGGAGGGGGCGGGGGGCCAGGTTCCACATAATATAGCATGCATCGTGTACACTCAGCACGTACTGCGAGCGACTAAATAGGTACATGGACTTACGCTGATCGATGGGAGTAATCGTAATCGTAATCGTAATCGTAAACTCGATATTTCTACAGCGCCCACAAAAGCGAAGTCGCGGGAACCAGCTTATTCACAGGCGCTTAACCAAAACAGAATCGATAGGCAGGGGGTCAAAATCCAGAGAGTCAGGCAGGCAGACAGTCAGACGGCTAAGGTGGATGATGCTTAGAGTTGAAATGGCGAGGAAGGTGAGGGGAAGAGAAGGAATCGGGATAGGATTTGTGAAAAAGCAGTGTTTTCAGTTTTGAGTGGAAGACCTGTGGAGAGATAGCAAGAGGTGAGGTTTTGGTGAGTTCATAGGATGGATCGGATATTTGTCGTAGCACAGGCGGGAGTTTGTTCCAAAGAGGCGGGACAGCTATGGCTATGGAACGATTTGCAAATTTAAGCGATGAGGTGACGGAAGGGCGGAGCAGTGTGAGGGTGGAAGATGAACGGGTTGAACGAAGAGGTTGGACCGAGAACAACTGACGGAGATACGAGGGCTGAGAGGATTGAAGCGTATTGTAGGTGAGAGATAGGACTTTATATTCTATTCGTTCAGGAATTTTGAGCCAGTGGAGTGATTTCAAGACAGGTGTGATGTGGTGGTGTTTGGGGGTTTTGGTGACAGCACGGGCGAGGGCATTCTGAATGGCTTGGAGGCGATTAATTTGAGTGGTATCTATGTTGAGAAAGAGAGCATTGCAGTAATCTAATTTAGCGTGAACTATTGATGTGGCGATTGTTGATGAGGTTTTGAAGTCAAGCATAGGGCGAATTCTACGCAGGTCACGGATGTGCATGAAGCAAGAACGGGAAAGATGGGTGATGTGATCGGAAAAGCTAAGATTCTGGTCAAAAGTCACACCTAGGTTGCGGACAGGAGAATTTGCTATGAATGTGTGAGTGGATACAGAGTCAAGGCTGAGGGAAATAGAGGGATCTGGAATTTTCTTGAGTTGCTCACGGAGGCCTATAAGAATGAATTCAGTTTTAGAGGGGTTGAGGCACAACATGTTTGAAGTCATCCAGGAGGAGATTTGTTTTACCACAACAAGAAGATGATCTATGGAGTCGGCGAAGCTGCTGGGAGAGAATGAAATGAATAATTGGGTGTCGTCAGCGTATAGGTGATGGTCAACTGAGGATGCTTTGATGAGTGAGCTGAGTGGAGTAGTGTAAAGGATGAACAATAGGGGCCCAAGAACAGAACCTTGCGGAACACCACAGGTGAGAGGGCATGATTGCGATGAGGTTTCTGGTGTTTTAACAGAGAAAGAGCGGGAAGAGAGATAGGTCTGAATCCAGAGGAGAGCAGTGTCGGTAAAACCGAACCAGGTAGACAGTCTTTGGAGTAATATGTTGTGGTCAATGGTGTCGAAAGCTGCAGAAATATCAAGGAGGCACAGACAGGAGACTTGTTGATGAGAAATGGCAGAAACAAGTTTATTGTAGAGGCAAGTGAGAAGGGTTTCGGTTGAGTGCCGCTTGGTAAAACCAGACTGGTGCGGGTTAAGGAGTGAGTTTGAAGTCAGGTAATCATTTATCCGAGACAGGACTATGCGTTCGGTTAGTTTAGAGATGAATGACAGGTTGGAGACAGGTCGGTAGTTTGAAAGGATTTCTTTATCAAGTGATGGTTTCTTGAGAAGTGGAGTGACTAAAGAATGTTTGAAGAGGAGGGGAAAATTGCCAGTAGACAAGGAGAGGTTGATTATTTTGGTGATGATGGGAACGAGAATAGATGAGCAGTCTTTCAGTAAGGAGGTAGGTATAGGGTCAAGTTCACACTGCTTATTTGGAAGAGATTGTAACAGATGGGATATTTCAATCTCTGACGTTGGTTGGAAGACAGATAATGATGATCGAGGTGGGGAGGGTGGACGGTCGTGAGTGGTGGGAGGAGTATCTGGAGGTGAATCGATGGTGGTTTTTGAGAGTAGTGATTGAAGAGAGAGACGGAGGGTAGTAATTTTGCCAGAGAAGAAGGAACAAAACGACTCAGCTATTGAGGAAGGTGGAAGAGAGTTTGGAAGTGGGCTTGAGGAGTTCCGGTGGAGGAGTTGGTTAATAGTTTTCCAAAGAAGGCGAGGATTAGAAGAACGGGATTGAACTAGTGAGGAGTAAAACCTCTTTTTAGCCGTAGCCAGAAGGTGATGGTATTTATTTGTGGCTGATTTTAGGGTAGATAGAAGTTGAGGATCACGGGTTCGTTTGTAAGTGCGCTCAAGGCGTCGACGGAAAGCTTTGAAGGACTGGAGATATGAATTATACCAAGGGTTCTTGGAGTGGGAGCCGGATTTGGTGATAATAGGAGCGTGCTTGTCAAGGAGCATGGAGAGAGTGGTGTTGTAGGAAGACAGTAGGTCATCGAGAGAGGATGGAGGATTTAGGACGAGGTCTGAAGAGGAAAGATCTTGTGTGAAGGCTTCAATGTTTATGGAGCTGATGCGGCGGAATGAATGAGAGACGGGGTCAGGAAGTGGAACAGGAAGTATGTTGAGGCGTGTGAAGATAGGGTAATGATCGGAAGGTGTGTCAAAAGAGAAAGAGATATCGGGCGATAACTTTGAGACAGATGATGTGATGATGAGGTCAAGTGTATGGTTGTGACAATGGGTGGGGAAATTGACATGTTGAACTAGGTTAGTAGATGACAAGAGCGTGAGAAATTCTGAGGCAAATGAGTCAGAGGGATTATCTACATGTATGTTAAAATCCCCCGTGATCAGGAATTCATGAGGAGTAGTGGCAGCAGTGGAGAGTAAGGTTGTGAATTCTTGCAAGAAGACGGATGTAGGACTTGAGTATGAGGAGGAGGAAGGAGGGCGGTAGACATTGAAAATGGTTAGTATTGTGTTAGGGAGTTTTAGAGTAATTGAGGCGCATTCAAAGGAGCGAAAACAGTAGCCAGGTGAGTGAAGGACGGTGGAAGGTTCTCTAGTCAGAAACGCAATGCCCCCACCAGTGGTGTTCGTACCGGTTTGCGATTTTGAGGGACGAGGAGTACTATGGAGATGGTAACCAGGAGGGATACAGTCTTGATATTGAGGAAGAGTTGTAGTGGAATTGAACCAGGTTTCAGTCAAAGCAAATAGGTCTGGAGGGTGCGAGGATTGAGCCAGGTCGTTAATTTCGGCAGAGTGTGTAGGTTGAACTAATGAGCGGATGTTTAGGGAGCATAGTAAAAATTTGTTATTGTTTGTGTCTTGAGCTAATGCATTAGGAGGAGGAGGAGGAGGAGGAGGAGGAGGAGGAGGAGGAGGAGGAGGAGGAGGAGGAGGAGACGAGGAATACCTACAAGACGCGGAATACCTATTAATCGGACCAGGATTTACGTGCGTGTCACCAGAGAGAAGGATTAGCATGGCGAAGAAACTAAGGTGGGTTGGAAGCTGAAGTGGTCTTTTGCGGCCAACAGTGAGGAAGAACGACAAAGGAATATAGGACATGTGGCCATGTTGCCTTGTTGCTGTGAAAAAAGAGGCGGGGTTATGATGTCTGGGTGTGAACGGTATGTAGGTCATGGAGGGGTTGGAGGGGTGGAACTGGATATGGTATGCAGTCTGGTACCTAAAGCTGAGGAGGAGGAGGATGATTGACAGATTCATGCTATGCGGAAAATGGAGAAGATGCGATGAGTCATGGAGGGTCTATGGCTGCTGATGAAAACTTGACAAAGGATGCATGATGCCAGTCAAATATTGAGCGAGAGATGGGTTTAAATGTAATGAAAAGTAATGGAACGGACTCACGTGATGAAGAAGAGTAATCCAGAACAAAAGATACTTGGCCATGTTGAAGGGGACGTCAAAAGTTAGAGAAGATGGTGAAAGTTTAAGAGCGCCCGCACGTCCGCTGGCTCCCGTCGCTGGCTACAGGAGTATAATACAGGAGTTTAAGCAATAAGCAACACGGGGGGGAGCAAATTTTAAAAAGCCACTCTGAGTGTACTCGTGGTGCATTAGGTACGGACATGGATTCATCCATACAGTAGAATTATTCGATGGCCTCTTTGACCTATTGACCCTGCAACAGGCTGCAGAAAAGCTCGCGGAGACAGAACAGTATCAGAAGCTTAAAAGAAAGGAATGACAACATAGGCTTACATGGGGAGGGGTTTAGGGTAATGGTAACACTCTGGCACCAAGAGCAGAAGATCAGCAGTCCTTGCTGATCTTCTGATCTTCTTCCTGCTACCCTCCCAAAAGTCGACTCAGCCTTTCATTTGCCAGTTGGTAAAATGAGCAGTAGGACAGATGGCCACCTTGAATGGCTGCCATACAGTTAAATTCGACTCCTGTAATAACTTGTGATCATCCATTCATACTATGACTTGTAATCATACTGCATTCATGTCAGTTTGAATTAATAAACAAAGATTATTATTATTATTATTAGACCTAATGTTGATGAAGCGTTAGGATGTGAGAGAGTTAACATAGACCGGGATGGCATGGTGGCTGAACAGCTAACTTGTATAGAGCAACCCGAGTTCGAATCTCAGGCGATTTGTGCACCTCCCAGCGACTCATGGTAATTGACATAGTGTTGCATTGTTGATACAAATGCCTCCTTAAATCAGATATACAGTGACATGGTGGCTGCGCAGTTAGTATGGCACATTGTTTACATATGCTATTGGTTCAAATCCCAGGTCCCGCTGAAACTGACACATAGGCCTATTGCATACTTTTTACTACTGTGTGCCACAATGACCTCTTCCACAGTTTGTATTTATAACTTATTAATAATAAGTGAAAAGAACAATAAACAATCAACACAAACATGCTTAAAGGACTACAAAAGAATAAAGGTGACATTCGTCCATATATAAAATAAATGTATACTGCTTCTTTACTTATCTACATACTTTCCGTCGTATACCCACTTACTTGCTTGCCTACCTGCAGCAAATCTGAGGCAAGCCTAGATAGCCAAAAGGCAAGATCGAAAAACAACAAGGCCCTGCTAGGCAAAGTTCCACATGAATTCCAAACAGACTATTATTATAAACAACTTGGCATGTTGTTCACTGAGTTGTGCAATACACTTTCTCCACCACATAACCTCAGTTCTAAAATCACTTAATTGGCCTACAAACTCACTCTGTACATGATACACCCATTTATAAAACTGTATGTCTTTATCAACAACACATCTGAAAATTCTCAGCCCTCTTACATTTGCCCGTTATCCAATCAACCAGGTCTACTCGTTTTTCATCATACCTTTATCCATTTTGGCCTCCAATCTCCTCCTCTCTGAAATTCTGCAACAGCTTCTTACTCTACACTGCACTAGCTCTTTGGAACAAACTCCTTAAATATCTGCATATAGTCAGAATGGCTCTTGACCACATTTGATTAATTTTGAATTCAGGTTATTAAGAAGTTGTATAAGTACTGTCTTTACGAGTCACCTTAATGGTGGTCATACTTTTTAATGAAGGTGATGCATGTGGCCTCGATAACAGACATGTGTGTGACCATTTCAAATGGAAAAGATGACCTCCACTCGGGCATTGTGTGATAGCTATTTAAAGCATAACATTTACTGTCTTTAGCTATAGTTTAGGACTTTAGGTTGTTTGAGTCTCTGCGAAAGGATCAGTTTGTGTTGTTTGCTCTGTTGACTTTTTGCTGTTTCTGACAAATTCTCTTCTCATTGCTTGCCATCTGAGGTTCTGACTTTCTCTGCCATATAGATGCTTGGTTTTGTATCTACTCTAGTTGTAGATAATATTTGTAAAATATTGTACATTAGAAAAAAATACAGCTACCAGATTCTAATGTTCATATTGTACAGTTATAATTTATACAGACTTGAGCAAATTACCCTGGTAACACAAGACCAAGATCAAACTGAAGAAGGATTGGCTTTTATACTTTAAGAACAAGCCCAACTTGAGCAAATTTACCTTAGTCATTACTCACATACACACTCTCTCTCTCTCTCTCTCTCTCTCTCTCTCTCTCTCTCTCTCTCTCTCTCTCTCTCTCTCTCTCTCTCTCTCCTCCTCTCCTCTCTCCTCCCTCCCTCCCTCCCCTCTCTCTCTCTCTCTCTCTCTCGTCATCTCATATATATGTCTCTGTCTCTGTCTGTCTCTGTATATATATATATATATATATATATATATATTATATATATATATATAAAACTTGCATAAATGTAGCTGTCCTACTGTGAGAGCTATAATTAATTATTCCTGCACAGGAAATTCATTGATAAGTACAGTAATACACTTACTGGGTACAATCTGACTGAAGAACATTTATTCTCTGTCTCTTGATCCTGATCATTTTTATTCCTGTTGTGTACACGCATATATATATATGTAATGCAAGTGCACAACTGTATGGTGCACACCAGCCTGCATGTATTCAAGCATATGGGTGTTTATACAATGTCATGTAATGTACCAGTAATGTAATGTAGTGTAGTATAATGTAATGGGACAATTATATACCACCACTGCAAACAGATTATGACACAGAGGGAAGAAAACTCTTTCAAAAAGCTCATGAGAAATTAAATGGTTCTACTGAATCACAGATGATCATTATAAATTGCTTTCAACTAACAAGTTAGAAACTAATTAATTAATCTGTTCACCTTGCTACCTATCTTTTGATGAATTTAAGCTCCTCTTTTCTCAAGTGCAAGCTTCATGATTACATTAATGTGCTATAAGGTTTTGCACTCTACAGTAAATATAGGCCTACACTGCAATGAGCCAAATACAAGCTCAATGTATGCACACCATACCTTAAAATACGTTACATTATTAATTAGCAACTATAGTGACGCCAGTGTATAATGCAAAAACATAAGCCGATGGCACGCATTACAAGGCAATGGAATCTAAATTCCGTAGGCCTAATGCACAATTATAAACAGTTCAGAAGTCCATATTGAAGCCGCCCAGAAGGAAATATTATCAACCATGAGCAGACTGGAATTCCTTGGAAAAAATAATGACAGACTCAGTAAGAGAGTAACAAAACGGCGGAGATGCAAATGGCCGCACCATGCAGTGACTGCAACTTGGCACCGGTCAAAGACAGCAAAGACGCGTACCAGAAACAACATACTTTACTTGCATGGTCTGTTACAGTAAGCCTCCACAACAAAACCCACTGAGTAGGCTAATCTACACCAGTGTGATTCTCCTGACCGATTTTATTTAAGTTATAGCTACAGATATAGTTAATGGTTTTTTATTTTCGTTATAGTTATAGTTATAGTTAGTAGAGTCTATTATTTTTTAGTTATAGTTATAGTTATAGTTAATGGATTTTTATTTTAGTTAATTTTAGTTACTACATAGTTACAATAATTAAGGCTAAAAGCAAAATTGTGTGTTTTAACACGCTGTTTCACAATTTGCTCAGAGCTTTGAAAGCCGTTGAAGCATGGGTGCATTCAGCCTCACTTGAATACATGAGTTTCCAAAGTAACTGACAAATTGCATAATAAAAATATCGCATTTTTGTTCTCATTTATGTCGAATCGTCCATATTGCACTTCCTGTTTTTATTTTTTGTATTAACGAAAATAAAGATGAATTTTCGTTATTGTCATTTTCGTTATAGCCTAGTTGTAGTTATAGTTAATGATATTTTTTAGTTATAGTTATCGTTAACGAAATCATTTTATTTTCGTTAACGAACATTTTCGTTATCGTTATCGTTAACGAGAATCACACTGGTCTGTCTACACGTGCAGCGGTTTGGCGGATTATTTGCCCTATTGACCTAATCCGTAAAGAAATATCTGCAGGCCTAACTAATAGGCCTAATCGACCAGAGACGAAAACCAGCATCACTTACCTACATGTGGCGAGAAGGATGCAGCTGTACCATGGCGAATTTAGCTACATGACGGACATTACGATACTCGTCAAATTATCACATAACAGTTCAATTGTTGCACGCTTCTGGATGGCATTACAAGACGACCCTCAACATGTCTATTATATCGTGACCTATTTTCCGGAAATCAGTAGCAAACGGCGAGGTGGCCGGTCTGCGGCCGGGCATGTCGGCCTATGTTAAACCTGGATTCCAGCGTACTAGGCGCGAGGCACGGGCTCATTACGCGCGCGCCTTAGAGGCCACGCCCCATCGAAGGCGTGGCCTGTATGATAAAAAAATTGGTTGGCGCCGCGCAAGGATCAACAAAATGTCTTCAAGCGCTTTTTCAGGCAAAAGACCGAAGTGCATTGAATTCTGAAGGCTGTTAACCCTCGTTCTGCAAAGGTTTGTTTTAGTCGTACCTGTGTAGGCCTACACCGCGCGACCGCCAGTAGGCCTAGGTCTATATTTCGGTATAGGACAGACCCAGGAACAATGCAGGCATCTGAGTTTGGGGAAACCTAAGGCTGGTAGCGAAATATAATGGGGTATTTGAACTTGTCTACACTGGGAGCAGTGGCGGCGCCAGAGGGGAGATAGGGGGGCTTAGCCCCCCCCTAACTGCGGCTCAGCCCCCAAAAAGTTGGAAATCACAGAAATGCACAGGGAGGAGGGGACAAAAGGGAAGGGCTTGGAGCTTTAGCACTCCCAAACCTGAAATCGTGGCGCCTCCACCAGTGTGATTCTCGTTAACGATAACGATAAAGAAAATGTTCGTTAACGAAAATAAAATTATTTCGTTAACGATAACTATAACTATAACGAAAATAACAATGCCGAAAATTATTCTTTATTTTCGTTAATACAAAAAATAAAAATAGGAAGTACAATATGGACGATTCGATATAATTGAGAACCAAAAATGCGATATTTTTATTATGCAATTTGTCATTTACTTTGGAAACTCGTGTATTCATGTAACTGAATGCACCCATGCTTCAAAGACTTTCATAGCTCTGAGCAAATTGTGAAACAGCGTGTTACTACGCACAATTTTGCTTATAGCCTTAATTATTGTAACTAAGTAGTAACTAAAATTAACTAAAATAAATATCCATTAACTATAACTATAACTGTAACTAAAAAATGATGCTAACTATAACTATAACTATAACTAAAATTTAAAAAAACATTAACTGTAACTGTAACTATAACTAAAATAAAATCTGTAAGGAGAATCACACTGGCCTCCACTGACTGGGAGACATGCTGAATATTTAGGGTGGAAGTTCCACCTTTCCCTCCATTCGCATCGCAACCTGCATAGAAGACCACTTCCGAGAAAACAGCTTAGTCAGGCAACACAAGACAAGAAGTCATTTGAGACCATAATTTGAGCAGACAATTTGGCAACGTAGCCATTGAAAGCAGCCATTTCTTGTTCTGTTCTCTCTGTTGCTTTCTAAGTAATTTTTACCTAACTGGAAACATGGGTCACACCAATGCGATTACAACTCGATTGGAGACCATAAAGAGTTACACAGCGATGCAGATCATTAATGTTTCCTGATCTCATCTACCGAAGCTAACAAAATGAAATTGTTAAAATTTGTGTAATTAATTTCGGTTGATTTGTTACTTATGCTGTGTCAAACGTCCGAGGTCTACGTTTACGGATATAGGCTACGTCTTAATTGGTACTGCATAATTATAATTATGAAACATATTGGGGGCCTATTAATTAGCAGGTCTACTATAAATTGACCATAGGTATATAATTTATGGATTTTGTTTTGATTGAGCGCCTGTGAATAAGCTGGTTCCCGCGGCTTCGCTTTTGTGGGCGCTGTAGAAGTTCCGAGTTTACGATTACGATTACGAATTAGCCTAACTATGCAAAGCAGTTCTGGATTAGGCTATTTTGATTGGAAACAGCCACACGCCAATGGTTTAATAAGCTTACATTTTAGCAAGGAACGTTAATTATTTATTTTAAGGATAGTTTGATATATTATGCGGAACTTTCTTTCAGAGTCTGCAGTTTGTATTCCGTTCAGCTTAAGCTGTTTGTAATAGCCTACGTGCAATTTGGAATCTAGAGATGATGATGATGATGATGAAATTGATGATGATGAATATGATGATGATGAGACGATGATGATTTACACTCTTTTTAGAAGTAAATAATTGATTATAATAGCATCTGTCTATATTTTGTGATAATTATTTGTTTTTGTCAGCAAAAGATTTCTGTTAGCTCTAGCGACTAAATGCACAGAGGCTATGGGACTAAATGTTAAGATACCACCTGTTGACATAGGCGTATTGTAAGTTTGAGTAACGTAATTAAAGGTCATTTTCCCTTCTGTTACATACAGAGTTGTATGGTCTCAAGACTCGGTCTCGGTCTCAAGACGTCTCGAGATTGGTGTTTTGATGTCTCGGTTTCGGTCTCGAAACCTATTGTCTCGGTCTCGCGGTCATTTCTTGACTTTTTGGAAACTGTCTCGAAGCTAAAGTCTTAATTGGTCTCTTGTAGAAACGGTCTCCATAGGTCTAGTTCTCGCGCAAACTGTTTTCTGCTTTCTCAGATTACGATCATATTCGTAACTCTGAAAAGCCTTTGATGGTGTAATTAAACTCCACTGTAAAGTTGTTGAATATCTGGACACAATTTGTACACCAGCCCCTAGTAGGCCTCTACTATAGTACTACTAATGAAAGGACAATCTTAACGGAAAACAAGAAGTTTGAGATTCTCTCGCCTTTTATTGAAAAAAAATATTCGGCATACAGGTCTGCAAGTTCAGCTCTTGTAAGAAAGAGATTTCTGTCATTGTGGACCTTATAAATGCGTCCTCATCTTGCACGTCTTGGCGTCGAAGTTGGCGACTCAGTATTTATACTTTAATGACAGTTTTGCATGAAAAGTTTTTAGAACAGTTAAAAAGAGAGAATTATTTGAACAGAAATTGAAGTCGTCTGCAGTCTCTGCCGAACTCGTCTACCACTTTTTCCATAAATTCAGCTTTGTTGGCGTTGATTTTTTTCTCGGTGTACGCTGAACTTGCATAATCCGGATAAACGGTCATCTACCATGGTTTCTCTTAGCCATGCTTTCACACGACGCATTGTAGCCTACTGAATGACCTCTCAATTGTAGGCCTACACGTAGTCGCAGGTGATATTAAGAGGATGACAATTGCTTAGCAGGGTAAAATTCAGTAGCCTATATGTGAGAGTATGTCAACTAAGTGGCTGTTAGTGTCTTGCATTGGCGATAAAGACCAAAGTGAAACTAAGCCATAGCTTTAGCTTCAAAATTGTCTATTTTGTATGTTTCATGGATAGAATACATTCTTTTGAAGCTTTCACGGTCAAGTTTAGCAATCTAGTAGGACGCAATGAGAAAAGGTTGAACTGTGCACTTTTAATTTAAGAGAAGCGACTTTAATTTCTAGTCAAGAAATTTGTTTAACACTAAAAAGTAGGCCTAGTAGTTAAAAAAATTAGATGTCAATTTTCCAGGGGGGCAAGTGCCCCCTCTTGCCCATGCATATGTGGGCATGCTGGCAAAGATGGTAAATTATAAGACGGTTAATTAATAACTAATCATGCAATTATAAATCAGATGTTTACTGCACTGAATTGTTAACCATATGAATTAGGCTGCTGAATTATAGTAGGCCTAATGCCCTGAAGTATACGAGTTACCATCTTGTTGTCTTGAAGGCGCTAAAAATAAACCTGGCCAGCTGTTACGAGGCTTGAGTTTTTTCCATTGGTTTTGCTTTCGTTTCATCTGCAGGTCTGTCCACTGTAGTCGGATCAACAACAGTAGTTTGTCTAAGGGTCGTTCGCCAAATGTTACAGATCTGTCTTCTTAATTCTACGTAAGTCCTCATAAATGTGTTTTATTTTGTGGCCTTTAGGTATAGGCTATATAATTATGATTAGCAAATGCATTCAGGATGAGCAATGTTGAAACTGCATTTGATGGCATGTCATAATAAAAAAATTAGGGCCTACCCACGTCGCCATTGTTGATATTTGGTTCAGTATACGTGGACGATCATAGGTCAACTGCGCCGTTTGCTTTGGATTTCCATGTTTACATTGCTAACCTCCCAGAAATGGTCCTTCATAAAAACTGGTCCATTTCGCGCTTCGGCCAGGACGGTGTTTAGGCATACCGTGCAAGCACCCAGATGAAAGGTGCAAGGACGGGTTCTCGTATATTAGCGCGACTTCATTCTATCTGCAGCATGGCCAAGGTGCCCCCGTATAGTTTGTCTTCTTGTTCAGCAATGAACTCCACGGGATTGAACTGTTCTCTGTCTGTGCGAGGGAGTCTATGCACGATGCCTGCGAGTAGGCCTATAGTGTTGTTTCGCGGCTAGCATCAAGAAGAAAGGGGTGCAGACTTGCAGTCAATTATTGTTTCTTGAAAACTGAAAGAAAAACAAAAGAACTGAAAAGTCTGATAGTCTATATATATATATATATATATATATATATATATATACAGTGAAAATCTAAAAATTAGGCCTATGTCCCTCTCATATTACTTTGCGTTAACCCTCGTGTCGCAACCTACATTCGAACGACGTATTCGGCAACCTGGGGTAATTTTTACCCAGAGTAGGCCTATCTCCAATGTTGTTCAGTAATTGAAATACATGTAATTGAATTACGTAATTAAATTACAAGTACCGTAATTGTAATTGTAATTGAATTACATTTTAAGTCCAGTAATTGTAATTGTATTTCAATTATACATTCAAAATGATAGTATTAAATTAAATAAATTGTAATTGTATTTCAATTACAATAATTTTTACAATACTGGTAGGGGTGCTATAACAAGTGTTCAAATACAATACAATACAATACAATACAATTGCATGTAGCCTAATTTGTAATTGAATGAAGTGCAAATTACAAATTACT
The DNA here is from genome assembly GCA_020284085.1 of Aporrectodea caliginosa. Classification (NCBI taxonomy): domain Eukaryota; kingdom Metazoa; phylum Annelida; class Clitellata; order Crassiclitellata; family Lumbricidae; genus Aporrectodea; species Aporrectodea caliginosa. Next base: position 1,080,717 of record JACEVL010000168.1, on the reverse strand, counting down.
TTCATAAAGTCAGCAAAGATGCCAGCCTGCTGTGTTGACCCGGGCCACCCGTTTAATTGAATAAACTGCTCTGCATTCTGTTTGCAAGGCAACATACTGAACATAGGCTAATTTTCAACATTATTCTATCCTTACGTAAACCCCTCCTACAATCTTACTGCACACTTTAATAGACCCCAAAGGGCAAGGGCTCACCATCATTATCAGACTATCCATACAGTTATTCTTAGCTAGCTTACTGCGGCTGCCTACACTACAGAAAACAGAGCTTCCATCTTCAGCTCCAGTTGAGCGTCTCTTTAGCACTGCTGTACGAATTGACTCACTCACCCAGGCGCAATCAACTATAAGTTCTCTAACAGACTATCATTTTGAAAACTTCTACTCCTAAAAATCAAATAAACTCTAACTTGTTTTAATGGATCATAATAAATTGTAAATCGTATTTTGGATACTTGGCAAACTTATAATACAATTTAATGTATATAATTATTACAATTTACAGGTCATTGGCCCATTGGATGTTGTAGTTAAAATAGAGTAAATTAAAATTTATCGAATTTTTTAAAATCATGTGCCAATTTTAAAGGAATAATTTAAAAGTAATTGGTAATTGAATTAAAATCAAAATGTAATAATAATTCAATTACAATTGCATCAAGTAATTGTAATTGTAATTAAGTTACATTTACAAGCATCTATAGCCTACTTGCAATTATAATTGAATTACATTTGTAATGTAATTGATACAATACTGCCTATCTCAGGAACTACAAGTGATAGATACGTGATTTTTGTGTATATGCAGTGTTGGGTATGAGTTAACTCAGATGAGTTTAAACTCACGAGTTAACTCACTTGCTGTGATTTATGAGTTTGAGTTAACTCATCTTAAAGAGTGTGAGTTATGAGTTTGAGTTAACTCATATTTTCTGTGAGTTTGAGTTATAACTCAATTATTTCAAACTCAACTCACTCGGCACATATTATGTTGAAACAAGCCGGTTTTTTAAATATCGGAACAGGCTGTCACACACCAACTTTTAAAAACTTCTGCTTAAAGCTAATACCAGTCATGTTTGAGATGTGAAACATGTGGACTGTGGTGTTTACTTTGACTCAGTAATAATAACCTGATTTATCCATTATCCCATTAATAATAATAACAGTTATACTAGTAATAATAAACTGATGATACCATTTCCTGGTAACTGTGTATTTGTACAACGTTCGATTAGAACGTGCTGGTATGAGACAAGTGAGTTGATGAGTTAACTCATTTAACAACTGAGTTTGAGTTAACTCATTTCACTTAGGATGAGTTGAGTTTGAGCTTAAACTCATTTTGAGGTGCATGAGTTGAGTTTTGATTTAACTCATTTCTTGTGTGAGTTTACCCAACACTGTGTATATGGCACAGTTTTACAAGTCGAAAAAGTTAAAGAAGCTATTTCTAACATTGTGGGACATTCTGACGACCTGCATCTTCAAGATCGTAATCTGATCGTTTGACCTTAACTGTCAAATATTATATCTGTTATGCATAAACATTTTAATTCCAGTAATTGGGGGCCCGATAGCGCATTGGATTACAACTGGCGTAGAGAGCGAGAGGTACCGAGTTCGAGCCCCGTAGGGCGGATATGCTTTGTAGGCTGCTATTAGCGCCGTGTATTGCAGGCTGTCTCTTCTGTTAGTAGTTAAGATTGTTTCAATTGCATAACTTGTAAATGTACAGCGCAGTGCGTTTGTCAGGCGCTTAATTAAAGAAAAGATATTATTATAAAGAGAAGTTTTCAGTTCAAGATAGGTTTGTAGGGGTCGTGGAAATCTAACAGTGTCATAAAAAAATCTTATGACCATAGTATGACCATCACTTCACCTTGTAGTTCAAGTTAACTTGATCTGTCATGGTTAACCCATGGTTTTGTAGAAAAAGTGTTTGAATGGTGGTCTTGGTGTCTATTTCATGGCTTTCATGGTCGCGGAATCCAAGAAAGGTACAGGGTCTCCTATAGGCCTACGTAGAACACTGTACGATCATCGGATGACCTTGTAGCTCAAGGTCATAGCAACCTTGTAGCTCAAGGTCGCTTGATCTGCTATGACTGAGCTTTGGTTTCTCAAAAACTGCAAGCAACAGAATTGTGATTATGGTTTTTACTTTGTGGAAGGATAACAGCACTTTCATAAAATTGAGATTAATCATAAAATATGCTGTTGTTTACAGAAAAACAGATATAGCAAACTTTCTACGACAATCGACTTGCCTTGAATGTCAAGGTCATCTGAACTGTTACAGACCAGTTGACCTAATTACTAATTATTATAGATCATAGATGTAATTTCAGCAGAGTGGCAGACATGTGTCATTCCTTGTAGCAGAAAACCCTAGTCTGGACACCGAGGTCACCTTTTTGAAACTCATGGTCATTGGGAACGTCACGGCTAGTGACGTCACATCAAGTGAACCGTGGAATATAATTGCCACACAGTGTCAAACATGGGCGAATTCTATGTCGTCGAAAATCGTTGTCTGGACGCCAAGGTTACCTTTCTAAGACGTCGCCTTTCTAAGACTTATGGCTGTGGATATATAAATGGCCACTTTAAACATCACTTTGAGTGTTCTAAAAGGGTTGCCAAAGGGTGTCAAAATGCTGTTTTTCGAATTGCTCGTTTCCATCAATGATATCTTGAGACCAACATCATCCGTCTATACTGTAAGACAATCGTAATCGTAAACTTGAGATTTCTAGAGTGCCCACAAAATCGAAGTCGCGGAAACCAGCTTATTCACAGGCACGTAATCAAAACAAAATCGAGAGGCAGAGGCCAATATCAGAAGAGTCAGGCAGACAGACTATATTGATCAAGTACAATTTCAACTGTGACGTCATAGTTTGACGTTGTGTCACACGGCGCCACGCAAGAATGACTTCATTAAACCCAAACTAATCTGTAGAGAAAACATATCCAGGAAATGTCTCGAAAGGAATTTTGAATATCTCTTCCCATTTAAAAGTTATGCGTGTTCTGTTTATGTACAGAGGTGTGCAAACGCAAACTTCATGGCGCTCAAAATCTGTGACCCAGTAGAAATCTAAATTTTAGTAATTGCACAAACTGCAAAATTCAGATGTTTTCTCTGTCGACACAGATTTTGTTTTTGCTTCCCGGGAATCGACTTTTGTTTTATGTTGTCTTTGTCTTTCCTCTACTTTTAGTGTATGGCAGACCAGGTAACAGGTATGGCGAAAGAACTGAGTGCCATTACCGAATGCAGCATATGTCTTGAGGTCTACAAGGACCCAAGAATCCTACCCTGCATTCACACATTCTGTTTGAAGTGCATCGAAAAAACCGGGGATGGGAGAAATCCTGGAGAGAAGATACCATGTCCAATGTGTCGAGAAGAATTTGCTATCCCAAAAGAGGGATGCAGCGGCTTGAAAAAGAACTTCTTTATGTCGAAGCTCATTGAAATCAAGACCATTTCCAGTCCGTCATCAAGCGATAAGGTGTGTGATGCTTGTAAAGAAGACAATGAAGACACAGAATGTGAGGTACCCGTAGCTGAGAACTTTTGTGTGGAATGCCATCAGAATTTATGTCAGGAGTGCTGCAAGCATCACAAGAAGAACAAGCTAACGAAGACTCACAAAGTCATGGCATTTGGAAGTCCTATTGACGTATCTGAGTTAACCAGGAGTTTCCCAGTAGGTCTGTGTCATCATCATGCGACGAAACCTCTAGAAATGTTTTGTGAAGATTGTAAGAATCTGATCTGCATGCTCTGCTACGCGGAGAGTCATCACCATCACAAGTGTTCTGGTCTCAACCGACTGGTTCCAGAGTTTAGAAAACAGATGAAGGAGGATGCTGATAAAGTGTCGAGTTGTGTGTGTGTGCACGTGTGAGACCTCCGTACCCATGACTTTTGCCCGCCCAAGAGTCGCAAAGCCATGACCACACGCAAACCCATGACGTCATGGGTTTGTTTTATTGTCGAAATCGACTCCAGGACGGTCGATTTACTATAGAATAGTTAAATTGTTATACTGTCATTGGTTTCCAAACTGCCATGAAATTCCCGCATTGGGCGCATCTCACACACACCAAAATCTGTCAAAATTTTGATTTGCGATTTTCTCGAGTTTTTGAAAAGTCGCGGGTTTGTGTTTTATGGACGGGGTCACGTGTCTATGGTCACGTGATAGACACGTGATAGCCAAGCGACAGCAAGCAGATCAAGATGGCGTTTAACCGTCGAAATTGCGCTAATTCCAAACTTCTAGCCATTAACGACAAATATAAAGTATGTATTATATTTTATTGGTACATTATTTAAATTTAGATTATCTAGTAGATTATATAAAGTTAGCAGATATTTAAATTTCAGCTTAATTTATGCAATTCGTGTGTGTTTGTGTAGGCCTATACATACGAATGTGTATGTAACACACACCCGAACCCATGACTTTGCACGTATTGGAGTCACAAAGCCATGACCACACGCAAACCAGAGACAGAAATAAAGTAAATAATGCCGGGAAAAAACGCTTGTGAACTACCTATGGATTGAAGGTCAGAAGGACGCGAGTTCGCTACCTGCTAGGCGCTGGCCCATGAGGTTGAATAAGCCTTTATACTCCCTAGGGGCTATTGTAAAATGAGCAGGACAGATCGACGCCTTGCAGGGGGTCATACAGTTAAATTAAAACCTGCTAGCCCACAGGGTTGACACAGTCTTCTACTCCCATGGAGCGATTGTAAAATGAGCAGGACAGATCGGCGCCTTGCAGGCGGCCATACAGTTAAATTTGACCACTGTGAAGATTATATGAGTCAATGATAATTAGTTGGGTATAGAAAACCTCAAACTTTTTGCAATATGAACCTGTTATTTGTATTATTAATTAAGTATTATTATTTTTATATGTTTCATGGTTTATTTGTGACTCTGGATATCTCTGAATATGGGGTTTCCTCAAACTAAATAGCTATTATATACGTACTTTGAATTAAGGGAATTGACAGAGTTTTGCCCTCTATTTTCAGTGTGACAAGGCAAAACGAAATGCGCGTATCCATCCAGAAGATGAGGCACGGCATTTCTTAGACAATGACAAGCCTGGTTTCGAATGTCGTTTCATAAACGAATACATTGGTAAGTGTACTGTATACGGATGATGGAAGTAAAAATTTCTGTTTTTAAAGTGGACTTTTTATTCCTTAAAATGGTTTGAATCCCATTGACAATATTAAACATACCTGCAGATACTATATGCGAAAACGCATTAGGCATTGCAACTTGCACTAATTTGAAGGCATTGTTTGTCTAGTTGAACAGTTAACTGGAGACAAGTTGTCCCATTTCGTCTATAGATGGTTTAAAGGTTTCCTGACAATACTTCAAAGAAATTATGCATGTACTGAAAACTGTTAAAAGTTTTGAGGAATGTGTATGAACAGAGGAAGTTTTAAACTAGTTATATTGTACTAGTGCTATTAAGGAATGGAAATTGTAATAAGAGAGGTAATATTTGTTCTGAGTAAATGTTTTGTTAAAAGATTGTAAATTTGTTTATTTGTCAATCGTGGTGGCAGAAGCTTAAAGTTTTAGTGAATAAGAGGTTGGCAAGTTCAAGGGGAGCATAGCCAATGTCTTAGGATTGAGGGCGACATAGTTGAAACAGTAGGTGTACTAATGTGTTATCATCTTGCCAGAATTTAAAAAGCAGCTTCCTACCTCTGTTCCTTTAAATTGACAATAATTTGCTTAGTAGATGTTTTTATACAGCATTGGATATATAGAAAATTCCGGTCACCTTTTTTGGGAAGGGCGAACGGGTCGGGTCTGGGACACAGGTTGCACTGGGATGTGTGGAGCCCTGGGCATTGTCTACGGAGGACATGCTGCTGGTTACTCACTATTGCTGTGAACAGGACGAGTTACTCTTCCAACTTCGAAAACCATATATAGCCATATATATGCCACTGCTTTTTAATGTTTCTTGTTTCAGGACATGGTGTCTTTGCTACAATGCCTCATGCCCGTGGGTCATTTTTGTTAGAATATCCTGGCATTCTGATGTTGGAGAAAGAAGCCTGTAATCTGCCACAACAGGACTACGTCTATTTCTTTGGTTGGCAAGGCAAAGAGTATGCGTAAGTATTTTGAATTATGTATGTATGTATGTATGAGCACTTGTCAAGATTTCTACTCAGAGGCGCTCCCGACTACAGCGCAGACACTGAATCGGAGTTTCACGCCGAAGCGCATGAGCAATTGTTAGTGAAGGACTCGCCCAGGGTCCCTACGCGGCAGCTTGAGGTGGATTCGAACCCACAACCCTCTGGCTGCAAGGCACCGAACATACCCCTACGCCACCGTGCCCAACTCAATTAGATTGAGTGTTGCAGAAACACATATCAAATGAAAAGATGTGTGTCTTCACTGATTTATTGAGACATAGCTAGAACAGAAGTTAAACTACATTATGTTGTTACTGCTAAGTAACAGTTTGCAATTGAAACACTTTACAATGTGTTGCTTTAGGAATTTGTGTAGTTTATTTATCCTAAACATGTGTAATGTGTATGTGTGTTATTTGATAATAACTCCTTTCAACACAAGATTGTTGTAATAAGTTGGCAACTTTGTGATTATAGTCTTGCATACATAAGCTGTTTATGCAAACGTTGACATTGATGCACCCTGGATATTTCAATAGTGGCAGTTTGAGACCAGCTCAGCCTTCTATCCCTGCAGATCCTTTGCGCAACAACAGGAATATAGGCAAAATGACTGATTAGCAGCTGGTGATGGGTCTGGTTGTTCACCATCTCGCTATTTAGTAATCTTCCATTCACCATTAACTTTCCATTAGCCATTAACTTTCCTACCTTGGTAAAAGTGTAATCTGGTCAAAATAAGATTTAAGAGCACTTTAGAAAAGATGGCAACTTTTATTCTGACCAGGTGATTACCCGTAGTCTTCATTCCTGTGTTGCAGCATTGATGGCACCGATTCTAAAAGATTAGGACGATTCGTAAATGACTTACCTAGACGATTGGCTAACTGCTACACAAAAGTGGTTACAATGGCTGGAAAACCCCATGTCCTCTTATTTGCTGGGAAAGACATTGCTCCGGGTGAAGAATTACGCTATGATTATGGAGGTGGTGATATGCCTTGGAGAAAGGTGAATTATTTAATTAAATTATTTATTAGTTTAAGTTTAAAGTTGTTATACATTCTGATATTATGCTAGAAATTTTTCCAGTGTGCAATCAGATGATATTTTAATAATCTATATAGAGTCAGAGATTTTTCAAAATTATGTATATCAATTATAGCCTACATAGAGTTGTAAATGCTTGGTGTGCATTGCCTGAGGAGAAGATGAGGCAATCCTATAACCAGGAGATGAATTCTAATAACCAGTGAATGCTTGCAGTTTCTCCCTAACTGCTGTTGAGCAATGTTTCACTGGCTGTACTCTATCCTTATCTATCTGCTTGATCCTCCTACAATCAGTTCAACCAACCATGTAAGACTAGGCTTGCCAAACAGACACTTTGATAACTACAAGGTCAGTTTTGAGTTACTAATTGAATCTTGAACATTCTCTCTGGTCAGGTTGTGAGTCACGTCCTTCCTCAGTTTCGTTGTTTTCCAGCAGTCTGCGTAACTGCTTAGCTGCAAAATGATGCTTTGTCATGTACTTGATTCTTCTTCTAAAGACGCTTTTATTACGAGTAAGAAGAAAAGTTGTAATATAGTTTATTTAATTAGCTATTATTGCAAGTTTGTTTAAATTACATTGTATGCAATTTCCTTTGATTGGCAACAGTTTAGCTACCCAATATAACAGCACTTTGAATTCTAACTGAATCTTATTTTTTTGAACAGTCGACTTCGAAGCCAGTAAAGACTACAAAAGAAGTTCCAGCAACAGTGCAGTTTAAAATTCAAGACTCTGAGCAAATTCAAGGTTCTGAAGAGGTAGATCTTGAGGTTAGCCACACTGAAAAGATTCAAGGTTCTGAAGAGGTAGATCTTGAGACAAAGGACACAGAGGTTAGGTACACTGGAAAGATTCAAGGTTCTGAAGAGATAAATCTTGAGACAAAGGACACAGAGGTTAGGTACACTGGAAAGATTCAGGGTTCTGAAGAGGTAGATCTTGAGACAAAGGACACAGAGGTTAGCTACTCCGAAAAGATTCAAGGTTCTGAAGAGGTAGATCTTGAGACAAAGAACACAGAGGTTAGCCACACTGAAAAGATTCAAGGTTCTGAAGAGGTAGATCTTGAGGTTAGCCACACTGAAAAGATTCAAGGTTCTGAAGAGGTAGATCTTGAGACAAAGGACACAGAGGTTAGCTACACTGGAAAGATTCAAGGTTCTGAAGAGGTAGATCTTGAGACAAAGGACACAGAGGTTAGCTACACTGGAAAGATTCAAGGTTCTGAAGAGGTAGATCTTGAGACAAAGGACACAGAGGTTAGCCACACTGAAAAGATTCAAGGTTCTGAAGAGGTAGATCTTGAGGTTAGCCACACTGAAAAGATTCAAGGTTCTGAAGAGGTAGATCTTGAGGTTAGCCTCACTGAAAAGATTCAAGGTTCTGAAGAGGTAGATCTTGAGGTTAGCCACACTGAAAAGATTCAAGGTTCTGAAGAGGTAGATCTTGAGGTTAGCCACACTGAAAAGATTCAAGGTTCTGAAGAGGTAGATCTTGAGGTTAGCCTCACTGAAAAGATTCAAGGTTCTGAAGAGGTAGTTCTTGAGGTTAGCCACACTGAAAAGATTCAAGGTTCTGAAGAGGTAGATCTTGAGACAAAGGACACAGAGGTTAGCCACACTGAAAAGATTGAAGGTTCTGAAGAGGTAGATCTTGAGGTTAGCCACACTGAAAAGATTCAAGGTTCTGAAGAGGTAGATCTTGAGGTTAGCCACACTGAAAAGATTCAAGGTTCTGAAGAGGTAGATCTTGAGGTTAGCCTCACTGAAAAGATTCAAGGTTCTGAAGAGGTAGTTCTTGAGGTTAGCCACACTGAAAAGATTCAAGGTTCTGAAGAGGTAGATCTTGAGACAAAGGACACAGAGGTTAGCCACACTGAAAAGATTCAAGGTTCTGAAGAGGTAGATCTTGAGGTTAGCCACACTGAAAAGATTCAAGGTTCTGAAGAGGTAGAATTTGACGTTAGCCACACTGAAAAGATTCAAGGTTCTGCAGAGGTAGATATTGAGACAGAGAATTTACAGACTGCAGAGTTAGTGCAAAAAGCCGGATCAGGTCAAGAAATGGAGCCAGCTATAGACGCTGCAGCATTTCGATTTACTGAAGCAACCTGCGATGCTATGGAGATGAGAGATCGGTGGATAACACCAGAGAATGTAAGTAACTTTGTGTAGTTATTTTTACATGCCTCTTTAAGGCTTTAACTGGACTGAGTTCCATTGACTTAACTGCAAGGCATTGTGAGTTTTGTGTAACCATTACAACTATTTAATGTATCTTTTTCATTCAGTCATGAATTTATATAGAAATTTTTATTCTTATTTGGTTTAGGTTTCATTTGTGTTGGGTCATTTTTTGCACTAATTTTTAAACTGTAACCTGTACTTGAATTATTATTTTCAGCTGATTTATTGGTAACCTGCTAAATGATATACCGATGGTGCCATGTCTCAGTAATTTGTTTAAAATGAGTTCAGTTGTACATGTGTTATTTTCGCTGCTAATATTAGGTGGTTATTTTTGTTACGCCATTACTGCCATTTTTGCATCATTGTATTGGTGTAAATGCACCATTCAATTTGATGTCTAAAGTTAGTCAATAAATAATGTTCCAATGATAATTTAATTAGAATAAATTGCATTTGATTTGTTATTCTTAAACAAATTCATACTGCTGGTGCATTCACTTCCTCCAAGATTTAAGTGTTTCTTTGGCAATTTTGTTACAGAACCTTGAATACATCATCAACTGTGGTGAAGATACCATTTCTGATTCAGCGTGTTCTGAGGAAATTGAACTTTTTCCTGTAAGTGGATAGTTTATTTCTTGGATTTTACTTCTTCCTTTCATTAAAGCTTTCTGTTTCAAAATATCTTGCTTGTCAGTTTTACTTGTGCTAAAAGTAAACCATTTCAAGAAGGGTGGTGGATAACAAGCGCCTCTGAATAGTCATTACTGCTAGAGGCGCTTTATAAATGTCCAGATACAATACAATACAACAGTATTAAGAACTCTTTCTGTTGATGTACGCGAGGTTTCAGGTGTTGTCTATGGTATATGCCAAATCTCGCGAGTTGTTGATCCGCAGCGACGGTGAGTTCCCACTAACTGTCGCTGAAGTAGAGTGTGTCACAACAATGACGATCTTGGGATTGACCATAGTAAGACAATCTGAGCGCATATCGCTAGAGTCTGCTGAGTCTGCTCCATTCCCTGCATGCCCTCAGAGTCCTGAAATCGCATGGCCTCCCCGCTGCTGTGTTGCATGATGTGGCTAGAGTAATGAATGACCCATCTTCTTTATGCAGTTCCAGCTTGGTGGGGCTTCACCTAAGCTGAGGACAAATATAAATAGTCAAGTTTTATGTCTTGACTAATGGACTATCTTCCTGACAGTGTGCCGGGCATCACAGAGATGGTTAGCAAAGCTGAGGATAAACTGCTGTTGGCCGTCAACTGGATTGCCTTTCATTTTCTGCGGAGCTTGTTCTGACCCACCATCAAGCTTTGCTATAGTCTTTGCCCTAAAACCCATGATTTTTTACGGATGACAAAAAGTATATATATATATGTGGGTGTGTGCAATTTTGGATGGTATCTCTGCATGTTAGTAACTATATATACATGTATGTATGTAACTTTAAACATGTATGCTTTTAACCATCAAAAACACTTCTGCAGTGCCTCTTACAAGATCTTAAATGGCTGCAATTTTTCAGAAGTTGGGCTGGGAGCGCCTCCGAGTAGGTTATCTTGGAGGGGCGCTACATAAGTCGAATGAATGAATGAATGAATTATGTGGATGATATGTTTAGTCACCAAGTTCTATACTATGTTGAATATTTGTCTTTACAGCGTTGCAAGAAAGTAAGAGCGATTCTGAAGAATCCGATGAAATTCCAGAGCCCTCTTTACTGCCATCTGCTGTTGGTTTTGGGAATCCAACCATAACGTGTTCCACTGACACATCGATACCTCTTTCAGGCGGTGGTCTTCCTAAAGACGCAGAGGCTTGCTCCAGGAGAATATTATCGAATCCTATGAAACGCCAGAGCCGTCTTCACTGCGATCAGATCGAATACGATGAAACTCAAGAGCCATCTTCAGTGCCATCTGCCATCAGTCTTGGGAATCCATCCATACCTTGTTCCATTTCTCTTTCTGGTGGTGCCTCGGACGTCCCTATGGCTCGACCAACCGTGCAAAAACACAGGATACCATGTATGCTTTAATTAACTATACTTTTGTTGTTTTGTGTATTTATAAATATATATATGTATGTATTATGTGTATGTACATGTATTTATGTGTGTAAATAGGTATGTATGTATGCATGTATGGAGAAAAGTAGCCATTGGCTTGTTACTGGAACACAAAGTTCCCTGATATATTCAAGGACAATGCATAGGATTGAGGCTTGTCCCAGGAGAAGGATATCGAATATGATCTTGTCGTCAACTGGGAAACAATGTACTAAGCACATTATTATTGATATCTATGCAAATTCACGGTTTAATATCTGCCTAGTGTAATCTTTTATTAAGCAGTATCTTGAGCACTGGTGGCACCACTTTCGAGTAAACACTGAATTTTGCTCTCAATTGAATTGTTGAAATCAAGACATCTGAACACTTCAAGTACAGGCTTTGGGAAGTCCTTAATGCACCATATGCTACCATTAAATGTTAGGATCAAAAGAAGTTTTTGAGGTAAATTAACAAATATAAGATTTGATTGTGTTCTGTGACACCTAAGCATTATGTTCTGATCAGCATAGTGATCAATGTAGATCAATTAGGGCCAATAAGGAATTGCTGAAGGTATGGTTTCTGGATTCTACTAAGTTTTGTAGATCATATTACTGTTTGTAGACACAAAGAAAACATGGACAGAAGAAGAACAAGCTGCTGTCAGTCGCCATCTGCTTCCAGCGATTCTGCAAGGCCGCCTGCCTGGGAAGTGCGACATAGAAGAATGTATCAAAACTGAACCGTGTTTAAAAAATCGTAAATGGAAGAACATAAAAGACTTCTGTAGGTCACGAATTAAGCGCCACGTTTAAATGTTTGCCAAATTAATTAAGTAAAGCTTCATAAAAAAACGTAATGCATCTTTCTGATAGCATTTGTTCCAGTGACTAATTCTTCTGTGTAGATGTCGATGACAGATCAAATGGAAAAACATAAAAGACTTGTTGATCACGAATTAAGTGCCATGTTTAATGTTTGCCAAATTAATTAAGTAAAGCTTCATAAAAAAACGTAATGCATCTTTCTGATACCTTGTGTCTCAGTGACTAATTATTCTGTTTAGATGTTGATGACATCAATTTCCATTTACATAATTATGTGTATATGTCTCCATTCTGGAATTCATAATTGTAGGTCAAGAATGAAGCACCACTGTTAATGTATGGATGGATGGAATGATGGATGGATGGAAGGAAGGAAGTCTGGATATACAAAGTTTTGGGGGGACAGATGACATGGTGCAATAAAACTAAGATATTAGGAATGCAAAATCTTAATTTAAATGCAATGTCTGTGTGAAAATAAGCAGATCGACTTTGATCATTAAAGTGGGCAGTGGACATGGGAGAATTAAACAATGCTGCTAAACACATGGAAAATCATGACACACTGTGGCTGTCAATGACATGAAAAGCATGACACACATACTGTTGCTGTAAAATACATGGAAAAGCATGACACACTGCAGCTATAAAATACATGGAAACTCATGACGCACACTGCTGCTGCTGTAAAATACATGGGAAAGCATGACACACACTGCAGCTATAAAATACATGGAAAAGCATGACACACACTGCTGATGTAAAATACATGGAAACTCATGACACACACGCACACTGAAAGCATGCTGTAAAATACATGGGAAAGCATGACACACACTGCAGCTATAAAATACATGGAAAAGCATGACACACACTGCTGCTGTAAAATACATGGAAACTCATGACACACACGCACACTGAAAGCATGCTGTAAAATACATGGGAAAGCATGACACACACTGCAGCTATAAAATACATGGAAAAGCATGACACACACTGCTGCTGTAAAATACATGGAAAAGCATGACACACACTGCTGCTGTAAAATACATGGAAACTCATGACACACACGCACACTGAAAGCATGCTGTAAAATACATGGGAAAGCATGACACACACTGCAGCTATAAAATACATGTCTGTTATTCACCAAATTTGGTTGCACATAAAAGGGGAGGAAACAGCGATACAGCATTCTCAGGACAGCAGACTTGCCTGTGCTATACTAATTAGAAATATTACATAGTCTAAGTTTCATTACTACAAATTATATATACTATGTGCATAGGAGATCACACAAAATTTACAACACTGTTTCATGTAATTGGACCTTTTCGAAAAAGTCTTGTTCTTCTTGACAGCCAGCAGTCCTTGATGTTAATGCGTAAATTACAGAATGTCCACAACACTAGTGGCTGACCTTGAAGAGCTTACAGATGCCATTGCTGTAGGTTTAATTTAGTGAGTTTAGTTCACTGTTACTGAGGTTCACAGCTTCCATTGAGTAAGCTTAGAGCATCAATGGTTTGCAGTGAGCACTAACAAGATGCAGTAATACTGGCTCAGTGAATTTGCAACATTCATTTACTATACAAAGAGTTGAAAGATTTGTAGAACTCGAGTCATTTCATGCAAACCAACTTTAAATGAAATGGCAGAGACAAAGAAGCAACCCAAGTATTTCAGCTTTCGACGTAGTTAATTTGAACATCACTTCGGCTAAATGTTTTACATGCAGTACAAAAAGAATGGCCAATCCTGATCATCTGAGATTTCTTTACATTTCATTTCATATCAATATTCTCTAATTCTTCAACATAAAATGCCAACCATTGCTTGTAGGTCACAGAGAGATGCAGGAAAAGCATGACACACGCTGCAGCTGAAAAATACACGGAAAAGCATGACGCTGTAAAAATAACGAAAATGCATAGCTAGTCTCATGACACACACCGCTGTCGTAAAAAAACAAGGAAAGGCATGACACACACGGCTAGCGTTTTACACTGGATACCGATGACACACACCACTTTCGAAGAACACGTCGAAATCATGACACACTCTGCTAGTGTTGTACACGGTAAACCGATGACAAACACCTGCCCACACACACACACACACACACACACACACACACAAAAATGCAAAAAAGCTATTTTTGGACCAGATGCTCAACTGGCCATGCTCGACATTCTGTGAAAACCGCGTAGCTCTAGTGCCAGTGGTTATGAAGATATAAGCTGTCAAAGTCGGTCATGACTATGCATTACAAATTCGCATGTCATGGAATTACACCTCCCACACGTATGTGTGTGCCAATAACGCACAAATATATCCCAAATGTAGCCCAACAGACCGCTGTGATTCACATGAGAATAAGCCCTGCAGTCAACTTTGTACTACCATCTGTTTATCTTGGATCATTGTGCTAAGGTCACTTGAACTGTTACAGACAAAACTGACCTGTTAAATGACAATAAGCCTATTTATCATCGAATGTAATTACTGCAGAGTGCTAGGCATGTTTCTTCCGGAGTCCTTGCAGCCGGATTCCTTGCAGCATTCCTTGCTAGACACCGAGATCACCTTTTGAAGATCACCTGTAGAACTATAAATGGTCACTTAAAACCAGTGTTACCACTCCTATGTTTTTCCTCCAAGATCTATGTTTTTGGCCTCGTCTATGTTTCTATGTTTTTTTGTCAAAAATCTATGTTTTTTCCATGGAAGCTTTACTTGTTAAAAAATGTACTTAGCAATTCCGGGATGTGATGACCTTTTTTTGCTTTTTCATCAATTCCTATTGGGATGTGATGACCTTTTTCCTTTTTTTGATCATTGCTAATTTTAACTAATTCCACACGCATCTCCTAAACAATCGTGTCTATGTTTTTCTATGTTTTTTTAGCGGTTGTCTATGTTTTTCCAAAAAATTTGAGTGGTAACACTGCTTAAAACGTCATGGTGAGTAATGTTATGCGGCTTGTGCCACGTGTTCTGCAGTAACTAATTACAAGAGAGTGTCAAATATATGATGTGCAAATTCCTGCAATCCAAAAACCGTAACCAGACTCCAAGATCATGTGTCTAAGAACAATACTTCAAGAGAAAAAGTAGCCTATCCCATGCAATGTCGACTGTCAACGTCATAGTTTGAGTTGGGCATCTCGCTGGCACTGGCAGAACATCCGGTCGCCACCAACTTTCGTTCTGAAAGAATGTGTAGGGCCTACTTTTATTGAAGTTTTAGACATTCGCTTGCAATGTCTCGTTTATTCGTGGGCTTATTGCGTCCGAGTCCGTTTATGTGGTGCTTGTCAAGTCATCCGCATGGAAGTTTTCGTTTTGGATGATAATCATTTAATAACGCCTAAAATCGTTTTAAAATGCATTTTATTTGCAGATCTGCCCGTCTTCCAAACCCAACAGACAATAGAAGACCTATCCTGCAAGGTATTTGATGTTAGTTTTAACCATACTTCATTTAACACTGTTTCACCGAATTGTTTACATATTGATTTTCTTAGTAAATTGCAATGTTATTATTTAGTTAAGAACATTATTGAGTTGAACCTTTCTTTCTTTCAACTGACTAACCAGCCATAATTGATTATTGTTAAAAAGGGTGACCCTAATTAAGCGGGGCTTGTGCCCCTTTTGGGTCTCCTCTGTTCCCTAGCCAATGCACTGATATGTATTAGTCAAGTTATAATTGTTGTTAATTGTTATATGCATTGTGCTTCTGGAAATAAAAAGTTGTCAGTCATTAAGGCCGCTAAGCGGCTAAGGAATATTCTGGTAATTTTAGTCAATTAGAGTTGAGATATGAAAAGTGAGCATAAATCTGTGTTCGCTTGACTTAATGTTTTAAGTTGTAGTTTGAGCTGTTGGTCAAATATTTCGCCGAGATCAGGTGATTGATCTGAAGTCACTTTGTTGCTGACCAACCGTTTAGGAAATACGTGTCGAAGCAAAATTCGGAAAGAACATAGACTTAGCCTATACTAAGTCGATGGGTAGGCCTAGTGCTGTATGCCACGTAGATGTTCATCAATAATAAATAGGGAAAGGCTAGGCTATTCGACAACTTTGAAATATAGGCTACTTTTCTGCGTTTTAAAGCGAGAAATAATCTTCAACGAGACAACGAGGCAGCATTATAGAATATTTAACTTTGATGAAGTTAAAGTATCAATTTCTAAATGCTTTTAAAGATAGGCCCTACTGTAACTGATCTGTTTTAGGTAGTTAGGCCTACGTTATCAGAAGACGACTACGCGTTTCGAGGTAGGCCCTAATAGATTTGTTATTGTTGTAACTACTTGGCGAAGTATGATTGATCTATAGGGTGACTCGATAGGTCGAGAACGATTTTGAATGCAGACAAATATATGTTATACACAATATAATATGGAAAGTTGTATACTGGAGGATAGGTTGTTCAAATGAGAATGTTACGCCAAAAAATTAGATCACTAGCTCACTTATTAAAATTTTAGCGCCAATATCCGTGACGTCATCAAATTCGTGCCAAGCAAACGTAAACAAGCAGCATTATCATTGACTAGTGAATACGCCGATTAGGCAATGGCGGCCTTAAATGAATCGCAAATTAGGGCTCAAGCTATTACATTATTGGAAGAAAAGTACAGTTACAGTGTTATAGGAAAGAAATTGGGTCGTTCTAAATCGTGGATTAGCAAGTGGGCCAAACGCTACAAGCAGAGTCCAAACGAGACGCTGCGGAATCGATATCACGGTGGTCGAAAGTCCGTGCTGACTGCTGCCGCTCAAAAACTGATCAAACAGTCTAAATATAGGCGAGGACAGAGTTTGCGAAAATTAGAACGTCGGTTAAAAGACAAACGCCTTGCTGGAAGCAAAGAGACAATCAGGCGTTATATGCGGACGACGCTGAAATGGAAGAGTTTCAAGAGACAAAAAGTCCCAAAGTTAACTGATGCTTACAAAGTTCGCCGAGTAAACTTCGCGAAGAAGTTTAAGGATATTGATTGGTCGCGTGTTATGTTCAGTGATGAATCGCCCTTCAAACTCTACCACGTACCTAACAGTAAGAACGACGTTGTGTGGGGATCACAAGAAAGTTCTGTTCCGTGCGCTCCACAGGTGAAGTTCAGTCCCTCAGTTCTGGTGTGGGGAGGCATGACATCTCTTGGATTAACAAAACTTCATATAATTCCAAATAAACCTTCAGTCACTTCGAGTTATTACATTAATGAGATACTGGAGAAAGAGGTCAAACCCGCATTCCAGCGAACTGCAGTCTGCGCTCAGTTAACAGCCACAAAAATGTTTCATAATAACGGCGAAGGATTATTTCAACAAGACGGTGCACGTGCACACAAATCAAAAGCCTCAGTCGAATGGTTGAACAAAAATATCAATGGATACATCTCACCAGGGGACTGGCCACCTAATTCGCCGGATTTGTCACCAATAGAAAATGTTTGGAGTATTATGGCGGCAACTGTTTATGCCGATCCCGAACCCCAGACATTGAACACCTTAAAACGTCGGCTTCGTAAGGCATGGACATCGATACCTCTGACAACTCTGAAAAATCTAATCGGCTCGATGCCTAATCGACTTGAGGCTGTAATAAAGAGCAAAGGAAACATTATTAAATACTAAATGATAATTTGTATTAATTAATTAATTATGTGTGGATTAACAATGATGGTCATACAATATTGTTTTCGGCCTAACTGGACGTTTGCTTGGCACGAATTTGATGACGTCACGGATATTGGCGCTAAAATTTTAATAAGTGAGCTAGTGATCTAATTTTTTTGCGTAACATTCTCATTTGAACAACCTATCCTCCAGTATACAACTTTCCATATTATATTGTGTATAACATATATTTGTCTGCATTCAACATCGTTCTCGACCTATCGAGTCACCCTATATTATAGCCTATGCCTGTATCTATTGAAGCCTATAATTTTAACCGCGACTCTTCAAGAGCTTATCGCTGAATAGGGTAGGCCCCTATAATATCCTAGACTAGACCAATTGTCGTGACACCGGTTGTAGAGCTATAAATGGTCACTTCATTGTCATAGTGAATAATGTTAGGCCTATGTCACGTGTTCTGCAAGAAATAATTACAAGAGGGTGTCAAAAATATGTTGTGCAAATCCTCCGATCCATAAACAACTGGACTCCAAGCTCATCTTTCTAAGAACTGAAGAACAATGCTTTAAGGGAAAATAATATTATCCAATGCAAAAGTCAACTTTTACGTCAAAGTTCGAGTTGGGCATCTCGCTGGCGGAACATCTGGTTGCCGCTAAAATTCGTTCGGAAAGAATGTGTTATTTTATTTGATTTTAAGCCGTTTGCTTGTTAAAGAATGGGTAGCCTATATTGAGTCCGAGTTTGTTTTCTGTGGTGCTTCAACCGCGTGGAATTTTCGCTTTGGCTGATTTTAATAATACCTAGCCTACGTGGTTTGTAAGAACTAAACAGGAACATCGCAAATCCAAAAGTTTAAGAATTAAACTGTATTTTATTTGCAGATCAGCCCGTCGTCCGAACCATACGGGAAATGAAACAGAAACGCAAAGTAATATCCTTGCAGGTAGTAGAGGCTATAGTTGAAAGCAGCGGTAAAGTACCGAGTCCATGATACTTTATAACTTATAAGAATAACGAAGTTTTATTTGTTTATTGCTGTGGGAAGTTCAAAATTATAGACTATAAGTCTATGGAGCAATCTTTCAGCAAAGCAAGACCGCAAAGTCCATATAACCTAATTATAATATTCGAACAAAAGCACTGTTTATGCAATGCATAACAATTAAATGCTTGGGCCTGAATATACTTTTATGATAATAATTTAAGTCAAT
Source organism: Aporrectodea caliginosa (assembly GCA_020284085.1). Classification (NCBI taxonomy): domain Eukaryota; kingdom Metazoa; phylum Annelida; class Clitellata; order Crassiclitellata; family Lumbricidae; genus Aporrectodea; species Aporrectodea caliginosa. The sequence goes on along the minus strand of JACEVL010000168.1, from coordinate 1,061,516 downwards.
TGAAGTTGAGATTAAAAAATTGAGAATAAATCGCTGTTCGCTTGACTAATGTTTAAAATTGTAGTTTGAGCCGTTGGTCAAATATTTAGCCAAGATCAGTTGATTTGAAGACACTTCATTGTTGACCAACTGTTTAGAAAATATAATACACAATCAGGTTTACATCAATAGGGCCTACGTGTCGAAATAAAATTAGAAAATAAGCTACTACGTCGATGGGTAGGCCATGGCACGTAGTTGTTAATCAAAAATAAATAGGGAAAGACACATTTACCTAGTTCAGTTTACATTTCAGAAACCTTTGTTCAAGGTACTAGAGTTGCATAATGGTCCTGTTTTCTGGATATAAAACACAACATAAATTTTACAGCATTACGTCAACTATAGATGTCATGGGCCAGCGACAAATTTGAATTTTTTTCTGTGTTAGAGCGAGAAATAAACTTCAGCGAGACAATAGCAGCATTTACAATGCAGGTGTTTGATCAAGTTAAAGTTTATTTATTCAGAATCGAACAGTAAAACGATCGAACAGTACATCACGATCAAAGTACATAGTAAATTATACAGTCTCAGAATTGTTCATCAATGATCCTGTGTAGTAAACGATTCAATGGGGAGAAGAAGCTGACTCAGCTTATCTAGTCATCCCCATAATTATTATGTTAGCAATAGAATATTCCATCAACAAGATGTACTGTGATCGTATGTGACCAAACGTATGAGACAATGAAACACAACTGTTCGAGTGTCCAACAATACTTAGTGAATGCAGTCAGTACAAATCAATCAAATAGTTTTTATAAGCACTTTTAAATGCTATTAATGAATGTCACTCACGTATATCAGTATTAACTGAATTCCATAACTGTGGGCCTTTAACGCTAACAGAAATATATCGGACATTATTTTATTCTGTAGACCTCAGATCGATAGTTCTGCTTATATCTGGTGTTATGATCATGTATTACGGCGTTTACAAGAAAGTAGTTACTAAATAGTGCAGGGAGCATTCCCACTTGGTGCCGATACATTAAGAGTGCTAATTGTAGTTTATAGATGTCATAAATTGCTAAGACTTGAGAGATTTAAACAGACTTGAGCTCTTAGTTGCATGATGGAAGTGTGAATTTCTAAATGATATTAAAGATGCTGTAACTGATCTGTTTTAGGCAAAGCAGTGGTATGAAGTCGAACCATTACCTCGAGGTATATGGATTGGTTATTGTTGTAACTACATGGCGAAGTATGATTTATTGGTTCACCGACAAATGCGCCCGTGACAAAAGCGCCCCGACAAAAGCGCCCCGACAAATGCGCCCCGACAAATGCGCCAAAAATCACAAAAAAAACCCGACAAATGCGCTCCGTCAAAAGCGCCCCAAAATAACCGACAAATGCGCCCCGACAAATGCGCCCGACAGTAGCGCCCCAATATCAATAAAATTACTTGAGTTTGTTCTATACTTGCAAGAAAGAGGTTGTTTGTGTTTATTTAGAGGTATTTAGAGATATCTTGAAGAGGCGCTGTATACATGTTCAATTACATACATATATGCATACATACATACATACATATATACATACATACATACATACATATATGCATACATACATACATACATACATATATACATACATACATACATACATACATACACACATATATACATACATACATACATACATACATACATACATATATGCATACATATATACATACATACATACATACATACATACATACATACATACATACATATATGCATACATACATACATATATATACATGCATACATACATACATACATACATACATACATACATATATGCATACATACATACATACATTCATACATACATATATGCATACATATATGCATACATACATACATACATATATACATGCATACATACATGCATACTTACATCGTTGTGTCTCATTTTTCGTCTCATTCAACAGGCAGGGGGCGCATTTGTCGGGGCGCATTTGTCGGGGCGCTTTTGTCGGCAGGGGCGGGCGCATTTGTCGTGGCGCATTGGTCGGGGCGCTTTTGTCGGGCGCATTTGTCGGGGCGCTTTTGTCGGGGCGCTTTTGTCCGAGGCGCTTTTGACGGGTCACCGATTTATTGTAGCCTATGCCTGAATCAGCAGAAGCCTATTTAACCGCGACTCTTCCAGATCTTAGGGTATAATAATAAAAACTTGTCAAAAAGATGCAGGCCAGAACACAGTAACAGTTCATGTAACAATGTGTTCTTCGGTTGCATTTACATTGGCATTGAGAAATATAATCCCTACAATAACATTCTTCAAACAAGTTAAGAAACAAAATAGGCAGAATGGAAAAAAATAATTGGATTTCGACACTTTACTTCTCGACCTCTTAGTCACAAGTCAAGAGCTCCACAAATGTAACTGGCTGGCGCTATTCATGTACGCGGGAATGACTGCTGATCATTCCGAATGTGCGCCCAGTAGGCCTATATTTTGGCTAAATTTGGCCCCACTATGTCTTTTTCTGACCATGTTAAAACCATATCGAAATTATTTCACTTTTACATATTGGATATTAGTAGCATCAGATCTTGCAGGCCTCAAACTGTCTTCGATTCACTAACTACTGCTCTGATATCTCGCCGATTCGACTACTGCAACTCACTTCTGGTTAGTTTTTTTTAAAGACATTTGTATTAACTACAATTGGTTAAAAGCTCTCTGGCTCTTTACGCAAGCTGTCCATAGGGCCAAAATGCACTTAAACAATCCCACTCCTTTTCACAAGGCATTGCATTTAAATCAGCTGACATTATCTTCTCTCCTTGTTCACCACATGGATACTTTGACTCGTTCTCGGTCGCTGGTCCTAGGCTTCGGAACTCTCTCTGTCTCTATCTCTGTCTCTGTCTTTGTCTGTCTGTCTGTCTGTCTGTCTGTCTGTCTGTTTGTCTGTCTGTCTGTCTCTGTCTCTCTCTCTCTCTCTCTCTCTCTTTCTCTCCTCTCTCTTTCAGTTTTACAGTTTTATACACTTTCAGTTCTCTGCCATTCAGAACTAAACCTAAAACTCAAATGTTTCAGCTTGATTACCTATGCTTGGATTCTGGTTTAACTTATTCATCGAATTTCTACGAGGATTCTCTAACGGATTGTAATTTTTAAACTAGGAGTTCATTTAAAGCCTCCATCTATTGTCGCTTATGTAATTAGTATTTCCATACGATTATTATTAATTAGTAACTTCTATATCGACTGTGACTAATACCCAGAGCATCAGCCTAAAGCCATTCCGTAACCTGAGCGCTTTCTTCAGCCATCCGTGTTATTCAGCGACTGACTTAAGATTCCCTCTAATCGATCTTTCTTGTTTGACCGTGCTCAACGCCCATCATGTATACGAAGTCCACTATTAGTACACGGGTTCTCACGGGTGAAGTGCTACAAATGTATGTCATTTTGTGATACAGACAGAGACAGAGTAACACACAGAGATATACAGAGAAGCAGAGAAAGAGAAAGAGAGATTAGGGATTTGAGTGATTAGAGTTGACGAGTAGGCCTGATTTGAAAGGATAAATCAGTAAGAAGCGCGTTATACCTCTATCTAGTAATCTCGGCAACTGGAGACATCAGCATCAGATATATCTTGGCAGACATCTGGACATGACACCTATTTCTGCATAAGTGATAAAATTAATTTGCATGAATGACGATTTACAGGTAGGCATACCGCTTTGCCTACCTTATCGGTGCGGACATATTATAGAATCAAGACAACACCCAGGCTATGAGCAAAATCAGTAAACCCAATAAGTCAGGCGCCCAATTTTAAAATATTAAACCATTGAACTTTTTGAGTGTCTGTGGGTGCTACAAAAATTCTTTTTCTGACGGGTTAAAGAGGATTTTATTTGCTGCTATTTAAAGCTTCTGTTCCTCAAAGGCATTTTAAATAATCTGTGCAGTTGAATTGCAAGAAAAGTGCCACAACAGCGACATGTGAATTTGAGTATCATCCACATGGAAATGATATCCTAATAACGATTGCCTAGTAATGTGCCTTGTGCACTGGCGTACACTGTGAATGAAAGTGGTCGAAACAACGAACCCTGAAGAACTCCTTGCATTACTAAAGCATTAGACGAATAAATTACCATTAAGTGTGCTGATTGCGTGGACAGAGATTGCGTGGACAGAGATATCTGGCAAACCAATACAGTGCAGAAACCCCAAGCCAATGGTTGTGACGATGCAAAATAAGTGAACAGTATCAAAAGCAGCAGACAAGTCAAGAAGAACAAAATCTGCTTTCACCCACAATGTTTACGATATCTCTTTGAACAACAAGGAGTGCAGAGTCCGTTGATTGAAACTTGCTTGTTCTTTGTGATAAAGGCGCTGTAGAAGTAATTAGATTAGATATACTGAATATGAACTTTTTATTATGATTCTGACGGGTTACAAATATATCATAATTATATTATGGGAATCTAATGAGTTCTTGAAATGTCAACGTATGGGGAGACCGGGGCATAATGGGATACTTAAGGCACTTTGAAATTTACCCCATTTAGTTAATACAAATTCAGGGTTTTCTTGCACTCAGGCTATGCCAGCACACCTAATGTACAGCATAGATTAGATTAATCCACTTAAGCATCACCCAGACTTAAGATAATGCTATCCTACTACAGTGTCCAAAAATCCAATTATGCCCCACCCCATGGGATAAAATGGGATATACTTTTTCCATTATGCTCCGTGATAAGTATCATATAAAAGAGGGAATATAGGCCAGAATAAAAACTTTATAGCTTGACAAACTGTAACTTTGAACTTATTGCAGTTAACTGTTTAACATGAATCATGAACAGCATTTTAATTACAGCATCATAACAGTAAACTTTAAACTAAAAATATCATTAAAATTATTCCGTTATGAGGTCAGACTTCCCTCATTTGATAAAACGTGCTCATCCAAACGGTTACTTGCAGAGGCCACACACAAATTTGATAACATAATTTATTAGTTTACAACAGCACAACTGTTGTGTGCCCACTTCAAGCACATCTGATATTTGATTCCGCCTTCATCAGAGAACTCCTCACAACAGTAAAGACACTCATTTGTATCATCGTCATCTACAAGATTGTTGCGGTTCGATATCTTTTGCCTTTCTTGGGACACTGCTACTTGTTTTTTCATGATATTTTTACTTTGTCATGTAATCGAATAGATCAGGTATTTTAGCCGTCAATCAGTTGTTAAAAAGCGATTGACAAGTTTCTTTATAGCTTCTTTGTCCAGTTTAGGTATTGTGACCAAACTCTCCAGTTAGTTTTTCTTATACAGAGTTGTCATGACCAACTTTTTTTCCAATTTTGTTTGATGACCTTATTTCTGGGCCCATACGGTGCCTTGAGTGATTTGATATTGGTAGCAGCGACTTCATTGGCCATTGGCCCAGTTGAAGTTGACCAGGAGGGTGATTCTCTACTTGCTGCAAGGTACCCAAAATTAATCTTCCACTTTGTACTTCATCAATGGCGCCTGCCATAGCTGAGCACTTCATATCGATTTTTTCTGAACGAAGCAGCTGTCTTTCTTTCTTTTCCATATCCAAATCATTTGAAATTTTGGAAAACTATCCCTTGGCCTATTAGGCTATATGTGTAACTCTTCTACGCATTAATAGTGAACACATTTTTATTACAAAATAGGCCTCACAAAAATAAGCAGCTGTCGAATCATAACATGGGGCAAAATGGGATATCTTTGTCCCATTGTGCCCCAAATGGCCAATATAGTAAACCCGCCATTTTGACAAAATATAATGAACTTGCAAAAAATTTCTTATGGGGATATGTGACTTTATATATTACGCTAAATATTCATCGTATAAGCTAAATTTAATATAGCTCCACTTTTTATAGAAAAGCTTTGAATTATCAACGTACCTTACTTCGGACACCCTGAAAATCTTGTTTTGGTCATAAAATTAGCAAGACTTGTCGATATCGCAATTGCCTTTGTCCTTCACCTTCAAAGGTGTTTTACTTCCGATTGATAACGTCTTTTGCAATTAAAAGTGAATGAGACAGATAATATTCAAGTTTCCCGTTATGCCCCGGTATCCCATTATGCCCCGGTCTCCCCTATCTAGGATATTAACAAGATTTACGCAATCTGGTAAGACTAGAACCAACCGAGAGCCATGTTAGTTGGGCATCTTATAATGGTCTGATCTAGTTAGAGTGAAATTTTCTAAAATGCTATTAAATCCTTTGTAAATTATGTGTTTCAGAAGTGTCCAGAAGGCATGTAAACCAATATGAAGGTAGTATGTTTCTTAATATGGTTAAATATGTCTTAGTGTAAGCAGTACGTTTACCATAAAATTCTGATGACAAATGCAGCAGCGAAGAAAAACTATTAGATTTTGTCGCTATTAGGCCTACTTAGGGAAACCTATTTAGTTTATGAAATTTCAATATATGAACCCTCAACGTTTGCTCACAATAGAACTTCCTGATAGTTATTTGGGTTCAAGTTAAAGATTTGATCTAGTTTCTAGTGTAATTTTTCTAAACAATTTCAGAGGTCTTTTCAATTATGTGTTCAGAATATCTAACAAAGTATACGTTCCACCAAGAAGAGAGTAGTATGATTTCCAAATATGGAAACTGCATTGTAAAGTATGACGTAGTGTAGTCCAGTGCTTCACAAAGTGGTGGTCCGCCGCGAGCCCTCAGTTGCCGGTCCGCAAAGTGAGCCAAGAAACTGGTCAAATTGTCTCGGAATCAACAAATGGTTATTATATTTTTAAAAGTCATAGCAAAAACACATTTAGGCTAACATTTAAAGGGCAATAGAGTCATAGAATTGGCTAAACATACATTTAAATCAATTTTAATACATTTTGAGGAATTTAGGTGCTCGATAACGAAAACGAGAAATAATTAATAAAGTTGGCACTCGTCCTCCTGCAGTGCGAATAGTCCTGCCGGTCCATGACGCTGAAAAGTTAATTCCTGCCGGTCTGACACTGAAGTTTTTTTTGGGAAGCGCTGGTGTAGTCTAGACCTTCACTAAAATTATGAAAACAGCGTGCAGCAGAAGCGAGAGAATCCTATTTCATTTTGACACTATTACAGAAATCTATTTTGCCTCTGAAATTTCAACGCAGGCCTAGGCAGTACGCATTCTATGCAAGCATATATCAGTCGCTTTGCTTAATTCATTATGGGAAGATTAACACTACCTGACAACCACGGTGGTTGGGTTCAAGTTAAAGATTTTATATAGTTCGAGTGTCATTTCTCCAAGTGGTTTTAGAGATCTTTTAATTATTAAATGATGAATTTCGGAATGTTCAGAAGAGGCTGCCAATTTATAAACCTGAACGCAGTATGATTTCTTAATATGAAAACTAACTGGTAAAATATACATGTAGTTTATTATAGTCTGTGCCTTGTCGATAAAAACGTAACCGTAATCGTAGGCTATTCGTAAACTCAAAATTTCAAAAATGCTACTCTAAAGCTAAGAGCAAAGTAGCCTACCAGCTTATTCAGGAGCGCTGCGTCATATAAGAGGCGTTGTCCAGGTATCGATGTCCAATGGAGGTTCGAGTCCCGGTTGCCAGAGACACGAGAGAGAGAGAGACAGACAGACAGACACAGACAGACAGAGACAGACAGACTGACTGACAGAGAGAGAGACAGAGACACAGAGAGACTGAGACAGAGACAGACAGAGACAGACAGACAGATAGACAAAGACAAACAGAAAGACAGACAGAGGAGGTAGTGCAGCTGAGTAGGAGAAAGCTTGGAATGCAGAGGATCGGATGGATTAGGGTGGGAATTCTTGCAGAGGTGAGACTTCAATATGGAATTGGGCCTCTGGGGTGATAAGTAGAGGAGCCTGAGGGAGGCTGAGACAGATGAGGGTGGGTGAGTGGCTGTGTTGGAGGAGGAACTGAAAATATGCGGACCTCAGAGGAAGTTCGATCCAGAGTTGAGTAACTTGAGTTGCAGTGTGGGATATGGATCGGTTAGAGAATTTGAAGCGAGTAGTGACTGGGGACGGGAGAGAGTGAGATACGAGGATTAGCGGGAAGATCGGGTTGGTTGGATGGTAAAGAGTTCGCGGGAGGTACTTTGACTGGGAGTATTGTAGTGAATTGTAGGTTAGTGATAGGAATTTGAAGTATATGCGCTGAAACACATCTTCTATAAATTATGTCTAGCTTAATCCGTGCTTTTTCGATAAAATCTCGCCACCGTCTGAATATCAAAAGCAGGATCGACCAAACATTTTGATTTTGACAGTATTAGGCCTACCTGCGCAAATCTATTTAGTTTCAATGTATGAGCCCACAACGTTTGCTTACACACTTCCTGGTACCCAAGCTAGTTGAGCTCAAGTTAAAGATTAGATATTGTGTCATTTTTCTCAATCATGGAAATGCAATACTCTGCTTAGACATTGAAGCAACCGACTGAACCTAAACTTGGTACATTAAGTTAAAGCAGATTCACTGCAGTTAAAGAAGGAATTTTTCGTTAACACTTGATTTAATTTTGTTAACATTTTGTCTAAAGAGAAACTTTCTGTAACTGTAAATATTGGAGAAATTGCTTCAAGAACAGGCACACCTCTCAGTATTTGAACCATAACAGGTAAAAGTCATCGAGATGACTGGCCATAAGTAGGCTAATATGAATTTATTACGCCTTTAAAGTTGATTTTTTTGCGTTTAAATGGACTTGGTTTATTTTGCTACTGGAATTTAATGCAACTGACTGAACCTATGACTGGTACATTAAGTTAAGGTAAATTGATCGAAGTTAAGTAAGGTAATATAAAATTTAGATTCTATTTTATATTATTCCGGTGAACATGCACTTTGGCTTATACACGCTTAGAATACGAACAGTTTAAAATTAATCAAATCTAAACTTGCTTAAGTAATTTCACCCTGAAGATAAAATCTCTTCTCTTACACTGATTATTGTTTTAACTTAACATCTTTTTTCTATTTCTTTTATAGTTGAAGAGATTGACTCTGACTGACACTACACGTAGGCATAGGCCACGCCATCAGTATGTGTAGAAGTAGAATAGTATTGCAGCACACGCGGAGTCTGATAAACAGTGCGAGTCTGACAACCGCAAACGCAAGTCTTAGCCTGTAACTGTCGCTGACAAGCCTGATGACTGTAACATGCGAATCTGATGCAATACGTACTGGAGTAAAGCACAGGAGCGTCTATACTATATTAGCTTATACGATACACTTCCAACGCCAAATCCAGGGGAGACGTATAAAACAGTTTCGTTAACCCTGTGCACCAACAACGTTGGTTGGGTGCGAGGGAAAGATTTTATCTCGTTCGAGTGTCATTTCTCTAAATGATTTCAGAAATCTTTTAAATGATGTGTTTCAGAATGTCAAATGAAAAGAGAGCAAATTTTTTGGTTTTGACAGTATTAGACCTACCTAAATAAATCTATTTGGTTTCTGAAATGTTGTCTGCTCTCGATTTACCCAGAAGTAGGTCGTATGCTTTCTTAATATGGAAACTGCATTGTTAATATATCTTAGTGTAGTCTATACCTGCTTCAATAAAATTGTGAAAAGGAAAAAGGCCAACGTCTGATCCTCCGCCAGCCAGCGACAGAAAATCAACGTCGTCCGTAAATCGGGCGTAGCTGATCAACCGGTACCCATGACGTCGGTAGCCTAACCACGCAGACGTCGGCTATTGTTGAAAGTCAAGTCGCGCAGGAACTCGAGTCTGCTGCCAAACCGCTTAGGCTGAATAGCGTGATTTTTTCTTTCCTACTAGTATGGGTTCAAATCTTTCGTCATATATATATTATCGAATATATTAGTGCATGTGTTTCCTCCAGGTTACCACCTAAGCACACTGATGTCCTGAGCAGAACTCGTTACAACATTAGGAAACCTGAATCTGAGAGCCGATAACATTTCTGAGAAAAACATGGCACCTATCTGCAAGAGAAGAGTACGGTGAAGAAGAGAGCAGTTTGCTACTTCTGCCTCGCTACAAGATCCTATTCACTGCCTGCCATAGCAACTTCGAAGAAGACGAGCTTTCAGAAACGAAACAAGACTTGTAAATAGATTTGACTGCAGTTTTGAAGATTCCAGGATCGAGATGAGGATTACAGGTGACTTCGGGTTTGAATAGATGAAGAGCAGCGGGCAAGTTTTATGTATTACTTACAAAAGCAGTTCCACCTTCAAGGCCACGTGAGACGAAGAAAGGTGTGTCAAACGGTTTTAGACAAGTTTCATTCAGAGCGAGAATATCCACCGGATGAACCAAGATGTAATTTTGAGGAGAAGCAGACTTATTCCGGATTGCATGGATGTGAAGGTGTCAGAAATGTATTGTATTTCCAGACGGTAAGGACCAAAGTTTAACTCAACATCACCACATAGAAGCAGCAAAGGTACACTAGCGACAGACAAGTGTGACGAGTATTGGACCGAGAATTGGAATTCGAGAAACGGGAATATGACGAAGGAAAATCCTGCACTATCATAAAGCATGAAGGCGTATTAAATATTGATTTGTAACTTCTATCGCGCCTTTGTATAATGTTTAAATGCTTCAACTGATGACGCATTTTGACCGGTTGGACAAGGTTAAAGAAATTGACGTCAGAATTACGCTGTAGCGAAACAAAATAGAGGGTTTGTTCCAACAACGACATAAAATTATGACTGGGTAGGTTGAGTACGCATATGTGTGACAGTGAACTGAAAAGAGGAAGGTAAGCTACATGTAAGTGGTACCTGTAAAAAAACTCAAAAACGTCGTTTTTTCAGTTTTTTTATTTTAGATTTATCGTTTTTAACAACTATGGTATATTCTTGTCACCCAAGATGATTGGTTGACTACCCTAATAAGTTACAAATAGCCTACAAATGGCAAATTGCATACAGATAACATATTTTAGTTGTCAATTCTCTTGATAAATAGGTCATTGGTAAAAGGAGAGCAAGTGCATTTGTAAGTAATTTTTTAACCAAATTTAAATCATATCAAGTTCTTATATAAGTAAAAATTGTAAGTACAATTTTTAATTAAGTACACTCTGTACTTACAAAGTTTAGTTTTTAATTGTTTATGCCAGCATGGACTTTTTCGGTTTTTTTATTTTTTATGTAACTTTATTTATTTACTGTCTGTTATTATTTGTTTAATTTTATTTTTGTCTGATATTCATTATGTTGTCTCCACACTTTCAAGGATTCAGCTAATTTATGTCACTATTCAAGGTCATCATTTGATAGATAAATAGCACAGTACAAGAAATACATTTTTTTAAGTTATTTGAATTTCTAGGTTATCCGAAATGCGAAATGTCTTTGTACACAGTAATCTCCGATTGACTGATAGACTGATATTACTCCATATCAAGTTCTTATATAAGTAAAAATTGTAAGTACAATTTTTAATTAAGTACACTCTGTACTTACAAAGTTTAGTTTTTAATTGTTTATGCCAGCATGGACTTATGTGGACTTATCTTTATAATTTGAATTTGAAAAGTAATTTTTAACCAAATTTAAATCATTCATATAGGCCTATATATGATTATATCAGGGATGTTGCTCCATAATTTAGATCCTTGAATTTTTATCATAGAGCTGTGTCCTACTGGTGATGCAGGTTGTGTAGTAATGAATTTGGAAATTTTGCCTAAAGAAGTTATCAAACGCAGATGGACGAGTTCTGCTATGATATCAGTAGGCCTACATTATCAAGACTTGCTCTGAGTAGATTTTTTCATCTTTCAGTAAGAATTTAGGTTTTCATTAAAGCGACGAGTCGAATGCATTACATGTAGAAAATTAACTAGACTTATATATAATAGTTCGTACATTCTTTTCCTGAATTTCGCAAACTTTAACATGAGTTCTCGATATCTTCCTATGCAAACAATCTTATAGCATTGCAGAAAAGATAAAACAAAGGAACAGCCAACCGTTTTAAAGACATGTCTTGGAAGGATCGACATTTTCTTTAAAAGAAAGACCTCAAATTACAATAGCGATGGTTTCCAAATGAATATCACCTTGTTTCTTCCTTGAATTAAAAACTACAAATTGGACAGGAGATAAATCTACACATATTCGTTTTTGCTTTACTACATTTCAAACACACATCTAAGAGAACATCGTAGCCTACAGCCAGGTGTCATTCGACCAATCTTCTTCTGTGGCAGTGGCACCTCGTTCGAGGTAGCTTTTGACAAGCTCTGGATTGTTGTGCTGAACTATACATAGTATACAGCAGAACTTCTCAAAGAAGACGTCATCCCAGTGTATCAAGAACGATCTCCAGCTGTTCTGAATGCGTTGACATCGACTGCTATTAATGAATAAATAAACAAAAGGTCAAAATCAACGGAACGAGTACACCGAATGAACAATTGAACATACGAATGAAGGAATGGATGAATGAAAGAAAGGAAAGCATGAATAATGGAGAAAAGACAAGATGAAAATAAATATTAAGAAAATTATGAAAGAGCAAAAGAAAGAAAGAATGAATGGATGACAAGAGGAATGAACATAAACAAGCCAATGAACGATGAACAAATGAACGAATGAACGAACGAACGAACGAATGGACAAACAAAAGACAAGAAGTGCTTGAACAAATGAACGAACAAATTAACGTAAAAGCTTTACCTATGTTGTCGGCATTAGTCTTTTTAACAACCACCAGTTCCTCTTGCAGGTCAATATTATTCTTCGACAATTCCTCCAGCTCCGTTTCCAGTCTGCGGATATCTTCGACAGTCAGACCCAGCTGTTCCTCGAGCTCGATACGTTCTCGCCTCAGCTTCTCTGTCTCATCCTCTCGCTTCTTCCGATGCGCCTTGCGTGCGGTCACCTCGTAGTTCCGAATCTTGTACTTCTTCAAATTGCCCGCCATCTTATCCTCGATCTCCGTAACCCTATGTCCCTCATATTCTTCCAGGATCAGGCTGTTTGTGGTGTCCTTCTCCATCCACATTTGCATCTTCGTCAGTCGTTCCAACTTCCGTCGAAGCTTCTCGTTCTGCCTCTCGAGATCCTGAGCCTGGCGGCGGAACTCTTGTGTGGAAAATGAGGAGTCCACAGAAGCATTTTCACCTCCATCTCCTCAAAGAAATACAACATATACATACCATAAACAACATGTCCATACTATGTCTGTATGGTATAAAAAAATGTTGCATATCAAACACTGCGACAGACTGGCAGGCAGACAGGCAGGCATGAACAGAAGCAAGCAGGCAGGCAGGCAAGCAGGAAGATAGACAGACAAATAGAGGGGTAGATTGAGAAGGACAAAAGAAAGGCAGATAAATGAACAGGCAAATGGGCAAAGACAGATAAACAAACAGACGGTTGAGCAGCGAACAGACAGAAAGTCATATATTACAGACAACAGACAGACAATCAAACAGAGAGAGATAGACATACATGTAGAGAGACAGCCAGGAGACTCACACAAACCTACAGATACCATGAGAGACAGCAGGTTACAGCAGATGCATCATGCACATTCAAATAAGCAGACAACTTACAAGCAGACACATCAAAATATACTTAAAGAGACAGTAGGTTATATATAGATCCACAAGCATGCAGACAAGGAGTCAGATAGAAAAGCAAACAGACAGATTCACACACAACAACAGATACCCACAGAGACAGTAGGTTATGGATCCACAGACAAAAACACAGGACAGACAGGCAGCCAGCCAGACAGACAACACAGACAGACATATAGACAGACAGACAGACACATAGACAGACAGACACAGACAGACAGTCACCCGTGTTCTCTTCCTCTGTGGCATCTCGTTCGAGGCAGGTTTTGACGAGTTCTGGATTGTTGTACAGAACTACACGGCAGAACTTCTCAAAGCAGACGTCATCTAGCTTTTCCAGTATCCCCAGAAAGCTCTCCAGCTGTTCTGAAGGAGTTGACATCGACTGGAATTCATCCAATGAGAGAATGTGAGTGACTACCATCGGAATCTTACTATTACTATGATTATTTTTCTACTCAAAATATTATACTTTAATGGATAGGTAATTCACTTATATCACAAAGATAGCAATGGCTTCAAATAGAACCACATGGTATTCCACAACTGATACGCTTGCTGATAAACAAATGGCCTATTAAGTAGACATGCTATGATTTATTCTGAAGATATTCAGAAAACCATCGATTATTTATATAAGACCACATAGCCTAAATGTAAGCTTGAATTAAATTTCTTTCATTCATTCAGTTGTCCCGCTGACAAAGTCACAGCAGTTGGGCGTAAGTACATTTCTTGTAAAATTGAACACTTTCTCTACAAACTACTTTATATTACGGATTTCCACATAGATCGAGTTGCTAGATGTCAGACAACAAAATTAGGGGATCATTAAAGCCTAAAAGCGAAATATATTGGAATATTCTTATAGAACCCACTGTCCCATAGCAAAATAGCACAGTCAGACTATGGATATTAAATTCTTGCTTTTTAACAAGTGTCATAATGCAACCTCGTTATACGGAACTTGATACAGGAGCACCATAATGACCTTTCAGTTGATCAAACAATAAAATCCCAGAAGTGTTTCAACAGCACTTTCAATTCCATGATGATCTGTATCTGAAATGTCACAAATGCTTACCACCTTCACAAGACTCTGTTTTTGAAGTTCCACAATTTAGAGTCACACGTTGAGACACAATTAGAGGATATTTAGAAGGGGACCGTATCAAGAGACGGGCAAGAACACTATGTGGGTTATCACCTTACCTTGAACATGTCGACGTGGAGCCGGGTAATGACCTCATCCTGGTAGAGGCGAGTCCAGATGCCGAGGGTGTCAATCTCCCTAACAAGTCTGTCGTGATGTATTTGTAGTCTGCGTAGGAATTCCGCCTTCATTGTGGCTAGACAGTTTTGCATGCGAGAGCACACCTGTTATCATCAACACGCAAGTAACGAAAATGACAAACGGCAAAACAAGAAGACTAAATAGAAAAGACTGCAATAAATTAAAACCTAATACAGGGAATCATGAAACGGAAAATAAGTATCTCTTTCCACACACGCAGGATGAATAAAGACAGAAAGCTCAAATTGTCATGTATTGCTGGGTATTGTGAAATGCAGGAGAAGAGGTAATCCATGGTCCTGTATGGGCTTGTCGACATAGAAGACTGGAGCCAAACAAACGCTCACAACTTCACTTTGGCAGAGAAAGACTGAGAAGTATGGGGGCCACTCAAATCTGCATTGGACTGTTGGACTCCATTCAGGGACAGATGATCATGATGCCGAAATGGATACAACTGTACCAAAGCGAATTTAGCTACAATTAAGGCCATTAAGACATTGAGATACTCACCAAATTATCACACACCTGTTCGATTGCAGCACGCTTCTGGACGGTATTGCAAGACGACCCTCAACATGTCTTTTATATTGTGACCTATTTTCCGGAAATCAGTAGCAAACGGCGAGTTTGTTAAACCTGGAATCCAGCGAGCTATAGGCGCGAGGAACGGGCTCATTACGCACGCGCCTTACAGGCCACGCCCTCGAAGGCTTGGCCTGTATAGAAGAACAGTTCGCCATAACACAGGTCGCAACCAGAATTTTCATGGACATTATCTGGGACCCATGTGGGCTCTATACGGGTCCCATATGGGAACATTGGTCCAGTATGGGCTCCAAGGGTGGGCATGCTGACAGAGATGATAAATTATAAGATGGTTAATTAGTCATGCAATTATAAATCAGGTGTTACTTAGATTATAGTTAACCAATAACCATCTGAATTACTGAATTAATAATAATAATCTTTTCTTTATTGAAGCGCCTGACAAACGCACTGCGCTGTAGGCCTACATTTACATGTTATGCAATTGAACACAAATGACAGAATACATAAATCTTAACTACTAACAGAACAGACAGCCTGCAATCGGCTACACGGCGCTAATAGCAGCATACAAAGTATGTCCACGGGATCGAACTCGGTACCTCTCGCTCTCTATGCCAGTGTGTTATCCAATGCGCTATCGCCCCCCGTTACAATTAATGCCCAGAAGTATAGGCCTACAATTAACCATCTTGTTGTCTTGAAAGGCGCCATAAACCTGTCCAGCTACTACCAAGCTGGAGAAGGTTTTTCCATTGCTTTTGCTTTCGTTTCAAGGGTCTGTCCACCGTAGTCAGAATAACAACTATTGTTAGCTTAAGAGGTAGTTCGCCAGGCTGTCAGAATTGACTTCTTAATGCGCTGTGGTTCACAGACAAACACGTATAGAAAATTTTCTACGACAATCGACTTACCTTGAATGCTACGGTCATCTCAACTGTTACAGACCAGTTGACCTGTTACTTAATATATAGATCGTAGGCCTAATGCAATTACATCATAGTGGCAGACATGTGTCATTCTTTATAGCAGAAACCCCAGTCCGGATACCGAGATCGCATTTCTAATTAAGAGTCATGGCCGTGGAAATAATAAATGGTCACTTGGAACGTTACGGCGAGTGACCGTCACGTCATGTGATCCGTGGAACATGATTACCGCATAGTTTCAAACATGGGATTTGCGAATTCTTTGTCGTCGAAACTCCTAGTCTGGACATCGAGGTCACTTTTCTAATATTTACATAGCCTAATTGATAGTCTTACATAATCAGAAGTCGGTTGTCTTTTAATTGAGTTATTATTCTTTATTCTAGGAATAGTTCCCTTTGTTCTCTTTTTAAGTGTAGCCTTTCCAATCTGTGAAGCTGTGCCATCCAAACCACTGCCGGCGGGAAAAGGCAGTTGATTATAAATTTCTACTATTTTCTTCTTGTGGAAATAGAGATATTTCAGAAATGCTAACTGACGAGAGTGAAGACATATTAAGAAAAGAATCAAATTTTTTCCAGGGCTTCCTTCGATTTCTCATTTCAACGCCGTGAGTTATAAATGAGTGAACTGTTCAGTACTGAGAATTGCGTTAGTAGGCTAAGCCTCCACTTTTCACCCACGTTATTTTCATATCCTAAAATTTACCAGCGTAGTAATTGCCTCCCTGTATGAACTGTTAAGGTCAAACCCGTTTCAGACACGTGTTGTCATCATAATTATATGATCGCATATTATTAAAGAGGGCAGACCTATTAACAGGACCTGTGGTCAATTGCAGTTTTCTCTTTGTCACCTCGCATTGATCCTGCACTTAATGCACATGAAATTGTGTGGTATACACTATACAGTACAGTTCTTCAGTTGAATTTATTAAGTATTTTATTTGTTTTCGGCTACCCGGTTTCAAGGGCAGGCTCACAGAAATCCAAAGAGAAACCATTTCAAAAGTAACCCAATTCAGACAATTCAGAAGGTATAGGCTACTACTCCACAGGTAAACCAGAGGGATGTGTTCAAAGGGATATTTTCCAAAGATGCCAGTAAGACAAAATGATACAAAGTTTATGCATCACGTTATTAAACGCCTGTAGGCATATAGAAAGTCTTTAGAAATGTGGTCCTGAGGCAGAGACTAACTGCCGAGGCTGACGCTGTTTGCCGTTTGGTTGGGGGGGGGGGGCCGTGGCGCTTTGGATAACAGCTGGCACAGAGACCGAGAGGTACCGAGTTCGAGCCCCCGTTGGGCGGATTTGCTTTGTAGGCTGCTATTAGCGCCGTTGTATTACATGGCTGTCTGTTCTGTTAGTAGTTAAGATTTCAATTGCATAACATGTAAATGTACAGCGCAGTGCGTTTGTCAGGCGCTTAATAAAGAAAAGATTATTATTTATTATTATAACCAAACGGCAGACAGCTAGAGACTATCACGACCATCTGAGGGTTATCCTAACCCGAATGTTAGCTATACTACGAACACACTCTTTGCCGACGTCACTGGCATGCTCTAGAACCTTTGACCTCCAGCTGAAGCCGTTGTTAAATTCTACTACGCTTGGCAACAGAGGCATTCGTGCGTTAACAACTTGCCCGATATCTACTGTCAAATGCCCATAAACATAATATTATATTACATTGTTACAAAGGTAGTATAGCGGTATGACCTATATAACACATAAGAATTTAACAGGTTTAGTGAACCACTCAGTCTCATTCTTAGCATGCCGTAGGCTATACCTGCCAAAAGCACTATACAGTTACCTGTATACGTGCACGAGCAAACGACACTGGTGGAATTTCCATTGCTTTAGCTTTTTAGAATCCCTATGTCCATCACGAAATTAACTGTTTGAAGGTCCCACGACGGTTATTTCTTTACAGCAGTTTAAGTTCAACTCGGTTTTCAGTCAGTTCTAGGATATATATTCGCTCTTATTAACTAAAACAAAATTCCAGGTTGGTATCATTTTCACCTAAGCCTTGTTGTGTTCCATGCAGAGGTTTCCTTCTGTCAAAGTCTTTCTTAACCAACTGGCTTTCAACTTATGTTTTGTAATTCTGGCAGGTGTAGCCTATAGTTACGGTAAAAGGTTTCATATAACGATGACCATTAAAGCTGTTCCTCGAGATCTTAGCACAGATTTTGGAACTGAAGTATTTTGTCATTTTGCTAGTAAGCTTAATCTATTTATGCCAGAATTTTTATGTCATGTGCCCTCACGTTTAAAACTCACAACCTAAGGCTACATAGCATTCTGGCACCTAATTACATCGCGACATATTTACTTTCCTAATGCGTTCAGTGTAGATGCCAAATACACTGCACATGTAGCCTGGTCCAACTTTTTGAACGGTAGCTTGACGATTAGTCCATGAGTGACCGACTTCAATTCGTACAACAGTTCGTAGGACTTATCCAAGTCTTACAGAGCGACCGGACTTTTAATGTTACGTCACCTGCTGATACGGACCACAGTGCAGCTAAGACTCTGGACAGCCGGAGTCGTTTGCTGTCCACGGGCAAACTATCTAGGCGGTCAGAATGTTCTAATCTGCTTATGCAATTAAGCGGCGTTAAAATACACAGAGCAATGCATAATGGGCCCGTAGTCGACTATGCACGTAACAGAATTATGTACAAATACGATACGGTATGCACATGCCTGGAGTTGTCTTATCGAAATACCCTATATTAACACGGGACCGGCCAGCTACTATGCGCGTAAGCGAATTATGCACTTATACGTTCAAATTCCGTTGTGCTCTTAAGTGGCGTCGACTGTAGGCCTACACACCATACATAGTCCTGCTACACTATTGCAGTTCACTTTTCCTTAATAGAGACATCAACCAAATAAACTACCTTCAAGCTGTCCAGAATGATCTCGCTTAAACCCCAAAATTATCCCATCACACCTTTACTGAATCACTTCACTGGATTAAAATACATGAAAATTAGTGTACTAAGTCCTATAACTTATCTATGGCACACTCCAATCGTCCCAGCCCTCCCATCCAGGGCCGATGAGAGGGGGGTCAGGTGGGGTTGCTGTCCCGGGGCCCGGTTCTATGGCAGGGACCCTTGGCAGGGGCCCGGAAATGTCTAGAACTTTTTCAAACTGAAGAAACCTGTGGGTTTTTGCCAAATGCAGTCTAATTGCTTCAATTTAATAGCTAGGTAATGAAGTAAATGAGGTACTAGATCCATTGAATTTTTTACCAAAATGTAAACCAATAACGAATGTAACGGTGGAAATGGGACTGAAAAGGTTAGCATTGTTGTTAGCGAAAACAATTTAATAACTGTGAAACTTAACAATCTCAGTTGCTCAGTCAAAGGATTTAGGAGTGAGCACAGTTACAGAAGTTGCTCATCACCCATCAGAATGGTTTTGGACTATCTGCTGATGCAAAGTTAACTGATGCAGATAAATTTCGATTTCTGGCTGAATTCTATACTCCACCAGAATCGTATGCGTGGCCAAGAACTTTGCATTACGGGGTGCGTAATGAAAAGTTCTAGGCCACGTTATAGTTAAATAACTTGAATTTGAAAAACACTGCTTATCAGAAGCTTAAGCCTATTTTGAGATTTATCAGCAGTCGGCCTAGAATAATGATTATTCGTTTTCTGGGAGGGAAAAAATTTGTACTGGATGTAAATTTCTGAATTGAAATTTGAGTTATTGTCAAAATAAGTAATACTTTAACTTAGGCCGACAGCTGGATGTAATTTATCACAATAAATAATTGATATCACATTACCAATATTTGATATTGTTATAATTCCATTAAGTTGATAACGAATTAGAAGATGAATTACCATCAGAAATCTGGAGCTCAATAGGCCTAAAGGAGAGAAAGATTGGTGAAAGTCAGGAATGCAAACAAGAGACAAACAATCCTTCAAAGCCTTGCATTTTCAATTTCATCAAAAGCGAATGATGCAGCAAATCAAGCTGACAATAGTGTTGCTAGTATGATAGTAGATGTACGTGGAGTTGATCATGGTAGACTACAGATCGAGTTGTTGACGTAGTCCATGTAGACAGTGCAACACAGAAAATTGACGTATCCTCACCTCTTGAAATTGGATATCATAACGCAATAAATGTCATTTAAAAATCATTTATCACATTCACATAATCACATTTTCATATTAAATTTCGGTAAATTTCTTTATAATTAGAGTCATGGATGGACCTTTCAAACCAGAAATTGATTTTCACATTTATTCTTACTATTATTATTCAGGGCTTTTAAAAGGAATTTTTAGAACTGCACGACCCGTTAAAAAGCCATAGTGAATTATTCCAAATCGGATGACAATGAACATTTTAAAACTAGTTTTAACTGCACAAAAATGCTTCTACAGCTGCACAAATTCATTTAGAACTGCCCTTTTTGTGTAGAACTGCACACTAAAAAGCCCTGTTAATATTATTATTACCCTTATTATTATTCGTTAAATATAGTTTGATAGCGTTTTTCAGGCTTACACCAGACTTGGGCTTAATAATAAAAATGAGGGGCCCTGATGGATGTCTGCCCCGGGGCCCGGATGGATGTCTGCCCCGGGGCCCGATTTGGCTCTCGACGCCCATGCTCCCATCTTCGTCAGTTATTCACAATTTAACCACTCCGCTCAACTCGCTCCTCTTCTGTCCTAGCACTTAACCGTCCTTCCGTCATCTTATCCATAAAATTTTGAAATCACTTCATAGCCTTAGCTGCTCCGACCCTCTGGACCATACACCTTCCAGAATTACAACAGTTACCTGATCCATCCTACGAACCAAAAACTGCGCCTGTTGCGATCTCTGCACAAGGTCTTTCACTCAAATCTGAAAACACTTGTTTCCACAAACCCTATCCTGATTTCTTCCCCTTCCCTCTATCGCCTCTCCAATTCTAAACTCCGTGCTCGTCTGACTATCTGCCTGCCTGGCCCCTGGATCTTGACCTGGAACCGAATCGGAATTTACATGCCTATGTACATTGTTTTGACTGAGCGCCTGTGATTCTGCAAATTAGCTCTTTTGAGCGCTGTAGAAATCTCGAGATTACAATTACTATATAAATTATGTACCAACCATGAGTGGATGTAGACAGGATGGAGGTTATATATGAGGGACAAGTTCTGGCGACATTTGACACAAAAACTTCAACTTTATGTCATATACACATTCTAAATCACTTTCGTATAAGTTAACATAACATAACATAACATAACATAACATATTTTATTCAGCAACCAACTTCAAATACAGGTCGTAAGTACATGAAACTGTTTTCCAGATTAGTCGGTATGCCCAGGAGACCCAAAAGGGGCCGAAGGTCCCGCAAGCCAGGGCCACCTGAGACAAATTAGTTAACAGAAAGCATTACGGCCGACTATGACAATTCACAAACTAGGCAATATATTCTTAACTATCTTAACTAAACAAATTAGAAATTAAAGAAAATTAAAGAAAACTAAGAAAAATTAGAGATTATGGACATATGATGACATAGCCCGCACAGTGCACACTCCCCTTACGGTGACAATGCAGGTCATCCCCTCTTATGAGTGTGTTAGGTTCCTCGTTGGATGTGGGTAGAAAGTTTACGTTTAAACAGCTGGAGGGAAGGTAGTGAACGAATATCGGGAGGAATACTGTTCCATGCTCTTGGACCTGCACATTTTATTGATACTAGTCTATTATTGGTACGAGCAAACGGGATGTAATATGGCTTGAAGTTTCTCGAGCGATCATGATTATCAGTGTTAGATTGAAAATAATTCCTATAGGTTGAGGGTAATTGTTATGAGTATATCTATACATGAATATGCCAATTTGGACCTGCCTTATCTGGTCAGGTTTTAATATCTTCAGTCTCAGGAATTCAGTTATCGTATGGGCTCCATATGGGAGTTTTGCAATAAATCTGACTGCCCGTTTTTGGAGGACAACTAGTCTAGAGAGGTTGGACTTATATGCTGATGCCCAGACTATATTACAGTAAGTTATGTATGGATGGGATAAGAGTGTAGTAGAGAGTGATTCGAGTCTGCGATGGGAGGATTCTGGATATACGTGTAAGTATTCCCAGGTTTTTAGCAATTTTTATAGAGATATTAAATATGTGATCTTTCCAGGATAGGTGCTGATCCACATACACCCCAAGGAACTTAGAGGACTGAACTTGAGTAATATGGGTGCCCATAATACATAAGTTTGTATATGAGTTAGGAAGCGATTTTTTATATGATCTAAAAATAATAAAGTTAGTTTTATCTAAGTTGAGGGTTAGCTTATTCAGTTGGAACCAATCAGCTACTTTACTCAGTTCAGAGTTGGTATGATTAATTAGTGCTTCTATTGAGGAGTGAGAGTTAAAAATATTAGTATCGTCAGCAAATAATATAAAAAATAGATCAGGAGAGACATTAGGTAGGTCATTTATGTATAAAATAAATAATAAAGAACCAAGGATGGAGCCTTGAGGTACACCATATTTAATTAGTTTCAAAGGAGACTTAGTACCGTTGCAGCTCACTAATTGCATTCGATTATCAAGGTAACTTTTGAACCAGTTTAGCTGGGTGTTGCGAATTCCATAAAGAGATAATTTTTTAAGTAAAATACCATGATCAATAGTATCAAAGGCTTTGGCCAGGTCTAGGAATATACCTATGGAGAATTCATTTTTATCCATTGCAGCAGAAATTTTGTCTTGCATACTTAGAAGTGGCATGAATGTTGAATGGCCTGATTGGAATCCATGTTGGGAGGTAAAGAGAATATCGAATTTGGTTATATAATTATTAAGTCTTACGTGCATGGCCTTTTCAAAAAATTTTGAGAAGAAAGGAAGGACAGATATGGGTCGGTAGTTAGAAGCCTCATCTCTTGGTCCTTTTTTAAAGATTGGTACCACCTTTGCTATTTTTAGGGCTTGAGGAAATAGGCCAGTTTTAAAAGAGCAGTTAATAATTTCAGTTAGTGGTTGTATTATATTAGGAAGGCTTGTTAAGGCTATAGTTGGATCAATGTCATCAACTCCTTTTGCATGGGAAGGATGGATTGTATAACTTAGTTGCATTAATTCATCACTAGTTATTTCAGTAAGGCCAAAGGAGTCTACTTTCGAGGGAGGCATATATTTTTCAATGTTAGAAGTTGAGTTTGGGATATTTATTGCTAGGGAATGGGCAATATTAGTAAAGTAGTTATTGAATTCGGTCGCAATTTTTATTGGGTCTGTGGAGGCAAGACCATTTATCTTTAATGATTTAATATCCCTATCTTCCTCATTGGATTTACCAATTAAATGTTTCAAGATTTTCCAAGTTTCCTTAAGGTTGTTGCTCTGTCTACAAAATTCTGCTGCATAATAATTCTTTTATTTCAGCCTGTATCCTAATTGCTTTGAATTTGTTCCTATATGAAATAAAAGCCTTCTTGTTCTGGATATTTGGGTTTTTGATAAATTTTTGGTATAATTTCGATTTTTTCGTACAGGACTTAAGTAAGCCTTGGGACATCCAGGGATTTTTTGGCGAGTTTCTTCTAGAAGGTTTCTTTTGGCAAATTGGGAATGCTAATTCATATTTCTGTTTATATTCATGGAGAAAAGTATCGTATGCCCTGTTTGTATCTAAGCTATGGCAGGCATCAAGTACTGGTGACCAATTTATTTTTGAGATAGAATTTTGGAAAGCAGTAATGGATTCTGGGGTGGTTTTCCTAAATGAACGGGGTAGTGGTTTGTTAGAGTGCACTATCTCCTGTTCAAATTGGGCTAAAATAGGAAGGTGGTCTGATATGTCAGTAATAATAATTGTGGATTCAATCAATTTATGCCAGGCATTAGTATAGATGTTATCTATTAGAGTTGAGGAGTACTCCGTTATTCTAGTTGGTTTGGTAATTATTGGGAGAAGATTGTGAGCTAACATACAATTGTACAGGCCCTCAGTTGGTTTGTGGTGATTAACTTTTAACAGGTCCGAGTTGAAGTCACCTATTAAAAATAACTCTTTTGATTTATTCTTTATTTTGGATAATATGTGGTCTATTTCTACCGTAAAATCGTCTAGGTTGTGACCAGGGGGTCTGTATATGACACCCATTATTGATGAACCTTGCTTATGGGGTAAACGAATAAATAGACCTTCAAATGAGCAGAGGGAGGAGGCTTCGACTACATTCCCAAGGACTTCAAATGGGGTTTCATGCTTTATTAGAAATGCTATACCGCCACCCCTATTTTTACATCTAGGTTTGCTCAAGAAATGATAGCCTGGTATATTGATTAGATCATCTTGGTTATCCGTTAGCCACGTCTCCGTAAGGGCCAGGACAGTTACAGGTATGAGTGTCAGCAGATCTTTGATTTCATTCAATTTATTTAGTATACTGCGGCAATTCAGGTGCATTACTGATAGTGTAGGTGATTGAGTGAATTGGGTCGAGTCAGAAGGTAAGGTGGAGTAAGTGGTATTATAGGTTAGGTCATTGAAATAGTTGCAGTCTGGGTCTATGTCTGGACAATTTAAGAGAGGGCGGTTGACATCTTCATCAGTTAGCACTTCAAGGAAACTAGCTGGAGAGTTATTAAGGCGTTCAAC
Organism: Aporrectodea caliginosa; assembly: GCA_020284085.1. Taxonomy (NCBI): domain Eukaryota; kingdom Metazoa; phylum Annelida; class Clitellata; order Crassiclitellata; family Lumbricidae; genus Aporrectodea; species Aporrectodea caliginosa. The sequence goes on along the minus strand of JACEVL010000168.1, from coordinate 1,036,425 downwards.
ATTATATAAGTCGTTATTCGTCACCCTATCTAGCACCTCATTAGAATTACTACTTATGTTTAGGACAGGCATGTTATTAGGAGTATTTAGTTGGTCACGAGGTCTGAGGATAGGGGCCATACATTGATCTGTTACATCTGCAGTGTGGAAATAGGTCTGTTCTGACCCTACCTTGGTAATTTGGGGAGTGGGTTTGTCATCATAATTCATGTAAACAGAGTGTGCACCAAAGAAACTATACAATCAAAACGGTACAAAGAAAAAAAAACTTATCTAACCAGATTATGGCGTGGTCCATTCAGTGACCGAGCGCATCAATTGAACACAAGAAGTAGTCATTAGCAAACAGGAACAATTAACTTAGAGGCTAGATAATCCTTTCGTGGACACCAAACATCAGTATGTTGCGCCAACCTCCTCAGAAAACCAGGTCCACGGCACCCTGGTCCACCAGCACCATCAGGTATAGTGCAAACATAATCAAACTAGTAATGTTGATCAATGATTCCAAGTATCTAATAGTCATAATCTTTTTGGAACAACAACTCAATATGTATGCAACCTTAACTCAATCAATCAATCATTGTAGCTGATATCAGTGTTTCTCCATGGATTAAATATACATGATCTTTTATTTTTTTTAAATAACAACTTAATATGAATGCTACTTTAACTAATCTACCGTTCAGAAGATGTGTCAGATCATTGCAGCCAAGAATAGAACAACAGGATCTATCAGGAATATCACAGGAACTCAGTCAGACCAAATTGTAATCAAGTACGTAATAACTGGCAAACAGGTTGCCTGCCTAGCTCCTCTTTCGGCACAATGACCATTAACACACAACAACTCTATAAAAAGTTAGTTCATTGCCATGAACATAGATAGGCTAGTACAATAGAAGCAAAGGCCAATAGACTAGCATGACTTCTTATAGGGTTAAAGTCAGCCAAGGTTATATGGCTTATGGGTCAAAATGGATTCCTAGGACATCTGGTCGACCGTACAACAGACACACTGTATCAATTCCTCAGGTTTAGTGTGGTTAGTTATTCATCAAAATCAGGTACGATATGAGAAGACACAACTTGTTACCAGCAGATGAGGAGGGTTAACGGTAACTCTGGTTGGTTCCAGTTGAGGATTGAGCGTCTGAGCAATGGTTAGTTCCAGTTGAGGATTGAGCATCTGAGCACTTGTTAATTCCAGTTGAGGATTGAGCATCTGGGCACTGGTTAGTTCCATTTGAGGATTGAGCGTCTGAGTATTGGTTAGTTCCATTTGAGGATTGAGCGGATCAGCACTGGTTAGTTTCAGTTGAGGATTGAGCGTCTGAACACTGGTTGGTTTCAGTTAAGGATAGAGCGTCTGAACACTGGTTGGTTTCAGTTGAGGATTCAGCGTCTGAACACTGGTTGGTTTCAGTTGAGGATTGAGCGTCTGAACACTGGTTAGTTTCAGTTGAGGATTGAGCGTCTGAACACTGGTTGGTTTCAGTTGAGGATTGAGCGTCTGTACAGATCAGTGGAGTAGATGAGGAAGGATAACGGTAACTCTGGTTGGTTTCAGTTGAGGATTGAGCGTCTGTACAGATTAGTGGAGTAGATGGGGAAGGTTAACGGTAACTCTGGTTGGTTACAGTTGAGGGTAGAGCGTCTGAACACTGGTTGGTTTCAGTTGAGGATAGAGCGTCTGAACACTGGTTGGTTTCAGTTGAGGATAGAGCGTCTGAACACTGGTTGGTTTCAGTTGAGGATAGAGCGTCTGAACACTGGTTGGTTTCAGTTGAGGATAGAGCGTCTGAACACTGGTTGGTTTCAGTTGAGGATAGAGCGTCTGAACACTGGTTGGTTTCAGTTGAGGATTGAGCGTCTGAACACTGGTTGGTTTCAGTTGAGGATTGAGCGTCTGAACACTGGTTGGTTTCAGTTGAGGATTGAGGGTTGGCACACCTCAAATGATCTAATTTTGACATGATTGATCATCTAAACAAATCCTAACTACTTTGCATTGTTTAGCTTCTTTCTTTGTGTCTAACAGCTTTGTATCTGAAACACAAAGCCATCAGACAAAACCTAACTATAAGTAACGAATCGCGAGTAATATGCATGCACGACATACTTTCGTGTACTTTTAGACAATGGCAGCGAGTGGAACAAGCATGGTGGAGGAACTGAACGCCATAACGGAGTGCAGCATCTGTACCGAGGTTTTCACCGACCCAAGGACCCTGCCATGTATTCACACATTCTGCTTCAAGTGCATCGAGAAAACAGGGAGAAAGAAAAAGCCTGGAGCAAAGCTTCCCTGTCCACTATGCCGAGAAGAATTTATTATTCCGGAAGAAGGATTCGTGGGCTTGCGAAAGAATTTCTTTATGTCACGACTAATAGAAGTCAACAAAATTTCAACTCCATCTTTGAATGCAAAGTTGTGTGATGCTTGTCGTGAGGAAGCTGAAGAAACTAGACGTATGCCTCCTGTGGCTCTAAGTTTCTGTGTCGAATGCCGCCAGAACTTATGCAACGAGTGCTGTATTTATCATAAAAAGAACACGTTCCTAAAAGCTCACAGGGTCGTCGCTCTTGGAAGCCAGACTGAAATCACCGAACTGGTGAAAAGTTTCCAATCGACGCCGTGTGACAAGCATCCAACGAGGCCGCTGGAATTGTTCTGCAGTGATTGTAAGTCGGTTATCTGTATGATGTGCTTTGCGGGAAGCCACAACTTTCACAAGTGCTCCGACCTTAATGCTCTGATTCCTGAGTTTCGAAAGCAGTTACGAGGGGACGCTCAGACGGTATCCAGCCTGATCGCTGAAGCTGCCAGAGATTCAGAAATGGCGAAGAAAGCAAAATCTGACCTTGAAGACCAGTTCACAGTGGCAGAAAAAACTATCTGTAAGAGGACCAGAGAACTGAGGCAGCTCATAGACACACATTATAAATCACTTTTAGATAAGTTGACACAAATCAAGAAATCTAAATTAACCGAAATAGACACGACTAAAGAAGATATTGATCAACACTTAACAATTCTAGAAAGCTTCAAAGCATACTGTCTGAGCATGGCGGAAAAAGGATCAGATTCTGATATATGCCAGGCGACACAGGAGCTGAACAAAAGATCCGAAGAGCTACAGAAGATACACAAGGCTAGGGTTCGACGAGAGGTTAAGCCAAACTCACAGCAGAACTTATTTCAGGAAACCGAACTAGACAGTTTCTTGAGACAGAACAACAATAACATGATAGGAACACTCAAGGGTGAGTTAGAACACAAGAATACGATCGTGTTTAATTTCTTGGTAGATACAAATGTAAAAGTAACACCCTTGTTTACCCGATTCTATACGAATTCATCAGAAGCATGAAGGTAAAGGTAACACCCTTGTTTAACAGATGCTACAGGAACTCATCAGAAACTCATTCAGCTGAGACACAACTATGACTACAGCAAGCCAAAGAGGACATCCTTTCTAATCAACCAACTTGCGTTGGAATTCATGTATTAGCCAATAAGCGTGGAGGGCTGAGTTGACTCTAGGTTGCGTGGCATTCTACGGATGTTGACCTTTTCAAGAGCAGTAACCCAGCTTGATGTTGTTTAAAGCAATGTGCTTGCGCGCGTCTTTTCAACACCAAGCGATATTTCAGGAGCGTTTACATAGAACACGTCAACAAAGCTATTAATTTCTAGTTACACTGACTTTGACTGAATTCGACTAACGTGTATTTATTTATTACAATTGCCGCAATAACACTTCTGATAATTTTATTTTTAGATCAACCTATCTTCAAAACTCCACAGACTTCGACCTCTTCATCCTCTTCACTGTTAGGTAGGGACAATTATAGACGGTCGATGTACTGTAGCTCTATAAAGGCTACGCTCAAAGATGCTCCCCGTCAGCCCAAATGTAATGTATTGTAAGGTAGAGATATTTACTCAGCACTAGGTTAAATGTCATTACGAACGAACATATTTTACATCAGTTAGCAAAACAATGAACAGTAGGCTAAGCTGGAAGAGTCACCAGTGGCGGGCCCACTCACACACGTGGAACCCTCCAACGGATTCCCGTCGACAGCTGAAGACGGCATGGATGTTCAGTGTCTCAAATGATATTAGAGTATGAATGATGTTCTAGTAGATGGAGTAAATGTCTTCACTCGCACACACGTTGACCTCGGCCAACAAGTTCTGCAGGCTACGCATCTCAACTGACTATAGGCGATTCACGGAATTCTTAAGATTGCAATCGATGGGTCACTTACCTCTGCACAATTTCTTATGATCTTTAGTGAGAAACTCTCGAAGTATTACATAGTTGTGGCAATGGTGATGTATTCGGTAGCGCGCTGGGTCTGTCATCCAACGATTGCCTGTACGTCACTGTTGATCGGACTTGATGTAACAACCCTGTTAGCAAACTCTTGTCTCGCGCTTCAGATACAAGATTACTACAGTAACTGCCCTTAATATTCAAGTCAATTAATAAAATATATACTAGGCATTTATATAGCGCCTGTAGCCAATCTAAAAGCACTTCTAGCTAGTCAAGCTGATAATATCATAAAAGAACGAATGATACACAAGAAGGTATATTCACTTAAGTTTCCTATAATTGAATTCAAATGTTCTGTCGCCAAAATGTTGTTAAACTAAACCTATTCTTCTGTCCTTCAATTTGTAGGTTCCAGTTTTCCTCCATGTGAGATTCCTCTTCCATCGATCTTGGACGTACATGTGACTGAGGCGTCTTCGATGTTTGGTAAGAACCTAAGACTTTCAGACAAATAGGTAGCCTACTTATTACAGGCTGTCTGTTCTGTTAGTAGTTAAGATTTAAATTGCATAACATGTAAATGTACAGCGCAGTGCGTTTGTCAGGCGCTTATTAAAGAAAAGCTATTATTATTAGATATTATTACTACCTAGCTGTAGTTTTAGGTTCTTAGAAGTTTTGACAGCAGTGAGGGAATGACTCTCCAAATCCTCCCGACTAAGATCTGTCTTGAACATTTTTTGTTAAAAGATACAAATGTCATGGGCGCCCGCATTAATTTTTTTTAGGGGGACACATTTTTTTAAAGGGGCAAAGTTTTGAATTGTTGGAACGCGGTACTAGCAAGGGTGCCGAAAGCAACCTATCACGCCACCCTCAGCGCTCGCTCCCGCGATTAGGAGTCTGGCGCTGATCCCAACAGCCGCCAGCGCTTTTGCAAGCATTTGACAGGATATGGAGCCTGTTTTAGCGTTCTAGGATCCTTTTTCAGCTATTTCTGAACGTTTATTTCAAACACAAAACTGTAAAAAGTTTCAATGTTTTTATATATTTTTAATTTTTCAGGTTATCTTGACTAGTTTGGATTAAAAAATAAAACTGTTGAAAAATCATAGCCATTCATTGTTAAAACTAAGGTGATCAGTACTTTTTTTAAATATGTGCAAAATCTCCCCTTGCCCCTCCGAACGCCCATGGCAAAGGTAAAGGTACTACGCCATTTACAAGTCTCGTTAGAAACTCCTCACAGGCATTAAGATATTGGTAAAGTACAATTCAATCAATCAATCAATCAATCGTTTATTTGTAGCCAAACAACAATAAACAATAATATTACAAATCAGATTGCACTTTTAAGTATGGATTGTTGAATGCCACAAGGGAAGGCCCTGAAGGGATCAAAGATCCCGCTAAGTAGGGACACCTCTATACAATTTCAACATAATATGTGGCGACCGAAAGATGCTTTACATAGTATAACAGTTGTTGACTTGATTAACATAAAAATCTTAACTAACCTTAACTAATTTAAACTAAATATCGAAAGTAAAAGGAATGAGTGGGAAGTACAGTTAAACACATGGAAATAAAAGATTAAAACAATGAAACAATAAGGCAATGAATTGATATGTAGGCCTACTGGTTACATGGGGTCCAAAAGGGATCATGGATCCCGCTAAATTACAGCCAGTCGATACTTAGATTGGAATAAACAAACAAAAACATAAGAAGAGACCATTAAACGACATTAACAAAACAATATAGGCTACAATCTTAACTAAAATAGCAGTACAGACAAATACAACTAAGTTAAGTCAATTAATTCATTAACTAGGAGGGAGCGTAGCTTTTTTTGAATATCAAGAGATTAGGTGAAGAACGAATAGCTAGAGGGATATTATTCCACACCAAGGTACCAGTAAATTTGATAGAGAATAAACGAGTATTAGTGTGAGCATAGTCACGACGATAGGAATTCGAACCTCTCGTGTTGTAAGAATGGATGCTGGAAGTACGACAAAAGAAGCCTTTGAATACCAGTGGTAACAAGTCATGATCATAGCGATACATAAATTCCCCGATTTGAGCGATCCTGATCAGTTCGACCCTTAATAAACCAAACTCAGAAAATAGTTGATTAGTGTGAGAACCGTATGGAACACCTGCTAAGAAACGGACATCTACTAGTTATTATTTATTATACAATAGGCCTACTGTAAATGCATGAGTGAATGAATATTTCGATGTAGTCTATCTAAAAAACATTTTGTTTCTACTGAAAACAACGTTTAGTTGAAGAAAGGCTACGGTGGAAAGATATTTCCTTTTGTTTGGCAGCTCTAAATATCACTGTTCGCTCAAGACGCACACGTTAGAACAAACATTTCCGCTGCTGTATACATAGCAGCTTTCTTTCAAGACATCGTTCAACCGTGGAAGAGTGCCTTAAAAGTTGTGTGTAAACGTGTTATCTTTATATGTAGGGCTGTAGGCCCATGAGTATATTCAAACACGCATTTTTAGAAACGAAGGATCCTTTTGTATCGTTACAAAAACGATACGAAATGACTAACAGTTCTAAACAAGAGCGTCTTAAGATAGATCAAGAATGTTTCTCGAGATATTTTTGCCGGAAGAGCTCGAATTTTTAATAGAAAAGTTTTCCAGAAGAGACCAATCTACGAGAAGTCACAGTGTTCCTTAGGCCTACCTGTCGTTCGGTAAGCGCGGGACCATCAGATCTCCACCGGATGAAAAAACATCTCTGTGTTTAACCACCCAGCTGGCTCAAGACAGGAACAAGAAACTTACTGATGTACTTAATTGGGTCGAGCCAACCATTGAGGCCTGCCTTCTACCTTTTATCTTTTCATTGGATAGGAAATCAACGTGCAAAATATGTTTTCTCAACAAGCAGCATCATTCAATTCAGAACAACAGTAACGCATGTGCAACAATTGGATGATGTGCACTAATTCACGTTTTGCTCCTTTCCCACGATAATAAAATCCAACCTAAGAAATCGTCCGTTCCTAAAGTCAAATCGTCTCATTTGAAGTCACAAGTTTCACTGAATTTAATTAATTGTCATTAAAAGTCATTGTTTCCTTGTAAAAGTTGCTTTATATTATAGCAATATTTTTCTTATAGCAAATAATTATTACATAATATTCTTAGAATTAAAGCACTGCTGTTTGCCCGTGTTAACTCTAGCTCCTTCTCCCCACTTCTCGGATTCACGTCGCAAATGGAGCATTGCAACAGCAACGACAGCTTCCTTAAATTCTGGTAAGAAAACCTAGATTGTAACGAGTTCTATCAGCTGCGCAAGAATTTCCGTCACTTGTCGGAAATTCGCTATACATCCATCCAACTGTGTGTTTGTATGTGTGTGTGTGTGTGTGTGTGTGTGTGTGTGTGTGTGTGTGTGTGTGTGTGTGTGTGTGTGTGTGTGTGTGTGTGTGTGTGTGTGTGTGTGTGTGTGTGTGTGTGTGTGTGTGTGGATGGATAGATAGATGCATGCATGCAGGGATAATGCTACGTTACATGCATTATACATGTACATGTATGCATCTACCTCGGCATCGTCACCGTGTTTGCGAGCGCTGTCACCTGTCGTCGTTCTACTCTATCGACGTCCATTGACTCTGAACATCCATGCCATTCTGTTAGCTGTCGACGGGAATCCGTTGGTTGGTTGAACGTGTGTGCTTAGCCGGCCACTGGGCCACTGGCGACTCTTTCAGCTTACTAAGCATTGCTTAGCTAACTGATGTAATATATTCGTTCGTAATGACATTAAATAGGCTAGCGCAGAGAGCGCCTCTGAGTCGATAGCTTGAAGGGGCGCTCTATAAATGTTCAATCACTTTACATATATTTTTTTATGTATTTTTGTATGTACATATATATGTATGTATATACGTATGTATGCTTGTTGACCAACAGCATAAACAAACATCCGGTTGTAGAAATATTTATTCAAGACAAACGACAAGCTACTAAGGATGACACGAAAGTTATGAACTTGGTTTGTTAAGGCTTAATTAAAAGCTAACACAAGTCCTGTGCATCCGCGTTCTCATTTTGGTAAGGCATATAATACACTTTATCGGATTGGTTCACCACTAGCGTGGACGCTCGATAAGGGGGCCAACCTATGCAGTATGCACACAATTATAGACCTATCTACCTTTATTAATTATGTCATCTTCAACTTCTTCTTTCTTTCTTTCTTTCTTACTCCCTGCTCTCGTTCTCTTTCTTGCTCTGTAACAGTATCTCTTACCCTAAGTTATTCGGAGATGTGCGTCCTACAGTATATACATGTAAGCTACGTTGGCTAAGAAAGTACGTACCATAATGTACGTACTTAATTAGGCCTACATATACGTGCATATGATGTGGGCTACATGCGTACGTAATTACTTGTGTATTTACGTACATATTTACGTACGTACGCACGTGTATATGTAGGTATGTATGCATATACATGCATGTTGTATGTGTGCACGTGTCGCGGCCATAGAATGCCAAATAGTTTAGAACTACAGTGCAGTGACTGAGCCTGTGCGACTTTTGAAGTGTATCTTGTGTTGTCCCTGAAACATCTAATGATCGTTTTGAGTCCGCAACTTCTTTCATCGTTTCTTGAGGCTTAGTAAATTTTTTATGAATTTGTCCAGCTCTTAAAATAATCATAAATATTAGTCATGTTATGTCAATGTTAGCAAAATTATAACGTTAAAAGTTGCTTATACAATTTTTAGCGTGTCTTCTCTAGGAGGTCTGATTTTGCTCTACTTCATTCCAACAATGAAACTTTAGGAGCCATTCATTGCAGAGCCGCAGCGGGTTGAATTCAGCCTCGCATCATCGTTAGCTAATCGCCTAGACGCTACATACAGTGCCTTTAAAATGCCTAGCAAGATCGCTGCCTTTCTATGTTGTGTTTAGGTTTGGAGATTGAGTCGGAAACAAAACTAGCAACGACACCTCAGAAACGGAAACGTGCAGATGACAGAGATGGTTTTCCCACAGAAGGAACGACTAAACGCTACCCAACAAAGAAACCCCTTTCGGCTTTTTTCCTCTTCTCACAGGAACACCGGCCTAAGGTTCGGGCCATGTATCCCGACCTCAATACATGTGAAATCGCGCAGGTGCTCGGCCATATGTGGAAAATGTCTGATGACCAAGCTAAATACAAGGCATTAGCTGCCGAGGATAAAGAAAGGTATATGCAAACGTAGCAAGATGTTTGCAGGACGTCTGAGATGGCAGACGCCACCAAACATGACATGAAGCCAGGTCAGTAGCAAATGCAGTTAAAGGGTAACACTTAAAGTTCCCGACGTTATCCTAATCAAGAACTGAATACGACTTTCAATGTACATAATTATGTATACAGATAAGTAACGTAGCACATTTAAAATATCTATGAAAAGAGTCGAACACACGATTGTCTACATGTAACTGATCTAAAGAAATGCGCGGTCTATTGGTGGCTGTTGAGTAGATTCAAATGGAATATTGCGTGGATGCAATGGAAGACATTCCAAAGAATAATGTCAGACACGAGAGAAGACACGATTGGCTCGGATTGATGTGCGAAATCGCGGCATCTTCATCAGAAGATGAATATACTGAAGAGAACATTGAAGAAGACATTAAAGAGGACAATAGACTACAAGAAGACATTGAAGAGGATAATGTATACAACACTAAAGAGGACAGCCAAGAGGACAGCTAAGAGGACAGCTAAGAGGGTTGAAGGACACCGAAGAGTAGCATGAAGGGAACTTCGTAGATGACATATTCGCGAAACGTCGACTCGTGATCCAGGGATGATGGCAACATGCTGAAGGACTGACAAGCGGAGTAAAGAGAAAAGGCGCTATATAAGGGGGACGCTCCGACAGGAAAACGCGAAGTCCGAGACGCCGAGGCTTTCTGCTGAGGCTTTCGCCGACTACTTCGACCAAAGATTCTCCGATATGAGGTCGGCCACTGACGGTGCGCCTCCACCGGTGATTCGTGACATCTCGACGGCGGATCGGTTTTCCGGTTTCGTGCCTGTTATGACCGACACTGTCTGCCGGTTGGTTAAGGACGCTGCCGACAAGTACTCTATGAAAGACTCCATGCCTACGTGGCTGCATCGATCTGCTCGACCCATATATCGCCTCACTGTTCAATTTATCGCTGTCCTCCGGCATCGTCCCGAAGTGTTACGAGGACGCTTATGTTACACCTCGCCTTAAGAGCCGATGCTTCTCGTGGAGAGCTCTCAAGCTACCGACCGATTTCGAACTTGTCGTTCATCTCCAAGCTGCTTGAGCGGGTCGTCAGTCTCCAGCTGACGGATGATCTGTCGTCGGCGGAACTTCATCCCGTCCATCAGTCGGCCTACCGGAAATTCCATTCAACCGAGACCGCGCTTCTCAAGGTGGTCACTGACCTTATCGAGGCGATTGGTGCGGGAGACCACGCGCTGCTCACCCAGCTCGATCTATCGGCGGCGTTCGACACCGTCGACCATGATGTGCTGGTTGAACGCTTGGAGAGGACCTACGGAATCCGTTCGGTGACACTAGACTGGCTCCGTTCTTACCTCGGCGATCGCAGACAGACAGTGCTCTACGATGGAGTCTTATCATCTGTTTGCTTTATCGTCTGCGGTGTCCCTCAAGGCTCTGTGCTCGGACCGCTGCTGTTCCTGCTCTACACGGCCGACGTCGGTGAGCTGGCCGCCAGTCTCGGCTTGTCATCCCACTTCTACGCCGATGACTCGCAGCTCTGCACATGGGGCCGACCGTCAACCGATAAACAGCAGCGGAGAAGGATGGAGTTGGGCACCTTTCGAGGCTGCGAAAGCGGTCGTTGCCGCCTTCGTCACCTCTCAGGTTGACCGCTGGAACAGCCAACTGGTCGGTGCGCCCAAGTGCCTCTTGGATTGCCTGCAGTCCGTTCTCAACGCTGCTGCGAGGCTGCTATGCAACCGTATTAACTACGATTTCACGCCGCTCCTGCGTGATGTACTGCACTGGCTGCCAGTCTATCTACGTATTGAGTTTAAGATCTGCTTGATGGTTTACAAGTCACTTCATGGAGCCACGCCTGAGTATTTGCGCGATTACTGCATCGGGACGCATTCCTCCCCCTCCGGGTTGCGACTCCAATCGCTCGATAAAAGCGATCTTCGCGTAAGACGGATGAGAACCCGCTTTGGCGATCGCGCTTTCTCGGCGGCCGGACCCAGATGCTGGAACGGTCTTCCATCTGCCCTGCGAGCGGCTAACACAATTGACTCCTTCAGATCCGGACTCAAGACTTATTTGTTTTCCAAGGCCTACCCTGCTGTTAGTTGACTGTGAGGCGCCCTGTGTTACGGCGCCATATAAATTGTCACTATTATTATTATTATTATTATTATTATTATTATTATTATTATTATTATTATTATTATTATTATTATTATTATTATTATTATTATTATTATTATTATTATTATTATTATTATTATTATTATTATTATTATTATTATTATTATGAGGGCTCACTAAACATTCCTTACCAATGTTGAAAGTTCTAATGCTTACTGAAACTGTGTGCCCGGTTACTGGAAATATAATAGTAACGTCCCATTCTATTAGACCAAATGGCATACTTATTCCTAATATAGCCTACTGTAGGTAGCGAAAGTAGGTTTATTTAACGCGGTTGCCGTGTACGTTGGGATTGAGAAATAAAATCCCTAAAGCAAAACTCTTCAAACAAGTTTTTTTATCAATCAATCCTTTTATCAATCAATCCTTTTATTGTTTCCATAGAATAGTATACAAGTAGTAATCCAGAATTATCATAATCAACGAACATAAGTTTAGAAATTAAAACAGACAGATCACATGAATATCTTATTAACGTTTGAGGGAAACAATCGGGTTCCCAGAAGGGACTGAAGTCCCGCTAAGTTAGGGATACCCGTAGTGAAGCAAAATAAGCAGAATAGAGCAAAATTATTGGATTTTAACAGTTTTCCTCTCGACCTCTAAGTCACAAGTCAAGAGCTCCACAAATTATTTAGTTATTAACATGCTATGAAATGAAGCGAAAACATGTACTACGCTGGTAAATTTTAAGATAATTTATGAAAATAACGTGGGTGAAATGTGAAGGCTTAGCCTACTAACGCAATTCTGAGTACTGAACAGTTCACTCATTTATTAATCACGGCGTTGAAATGATAAATCGAGGGAAGCCCTGAAAAAACTTTGATTCGTTTCATATTAATAGCCTATGTCTTGAAATGTCAGTTAGCATTATTTTCTGAAATATCTCTATTTCCACAAGAAAAAATATTAGCATAAATTTATAGCCTAATTATCAACTGCATTTTTCCTCCGCAGTGGTTTGGATGGCACAGATTCACAAATTGGAAAGGTCACACTTAAAAAAAAAGAATATACCAAGTACAAACTTACTACAAAGGGGAATATTCCAAGAAAACAGAATGTTAACTCAATTAAAAGACAACCCATGCACTTCCGATTGCGTAAGCCTATCGATTATGTAGGTTTCCTACACGTATGAACCGTCAAGGTCCAACCCGTTTTAGACACGCGTTGTCATCCTATATGCTCGCACATTATAGAAGAGGGCAGTCAGCTCTATTAACAGGCACTGTATTGTTTTGTATTGTATTGTATTGTATTGTATTTGAACACTTGTTATAGGGCCCCTTCCAGATTCCTATTCAGAGACTGTGGTGCATTGACCCCATTTACAGTTTTCTCATTTACAATGAATGTCAATTAACCCGCATTTAATGCACATGAAATTGTGTGGTAAGCTTATACAATGCAGTTCTTCATTTGAATTTATTATTTGTTATTAGTTACCAGGTTTCAAAGGTATAGGCTCACAGAATTACAAATAGAAACCCTTAGAAAAGTAACCTAATTCAGACAATTCAAAAGATATCCTACTCCACAGGTAACCCACTGTACATCGTCAACATAAATCAACTATATTTTTCAACATTTCGTTCTCAATATACAGCTTCTCTACTGTATTAAAACAACTGTATTTAAAACAACTGTATTATTCAATCGAATGCAGTGCTTAAAGTGTAAAAAAAGAAGTGCCTGGACGCCCCTTACCCTTCCTTCCCCTCCTCCCACCAATACCCTTCAAAGGGGGTATTTTCCAAAGATACCAGTAAGTCCGCCATCACCACCGGTTCACTGTCTTGACTTTGGTTCCCTACTATACTACACTGTGATGATGCACACGTATGGAGCAGAGAGGACTGGACACTCAGTGGACAGTGACGAAGAGAGAGGAAGGCTTCCTGGAGAGAACAGAAATGAGAATGCTGCGGTGGATACTTGGAGTCTCGCTGAAGGATAGGAAAAGAAACGAGGACATTAGAAAGACGCAGGGAGTGGCATGTATTACTGACAAAATACGAGAGGCTAGATTGAGATGATACGGTCATGTGATGAGAAGAGAGGATGAAAGTTGCATCAAACGAATTATGACAGCAGAGATCACCGGACGCCGCAGTCGGGGACGGCAGAAAAAGGGATGTGAGACATGATTCAACAAGTAAGATCTGAAGTCTCTCAGATTGACGAAAGAAGACACCATTGGCAGAAAAAAGTGGAGAAGAAGGATCCGAGTGGCTGACACCTCTGCTGGGAGGGAAATCAGGGAATAATTCAAACCTAAAGGAGATATATCGACTGTCGAATGCCCATGCATCATATTGTTACAAAGGTAGTAGGCTATGGTGGTGTCACCAACTCCTCTTCCTTAGTGACCCATATCAAATACTTTATCCCTATTGCTACGTATATATAGATCGCTCAACTTTTGGTAGACTGTGGAAATAAATTGGCACCGTACTGCGTGTTTGAATAGGCCCTATTTCTTCTTACTCTTTCAAACGCAAAAAAATCAACTTTTATCTTGAACTTCAATTCACTGTACATCGTCAACATAAATCAACTATATTTCTCAACATTTCGTTCTCAATATACAGCTTCTCTACTGTATTAAAACAACTGTATTTAAAACAACTGTATTATTCAATCGAATGCAGTGCTTAAAGTGTAAAAAAAGAAGTGCCTGGACGCCCCTTACCCTTCCTTCCCCTCCTCCCACCAATACCCTTTTCCCAACCCTCTCCCCAACTTTCCCTCCTTACTCCCATCCCCTTACCCAGTCCCTCTCCTCAACCCCCTCTCCCTCCAATCAGAGGTACAACTATAAAATATTTCCTGAGGTGCTCATATTGCAAGCGCCGAAGGCACAATGCCGTGAGTGCTGAGCTCCCATGCGCATAGGCCTAACGAATATAGGGTGTCTGAGGGAGCGTCGTGAGCTCCCTCAGCGGGGTCTGGGGCGGAGCCCCAGAAGCCAACGCATTTTGTAGCAATTGTTATCAAATGGAACACGTGCTAGGCTTTTGTTTTCCAGCTGTTTCTGAACGATAAAATTATGAAAACTTCATGGTTTATCCAGATTCCCAGACTAACACCACAACAATTTCAAAGTTTTATTTTAAAAAGAAACAGGTTTCGTCTTTACCTTTCGCCTTTCGGCTCTTTCAGAAGTGTCTAGTTAATTTTCGCAGTCAATATCCATTTCAAAAATAATTTTGTTTCTGTGTTTGTAAATTGGCTATGCATTTTGTCCAGTTGTATAGCCGACCGATGCCACTACCTTGTTAGCAGATATTCTCAGCTATAGGCTCTGCAATCCTGTGGCACACATAGTTTTCCTCAGGTGACTTATTGTGAGATGAAGCCTAGAAAATGCTCTCCGGAACAAAAAGTGACTGCAGTAGGGTAAGGGCATCGTCATGCGGAGCTGGCTGAGTTTTGCATAACGAAACAATTCATTTAATTCCAATTGACAATTTTCAACTCTTATTAAGCCATTACTTCTTTCTGACTTGTTTTTCTTGCCTCTGTTTTTCTTTGTATACCTATACAGCGCTTTGACAATATGAAATTTCATTGGAATCTTAGAAAAATAAATGCTGTTGAAAATGGCGTAGAGAAATTACACTGTTGCATGGACGCTGCATGGACGGCGTCCAGGCGGTGCTGCCTAATAAGTGGCAGGCATGGGCGTCCGCAGGAATTTTTCTAGGGGGGCGCAAACTTTTAAATAGTTGTCACAGGGACAAGTAGTTTCGAAAGCAACCGATCACCACCGTCGACGCTCTTACCCATCGGCGCTGGCTACCTCTCGATCCTCTGGCGCGGATCCCAACATGCGAAAAATTCATAGACATAATTCGAACATTTGTCAAAAACTATTATGATAATTGTTAAATTTTATGACTGAAATCTGACCTTATTCTTGAAATAACAATTGCAATCGCCTGGAGACGTTATATTTTCAAGGAATTCAATTGAAACTTTTACTAAGTTTATGCCAATGCAGCCAATCACCCTATATTATTATTATTATTATATAATTTATCAGTACTGCATACTTTCCATAGACTATACTAACGTCTAACGGCAGGTTTACTTAACAGTGGGCAAGCACTGGGCAACGTAGGCTATTCATTCGGCATGCACGCCAACGCAAAAGAAAAAACGTTAGTCAATAATTAAATTATTATATTAATTTTAGCCTAATTACCACGAAACTGAATGTGGAAGTTAAACACAGACACACAGTCAATTTTATTATATTAGGTCAACTCATTGAGCTTATTATACAAAAGAAGCTATTGTCATTATTTTTTATAAGATTAGGGCCTATAACAATTACCAGCCTCCGATTTGGAGTAGGCCTATATATGCCTATAAACAGTTTGCGCAAAATTAATATTCCCTTACTCTATTTTCCCTCCCTCAAAGTAGGCTAATGCGTAGTATTAGTCGGCCAAACCTACCTTCCCAGTCGAAGGCGGAATCGGTTTCGGTCAGGGACAGCAAGACGAAATTGTCCTACTCAGAAGTGCTAGTCTTTTCCGTTCTTGTGATACTGCCCGAGTGTGTATATATAGGCGCTGTGTTTCGTGGCGGCGAATTGAGGTCGCTGAGATGAAGGTCGGCGCAATGTGCGCGCTCAATTCAACGGTTACCCATTTACTTGGGGGGGGGGGGAGTTTGAACCCGTAAAACAACAAAGATCAACAGATTCGCATTCCTCCTTCATCCAGGCTTGGGACTGGTTCCGAAGCGAGCGGGATATATATGTTTAAAAAGTCTGGCAGAACGTGTGTGTAGCTTGCATCTATTAAATGGAAGAATCTGATTAGGCCTACTTAGAGACTGTCGCTCCATGCCAGTGTCAATTATATATGTTCATTAATATTATGTGCATTTGTGTGTATATATATATATATATATAAATAAAGTTCTGACTACGCGGCTAACTGTTATCTGGCAGGGATCGGCTAAAACAACAGAAAAGAATACGATACAAATTAGCCGTTACGACTGAATGCATTTCGCCGTCTCGGGTTGCAATATGATTTTCCATATTACCAAGAGAGAACTCTATAGGCTACGTTAAATTTTCAAACATCCGCATAAACAAAGATAGTCTATAGGTCCAAGACAGTCCAACCCAATTGAATAATCAAAAATTCTCTGAACGTATATATGCTCAAAATCCAGGGGGGCGCACATGCGCCCCCCTGCGGACGCCCATGGTGGCAGGACGGCGTCCAGCCTTGAAAATAAGTGCCTGGACGCCGTCCATGACCGTCCATGCACACTTTAAGCCCTGATCGAATGTCATCCGAAAATCTATATTCAGTCCGCTCAACTAAAACAGGTTTATGTATATATACAGGTGTATTGGCCACCTGACACAACTCTAACACATTATATATCTATAGACCTTAGAAACACCTGTTCACATTATATATATATATATATATATATATATATATATATATATATATATATATATATATATATATATATATATATATATATATATATATATTATTTATTTATTTATTAGAGACATCTTTATTTATTTATGACCTATATTACTCATAAGCATTTAGCAGGCCTAGCGAACCATTCAGTCACATTCTTAGCAGATATGCAAAATAGCACTGTACAGGTTTTACCTATAGGCTATACGTGCAAGAGCAAACAACATTGGTGGAATTTCCATTGCTTTTGCTTTTGCTTTTTCGAATGTCCCATATGGAAGTAACTGTTTGAAGGTCCCACGACGGTTATTTTCAGCGCTGTAAGTTCAACTCGGTCTTCAGTAAGTTCTAACTATGATATTATTCGCTCTCGTTAACTCGAACAAAATTCCAGGTTGGTATCATTTTCACCTAAGCCTTTTGTCCCATGCAGAGGTTTCGTAGTATCAAAGTCTTTCTTAACCAACTAGTCTTCAACTTATGCGCCTGGATTAGTCTTACGGTACAAAGTTTCATAGAACGATGACAATTAAAGTCATCATCATCATATATTCGTTTAATGTGTTAACAACACGTTCCTCGAGATCTTAGTACAGACTTTGAAACTCAAGTGTTTGTCACTTTGCAAGTATAATCCATTTGAGTCATAATTTCATATCATGTGCCCTGGCGTTTTAAAACTGACAACCTTAGGCTACATAGCTTTCGGACACCTAATTACATTGCGACATGTTTACTTTCCAAATTCGTTAACAGCTTCTATTAATGTTTGAATGTATATGAATATTTATCAGCTTTGTCTCCTGTAGCTGGTTATCGCTTTCACAAATGAAATAAAAGGGCAGCATATTGGTCCTTCATGCCCTTAACGAAACCCACACAGAAATCAGAAGGTTGAAAACCTGTCGGTTAAAGCGCATACGACCACAGTGACCGGAACTACAGCACGCCTGTTAAAGTTCCAATTACATGTACACATCATAGTCCATGAGATGCTAGACTATTCATTCATTTCATTCATTTCAGATATTTATATAGCGCCCCTTCAAGACTTTCTACTATAATTGCAATTCACTTTTCCTTAATGGAGACTCTACCTAACTAAACTGCCTTCAATCTGTCTTTAATGATCTTGTTCGCACGGTCACTAAAACCTCCCAAATCATCACATCACTGCCTTTTAAATCACTTTACTGGATTAAAATACCAGAAAAATAGTGTGCTAAGTCCTATCACTTATCCACGGCACACTCCAATCGTCCCAGCCCTCCCATCGTCGTCAGTTATTCACAGTTTAACCACTCCGCTCAACTAGCTCCTCCTCAATCCTAGCATTTCTCCGTCCTTCCTTCATACTATCAATATAATGTGGAAATCCCTCCATAGTCTTAGCTGCTCCGACCTTCTGGAATGTACACCTGCCAGAATTAAAACAGTTTTCTGATCCATCCTACGAACCAATAACTGCACCTTGTGCGATTTCTGCGCAGGTCTTTCACTCAAATCTGAAAACAATTCTTTTCCGCAAACCCTATCCTGAGTTCTTTTCCTCTATCGCCTTTCCAATCTAAACACCATACCCGTCTGCCTGCCTGACCCTGGAACCGAATAGGACCTTACATATTTTGACTGATCGCCTGTGATTCCCGCGACTTAGCTATTCTGAGCGCTGTAAAAATCTCAAGTTTGCGATTAGTATATATACATTATACACACCAAACATGAACGAATGAAGGCTGGATGACGGTTATAGGCCTATATGATGGATAAGTTCTGGCGACATTGGACACAAAAACTTCAACTTTGTGCAATGGACACTTTCAGATAAATTGATACACCTCAATGCTCTGATATTGATATGATTGATCATCTAACCAAATCCTGACTTCATTTCGATGTCTGACTTCTTTGTGTTTTAACAGCTTTGTATCTAAATAACCAAACCACGAACCAAAATCTAACTATGAATATGCAATTGCAAGTAACATGCATGCACAACATAACTGTAGGCCTACTTTTAGACAATGGCAGCGAATGGAACAAGCATGGTGGACGTACTGAACGCCATAACGGAGTGCAGCATCTGTACCGAGGTTTTCACCGACCCAAGGACCCTGCCATGTATTCACACATTCTGCTTCAAGTGCATCGAGAAAACAGGGATGAACAAAAAACCAGGAACAAAGCTTCCCTGTCCACTGTGCCGAGAAGAATTTATTATTCCGATGGAAGGATTCGTGGGCTTGCGAAAGAATTTCTTTATGTTAAGACTCGTAGAAGTCAACAAAATTTCAAGTCCACCTTTGAATGCAAAATTGTGTGATGCTTGTCTTGAGGACGCTGAAGAAACGAGACGTAAACCTCCTGTGGCTCTAAGTTTTTGTGTCGAATGTTGTCAGAGCCTATGCAAAGAGTGCTGCAAGCATCATAAGAAGAACAGAATCCTAAAAGCACACAAGATCGTCGCCCTTGGAAACAAGACTTACATAACCGAACTGGTGAAAAGTTTCCAATCGACGCTGTGTGACAAGCATCCAACGAGACCGCTGGAATTATTCTGCAGTGATTGCAAGTCGGTTATCTGCACGTTGTGCTTTGTGGAAAGCCACAACTTTCACAAGTGCTCCGACCTGAAACTTATGATTCCTGAGTTTCGAAAGCAGTTACGAGAGGACGCTCAGAATGTCTCTACGCTGATCGCAGAAGCTGTCAAAGATTCAGAAATGACAATAAAAGCAAAATCTGACCTTGAAGCGCAGTTTACAATGACAGAAAACACTATCAGTAACAGAACCAGAGAACTGAAGCAACTTATAGACAAGCATTCCATATCACTTTTAGGTAAGCTGAAACACCTAAAGACGTCAAAATTAACAGAAATAGACACAGCTAAAGAAGATAGTGATCAACACTTAGCCATCCTAGAAAGCTTTAAGGCATACTGCCTGAGCATGGCGGAAAAGGGATCAGATTCTGACATATGCCAGTCGACACAGGAGCTGAACAAAAGAGCCGACGAGCTACAGAAGACACACAAGGCTAGGGTTAGACGCGAGATTAAGCCGATCTCACAGCAGAACTTATTTCAAGAAACCGAACTAAACAGCTTCCTGAGACAGAGCAACAATAACATGATAGGAACGATCAAGGGTGAGTTAGAACAAAAGAATACGATCGTGTTTAATTTCTTGGTAGATACAAATGTAAAAGTAACACCCTTGCTTACCCGATTCTATACGAATCCATCAGAAGCATAGAGGTAAAGGTAACACATTTGTTTACCTGATTCTACAATAACTCATCAGAAGCATAAAGTTAAAGGTAACACATTTGTTTACCTGATTCTATAATAACTCATCAGAAGCATAAAGTTAAAGGTAACACATTTGTTTACCTGATTCTACAGTAAGTCATCAGAAGCATAAAGTTAAAGGTAACACATTTGTTTGCCTGATTCTATAATAACTCATCAGAAGCATAAAGTTAAAGGTAACACATTTGTTTACCTGATTCTATAATAACTCATCAGAAGCATAAAGTTAAAGGTAACACATTTGTTTACCTGATTCTATAATAACTCATCAGAAGCATAAAGTTAAAGGTAACACATTTGTTTACCTGATTCTATAATAACTCATCAGAAGCATAAAGTTAAAGGTAACACATTTGTTTACCTGATTCTACAATAACTCACCAGAAGCATAAAGTTAAAGGTAACACATTTGTTTACCTGATCCTATAATAACTCATCAGAAGCATAAAGTTAAAGGTAACACATTTGTTTACCTGATTCTACAATAACTCATCAGAAGCATAAAGTTAAGGGTAACACATTTGTTTACCTGATCCTATAATAACTCATCAGAAGCATAAAGTTAAAGGTAACACATTTGTTCACCTGATTCTACAATAACTCATCAGAAGCATAAAGTTAAAGGTAACACATTTGTTTACCTGATTCTATAATAACTCATCAGAAGCATAAAGTTAAAGGTAACACATTTGTTTACCTGATTCTACAATAACTCACCAGAAGCATAAAGTTAAAGGTAACACATTTGTTTACCTGATCCTATAATAACTCATCAGAAGCATAAAGTTAAAGGTAACACATTTGTTTACCTGATTCTACAATAACTCATGAGAAGCATAAAGTTAAGGGTAACACATTTGTTTACCTGATCCTATAATAACTCATCAGAAGCATAAAGTTAAAGGTAACACATTTGTTCACCTGATTCTACAATAACTCATCAGAAGCATAAAGTTAAAGGTAACACATTTGTTTACCTGATTCTATAATAACTCATCAGAAGCATAAAGTTAAGGGTAACACATTTGCTTACCTGATCCTATAATAACTCATCAGAAGCATAAAGTTAAAGGTAACACATTTGTTTACCTGATTCTACAATAACTCACCAGAAGCATAAAGTTAAAGGTAACACATTTGTTTACCTGATCCTATAATAACTCATCAGAAGCATAAAGTTAAAGGTAACACATTTGTTTACCTGATTCTACAATAACTCATCAGAAGCATAAAGTTAAGGGTAACACATTTGTTTACCTGATCCTATAATAACTCATCAGAAGCATAAAGTTAAAGGTAACACATTTGTTCACCTGATTCTACAATAACTCATCAGAAGCATAAAGTTAAAGGTAACACATTTGTTTACCTGATTCTATAATAACTCATCAGAAGCATAAAGTTAAAGGTAACACATTTGTTTACCTGATTCTACAATAACTCACCAGAAGCATAAAGTTAAGGGTAACACATTTGTTTACCTGATCCTATAATAACTCATCAGAAGCATAAAGTTAAAGGTAACACATTTGTTTACCTGATTCTACAATAACTCATGAGAAGCATAAAGTTAAGGGTAACACATTTGTTTACCTGATCCTATAATAACTCATCAGAAGCATAAAGTTAAAGGTAACACATTTGTTCACCTGATTCTACAATAACTCATCAGAAGCATAAAGTTAAAGGTAACACATTTGTTTACCTGATTCTATAATAACTCATCAGAAGCATAAAGTTAAGGGTAACACATTTGCTTACCTGATCCTATAATAACTCATCAGAAGCATAAAGTTAAAGGTAACACATTTGTTTACCTGATTCTACAATAACTCATCAGAAGCATAAAGTTAAAGGTAACACATTTGTTTACCTGATTCTATAATAACTCATCAGAAGCATAAAGTTAAAGGTAACACATTTGTTTACCTGATTCTATAATAACTCATCAGAAGCATAAAGGTACAGGTAACACATTTGTTTACCTGATTCTATAATAACTCATCAGAAGCATAAAGTTAAAGGTAACACAGTTGTTTACCTGATCCTATAATAACTCATCAGAGTCATAAATGTACAGGTAACACATTTGTTTACCTGATTCTATAATAACTCATCAGAAGCATAAAGGTACAGGTAACACATTTGTTTAACATAACATAACATAACATAACATAGGTTTTTTATTGTTCCCAAAAAAGTACAGTAACATATCATCATATTTCAAATAATACTAAGTTGGGATACAAAAGGAGGACCTAAAGGGACCAGAGTCCCGCTAGGCAGGGCCACCTATATGTACCAGTGCTGTGAGGTGGAGGTTGATAACATAATGTTCAGGACTGGGAGTGAATTAAGTAACAACTGAATTGATACCATAATTAGCATTGTCTAATGCTGAAAAGTTCTTTAATAAACAAACAAAAGATTAAAAGCAGTTATATATTTAAAGTTAGTAGGTGGGCACGCAGAAGTTTTTTTTAAATAGGAGATGAGACGCGCTTATAAGGATGTCGGCAGGAAGATTGTTCCAAACAGTAGGACCAGTTATCTTAATAGAGAATGTGCGAGTGTTGGTGTGAGGAAAAAATCGGTCTATTATTGGAGGCTGCTTTAGTACTGTAAGAATGAGTGACGGAGCCGGTTTTAAAATAGTCAGTAAAGGTGTTAGGTAATAAACCGTGTTTATAACGAAACATAAATTCACCAGTTTGCAATATTCAAATCTGATCTAATGTTAAAATGCCGTGGAGGAGAAAAAGTTGAGCAGTATGACACTTGTAATCAGATTTAGTAATTATTCGAATGGCTCTTTTCTGTAAGATAATCAAGCGTGTAAGTCGTGAGGTGTAGTTCGAGGCCTAGACTATATTGCAATATGCTAAGTACGGGTGGATTAATGAGTAATATAGGTTAGTTAAAATGTGGATGGGTAATTTATATGAAATTCCTGATAAAATACCTGTGTTTTTGGCCAATTTAATCGATTTTTGAGAAATATGTTCTTTCCAGGTCGTAATCTTAATCGTAAATTTATATAGCGCCACTTCAAGAAATACTCCTCAGAGGCGCTCAGAGGTCATGTTTTGATCGATCACAACCCCAAGAAAATTGACTTGAGTAATTTGAGGAACGAGTACACCGTCAATTAGTAGTGGGGGTGTTTGCGTAGGGGGATTTTCCTGTGAGAATTAAATAGAATAAAGGATGTTTTACTTAAGTTTAGAGAAAGTCTGTTTGCTTTTAACCAGTCACCCACAAGGGGTAGTTCAAGGTTCATAATTTGGAATAGGTTTTCGTGGGACTTGTTTGCTGATGATTCAAACGTTTTTTATCTCACACAACTCAAAGTGCAATAAAGAAGAAACATGGGGTAGATCATTTATATAAAGTAAAAATAATAGTGACCCCAGAATGGAACCCTGAGGAACACCAAATTCAATCAGGCGAAATGTCGATACTTTATTATTGCATTGGACCTGTTTTTGTCTATTATCCAGATAATTTTTGAACCAAAGGAGTGGTAACCCCCGAATTCCATAATTATCTAATTTTTTTCACAAGGATTTTATGATCTACGGAATCAAACGCTTTTGAAAGGTCGAGAAATATTCCAACAGAATACTCGTTATTGATTCTATAATAATTCACCAGAAGCATAAAGTTAAAAGTAACACATTTGTTTACCTAATTCTGTAAAAACTCATCAGAAGCATAAAGGTACAGGTAACACATTTGCTTACCTGATTCTATAATAACTCATCAGAAGCATAAAGGTACAGGTAACACATTTGTTTACCTGATTCTATAATAACTCATCAGAAGCATAAAGGTACAGGTAACACATTTGTTTACCTGATTCTATAATAACTCATCAGAAGCATAAAGTTAAAGGTAACACATTTGTTTACCTGATTCTATAATAACTCATGAGAATCATAAAGTTAAAGGTAACACATTTGTTTACCTGATTTTATAATAACTCATCAGAATCATAAAGTTAAAGGTAACACATTTGTTTACCTGATTCTATAGAAACGCAACAGAAAGATAAATGGAAAGATAACACACTGATTCTACAGGAATTCCTCAGAAGCATAAAGGTACAGGTAACACATTTGTTTACCTGATTCTATAATAACTCATCAGAAGCATAAAGGTAC
This sequence comes from Aporrectodea caliginosa, assembly GCA_020284085.1. Taxonomy (NCBI): domain Eukaryota; kingdom Metazoa; phylum Annelida; class Clitellata; order Crassiclitellata; family Lumbricidae; genus Aporrectodea; species Aporrectodea caliginosa. The sequence goes on along the minus strand of JACEVL010000168.1, from coordinate 1,011,744 downwards.
AGGTAACACGTTTCTTTACCTGATTCTATAATAACTCATCAGAATCGAGTCCATGAAGTAATTCAGCAAAGGCACAACAATCGCAACAGCAAGCCAAAGACAGGACACCTTTTCTAATCAACCAACTTGCATTGTTATTCATTTATTAACCAGAAGGGATGGAGGGTTGAATTGGCGCTATGTTGCATGGTATTCCACGCATGTCCGTTCATCCAAGAGCAGTAACCCAGCTCGATTTTGCTCAAACCAATGTGCCTGCTAGCGCTGTTTCAATTAATCGAAGCGGTATTTCAAGAGCCTACCTAGAACGAACCAGTAAAGCTTTTCGTTTCTATATATATAGTTACAATGATTTTGACTGAATTTCAATAGCATATATTTAGTCCTCGTAATTCCAAAAATAGCACTTCTGGTAATTTTATTTTTAGATCTACCTGTCTTCGAAACTCCAGCCGCTTCACCGTTTGGTAAAGACAATGGTCGGTCGATGTAATGTAGCTCTTTAAATGTTACGCTTAAAGGTTCTCCCGTCATCCCAAATGATGTTAGAGTCTGAATACTGCCCCCCCCCAATGGGCGGAACAAGTATCTCCACTCGCAGGGCCGTTTCAAGGTCGTCGTAGGCCCTATAGACACTCTTTCTTTCGTAGGCTCCAACTGCCAGCTGTGAAAACGAGTTAATGCGAGAAATGACATTTGAAGACGTTATAAGTCAAACTTTTTCTAATGGCAGGCCAGTGGCAATAGTTTACCAGCCAGTGGCGGGCCACGATGCCGAAGGCACCTGATCAAAATGGGATAGGGGTCTGGAAGGAAGCTCAGTGAGCCCGTCCTCAGAAAAGTTTTGCAAAACTAAATCTTAAATGGTGCAGTTTTTAGCATACAATCAGTTAAATTAGGTGCAAAAATCTTAATTTTGACTTTCATTATCAGTCACAAACATCAAATAAAACTCATTAAGTCTTCAAAATGACACGTTTAAACTTATTCTCAAATTGTAGTCTTTAGGCTATATTCCGCAGGCCAGAAATAAATCGTCGGCGGGCCAGAAATGGCCCGTAGGCCGGCTCTTTGACACCTCTGTTTAAGTGATCTAGCTAATGCAACTCAAGTTACAAGGAAATTCACGGAATCCTTACAAGATTTGCGATCAATGGGTCTCGTAACTTCTGCACAATTTCTTATGATTTTTGCGAAGTATTGCATAGTTGTGACAAAGTGATATATTCGGTAGCGTGCTGGATCTGTACTCCAACGATTGCCTGTTCGTCCCTGTTGAACGGACTCCATGTAACAACCCTGTTGGCACACTCTTGTTTTGCACTTCAGATTCAGGATTTTGGGCACAATGATTCAAGTCAATAAATGAAATATGTTGTAGGCATTTATATAGCGCCTAGATTTAATCTAAAATGCAATTCTCGCTAGTCCGGTTGATGTAATTATAAAAGATTGAAAATGCACAAGATGGTCTATACACTTGGATACAGGTGCAAGATTGCTGGTGGGAACAGTCTACAGAAGTCCAAAGAGTAATTCCATCAACAATAAGAATATTAAAATTACTGGCCTAAGCATGCAACTCGAAAGACATATTATGTAGGCCTACTACTTAAGAAGGATTTTAATTTGCCAGATATAGATTTTGAGACCCATGTGGCAACTTGAGGAGAAAATTCCCTGCAAGCCAGATTATTTGACCTAAGAGAAGACTTCTACTTAAGCCAGAATGTGTTTCAACCCACTCGATTTGTGGCAGATCAGCAACCATCCAAACTTGATTATGTATTCGTCTCAGGCTGCAGTATGGTTGAGAAAATGCAATATTTAGCACCACTTGGATCAAGTGATCATGTCGGCATTCTATGGAAATTGAAATATAAGCGCAAAGAGATCAGTAAGTCAAAAAAATAGAGAGCATACTGGAGGGGTAACTATCTAAAGATGCTAAATATCCTTGCAAGTACTGATTGGGAAAAGGGACTGCGGAACAAAAACGTTGACGAGTACTGGCAGAGCATCGGGAAACAATATTTGTAAGCGGAGGCCATTTGCATACCATAACCATGCAGGAACCCGAAAGAAGAAAAGTCACATTTAATTTCAAGAGACCATAAAACACATCAAGGAAGGAAACCATCTGTTAAACTTATTCGAGCAAACAGATGTCAATATGTAGGCCTACGATATTATGATAAATATAGAACCATAGAAAACAAGGTGAACAACATGATGAAAGCAGATAAAGCTAAGGAAATCCTAAAACTGGTAAGAAAGCTTAAAGATAGCAAAAAGGAAGTTCATAAGTACTTTAGAAGTAAGCAAGCTGTTCGAAAAAAAATGCTAGAGCTTTGTAAACGAGAAGACACTATGACACAAGATGTTACGTAATCGGCAGAAGAACTTCATAGTTTCTTCTAGTCAGTGTTTGTGGACGAAGGCAAAGAAGCTGTGCCTACATTTAGGAGGCATCCAATAATTGCTATTGCATACTTTGAGATAGCCTACCCAGGAAGATGTTGAAAAGAAATTATCAAATCTAAGAGAGGACAAAGCTGTATAGGATCAGATGGACTGCACGCTTAAGCTGTAAAAGAATTGGCAAGTGTCGTAGGCGTTCCACTTGCTATACCGTTCAATGAGTCACTTCAATGGGGAGTATTGCCAGAAGGAAACCTGTTCTGATGCTATCTGTGTGACTGAAAAAAGGGCTAAGAATATAGACAGGGAATTATCATCAAGGGTCATTGACATAGGTGTCATGCAAGGTTATGGAATCAGTACTGAGGGATAAAATGTTGAAGCATTTAGATACAAATGATCTTTAATCACATAACCTGAGGATCCTGAGTGGCCGAGTGGATTGGTTCCCGCTCGTCACGCCGGCGCCCCGGGTTCGCTTCCCGGTCGGGTCGGTTTATCAGAGATTAATTTCTCGGATCTTTACTGCGGGTGGCTCGGTCGCATTATAAACGTCGAGTACAATACAACACACAACACAACACAAAATACTGGGGCGCGGTGGTATAAGGGTATGTTCGGTGCCTTGCAGCCGTAGGGTTGCGGGTTCGAATCCACCTCAAAGCCGCCGCGTAGGGACCCTGGGCAAGTCCTTCACTCGCAATTGCTCATGCGCTTCGGCGTGAAACTCCGATTCAGCGTTCGCGCAGTAGTCGGGAGCGCCTCTGAATGGGAAATCTGGTAGGGGCGCTATAACAAGTGTTCAAATACAATACAATACAATACATAACCAGCATGGATTCACTAGAAACAGATCATGTCTGACTAACCTGCTAGAAACATTGGAAGAGTGGACATAGGCACTGGACGAAGGTTGTGCGGTTGATGCAGTCCTTGAACTGTCAGAAGGCTTTTGATAGCTACAGTGCCTCACCAAAGATTTATAAATACACTCAAAGGATATGGAATTGAGGAATGTTGCTGGAATGGATTAAGGACTTCTTTAAAATCGTAAAATGAGAGTGGTGCTAAATGGGCATGAAACAGACTTGGCAGCAGTCCTCAGCGGAGTACCACAATGATCAGTTTTAGGGCCACTGTTGTTTTTACTTTATGTAAATGGAATACCAGATATGATACTGAGTTCAGTGAAAGTGCTTGGTGATGACACAAAAAATTGAGAAGATACGAAGCGAAGAAGAGGAACTGATCTTACAGCAGGATCTAGACAGCTTGGAAGACCGGTCAAAGGAATGGCTGTTAAAATTTAGTGAGTGTAAATGCAAAATCATGCAAAATTTGAACGAAAGAAGACAATGAACTATCAGCTACGGAATGGAATAGATATTGTGAACCTAGAAGCGACTGAAGTGGAGAAGGATTTGGGAGTAGGCCTACGAATCGATAAAGATATGAAGTGAAGCCAACAATGTAGAAAGTCAGCCAGCCAGACAATGTCAGTTCTTGGTATAATCAAAAGGAGTTTCAAGCAGATAGATATTGACAGCTTCAATATACTGTGCAATGCATAATAGCATGTGTATGTATGTATGTATGTATGTATGAGCACTTGTTTTTAGCGCCACTTCAAGATTTCTACTCAGAGGCGCTCCCGACTACAGCGCGGACACTGAATCGGAATTCCACGCCGAAGCGCACGAGCAACTGCGAGTGAAGGACTTACCCAAGGTCCCTACGCGGTGGCTTGAGGTGGATTCGAACCCGCAACCCTCCGGCTGCAAGGCACCGAACATACCCCTACACTACCGCTCCGCATGTATTTGACCTCATCTAGCATATTGTAGGAACCCTTACTACAAAAAGACATTGAATGCCCGGAGAAAAGTACAAAAAAGAGCTAATAAACTCATCAGATGCCTAGCTAGGATTCCGTTGGACGTATTTCTTCATATGACATGATTGACATCATAGCTAGACATATGACGAAAGACCACACAAAAACTGGGTTTCTTTTCCTTCGAAAGAAGGAGGCTGAGAGGTGATCTTATTGAGACTTTCAGATAGCACATGAGCTCAGAAATATAGATGAAAACCTTCTTCCAGAGGGCAGCAACTGGAAATCTGAGAGGACACAATCTGAAACTGTCTAATCACAAAGCGGGTGCAATTAGACTTTAGAAAATTCTTTTTGCCAAAGAATTGTGGATCACTGGAACCGGCTACCACAGGAAATAGTATTTGCACCCCCTTGAGCAATTTCAAACAGAAACAGTTGGATTGAACGATATTAATTATATGTAGGCACTAAAAGCTTAAATAACTTACTTAGCCTATTAACTGTAACTTAAGTTTCAAATAATTGAAATATAATATTTTGTCTCAGAATTTGTATTAAACTAAACGTGTTCTATTGTCATTCAATTTGTAGGTTTCGGTTATTGTCTATGTGATCTTTTTCTTCCTTCAGTGTGTGGTAAGAAACCAATTATTTCAGACAAAATAAGTATTACGTATAGTTTTAGTTTCTTAAAAGTTTTGACAGCCGTGTTGGAGTGACTCTCCAAATCCTTTTGATTAAGACCTGATTCAACAATTTTTTTTTAAAGATACAAAGGTGAAGGTAAATTAACACCATTTTACATGCCTAGCTAGAAACTGCTCAAAGGCATAATGATAAAGATAATGGTAAGAACTAATTATCTACTAATTATGATTTATTACACAATAGGCCTACTCTGTAAATCGATGAGTGAATGAATATTTCGATGGAGTCTATATAAAAAAATTCACATTGTTTCATCATCATCGTCGTCGTCGTCATCATCATCATTATCATCGTCATCGTCGTCATTATCATCCTCATTTATTGATACCAACTCAGTGCAACTGTAACTTAAATTTCAAATAATTAAAAGAGAATATTTTTGTTTCAAAAATTGTATTAGACTAAACTTGTTCTACTGTCCTTCAATTTGTAGGTTTCGCTTCTTGTCTATGTGATCCTTCTCTTCGGACTCTTCCTTCGCTGTTTGGTAAGAACCCAATACTTTCTACTGAAAACGGCGTTCCGTTGAAGGAAGGTTGTGGTGGAAAGATATTCTCTTTTGTCAAACAGCCACAAATATCACTGTTCGCTCAAGGTGCAGACACATTAGAACAAACATTTCAGCTTGCTTTCAAGACATCGTTCAAACGTGGAAGAGCGACTTTAGATGCGTATGTAAGAATATATCCAAACACTTGTATAGCGCGTTAAGAAACAAAGAGGATGGAAAATGACTAACCTGGAGAGCTCGAATATTTTCAGTAGAAAATGTTTCCAGAAGGGGCCAATGTACAAGAAATCACAGCTTCAATGTCAGACTTGTCGTAGCGCGGTACTATTACATGTATGGTCAATGTCCGTGGATACTCGCTGTTCCGGCGTGACAGGATCGGCCGAAAGGGTGGAGGGATTGCAATATACTGCAAAAACACTCTGCAACCCGTTCTACGTCTCCCAGGTGTAACCTACGGGACAGAGATCGAGCTCCTTTGGATTTCGCTCAGAACTGACAATGGAGACTTCTATATTGGCGGTCTCTATAACCCCCCCCCAAGCCGTTATACAGCACCGAAACTCTACTATCTAACATTGATGACACTCTGGAAGAGATTTTAACCATGCCCTGCAGTCCTACCATTCTTCTGGCTGGAGACTTTCTATCTATCTATGGAATTTACATAGCGCCTTTTCAAGATAACTACTCAGAGGCGCTTTAATCGTCTCCCAACCGAGCTCATTCTTCAGATGGGCCTACGAGTAGCATTCGAAGGACCTACGCATGAGGGCCATGCCCTCGACCGAGTATATGCTTCGAAGCGCATTTACAACATATGTTCTATTGTTAAATCAACTGTTTAAACTAAACACTCCGCTGTGTTCGTCATCCCTGGGCAGAGTGTGCACTGTTCCTGTCGCAGACCGCATCGTTCATGAAGTGCGTGTGCGAACGCTTGATAAAATGGCCAGTTTGCAGAACCATCTGGAAAGTCTTACCTGGGACGTTATTGGTGCCGACGTCGACATCGGAGACAATGCTCAATTCTACACACAGATCAAGACGGCAGTCGACTTATTCTTTCCAGTCAGAAAGATGACTGTGAAGACACGTGATCCACCGTATATAACCCCGCATCTGAAGCGCCTCCTGCGACGGCGGAATCGACTTTTTAGGAGTGGACAACACGAGGCTGCATCAGCCCTGGCTGATCGAATTCAATGAGTAATTACGAAGACTAATGCTTCATCTTTTGAGGGTCTACGCAGAGGATCAAAGTAATTATGGACTGAAGTACGGCGTCTCCGAAGTGGCTGTACGACTAGAAATGACCAGAGATCTAATGTCAATGTAAATGCAGACTCTCTTAACAAGCATTATGGTAAAATATCCACCGATGACCATTACACTGAACCTAGGCCACGTCAAACGGCTGCCCCTTTCGACATTGATTTTATAGATGAATACCACGTCTTCACTATGTTAACAAATATCGGTGGATCTTCCGTGGGCCAGGATGGTGTTCCTTCCTGGTTTTTTAGCAGCATGGTTCACCTATTGGCTGCTCCCATCACAGCCCTTTTTAGAAAGTCTTTATTGCATTCAAATGTTCCCCCACAGTGGAGATTAAGCTGTATTACACCAATCCCCAAAATGGCATGCCCAAGAGTGGAATCTGATCACCGCCCCATCTCCATTACTTCCATCCTTTATAGTATTCTAGAAAAAATCGTGACTCGTATATATACTGTATGTATCCTGTAATCACCAACTCTGATACTAATCACAAGTTTGACGATCAGTATGCCTTTAGGCCTACGGGCTCAACGGCAGCTGCATTGATGGCTATATCTAACCACATCCTTGAAACCTTATGCAATGAACCCTACGTACGTTTGGTCTCATTGGATTTTTCCAAAGCTTTTGACTCGGTCAGACATTCATATATGGCTGAACAACTTGCTTCTCTCCCTATTCCTGATCACATTTTAAATTGGATTTTGAATCTACTTCACAATCGAAGTCATTGCACAAGGTTTCGTGGTGTAATTTCTTCGCTTGCTCGAATTAATGCAAGTATAATTCAAGGTTCCGGTTTGTGCCCGATGGATTTTGTAGTTGCAATCTCAGACCTAAAGCCGATCAATTAATGCAATCGCATTTTAAAATATGCAGATGATTGCTACCTCGCTCTGCCCGCATCAAGTATCACTACAACTGAGATGGAGCTTGAGCATATCAGTGTGTGGGCAAATAGTTGCAACCTCAGCCTTAATACCAGCAAGTCCAGTGAGATCATTTTCACGCGCCCCCGGGGTACCATCGGTATGGGTTCCCCCCTCCTTTAAAAGGTATCGCTGCAGACCCTAAATATTCTGGGTGTTGAGCTTACAGAGAAATTTGGGTTCTCCAGCCACATCTGACCATAAAAGCATGACAGTCCTTTTACGCACTTCGGATCCTGAGGTCGCATGGGGTCTCGAGCGACAGCTTATTTGATGTAGTTCGTGCCACTACGGTTGGTATGATGTTATATTGCTCGCCTGTGTGGTGGGGCTTTGCGAGAGCGCAGGAACGCGAGACCCTTGATGGAATTATACGGAGGCTGGTACGCCTGCAGGAGTACTTACCTCCATCTTCTCTCTCATTTGTGACTCTTTGCAACAATGCGGATACCAAACTCTTTGCCTGTATTCTGCACAATCCTTGCCATGTGTTGCATAAATTGTTACCACCTATTAAGCAACCTCGCTACTCACTGCGGCCACGGCCCTATAACCGTGAGCTTCCCGTGTTTGACAACCTGACTCATAAATGCTTCCTTGCCCGGATGCTATACAAATAAACAATGTTTTCAATCAATCAGTCTGTTTAAGTTCTTAATTTTCCCTCTATGACTAACCCTAACTATTCCTCCCCTAGGTTCCCCTGATATAAAATAACTTCTCTCATTCAATTCTTTGCTTGTATATATAAATTTTTTTTTTTTTGTTCAATGTATTAATCTTGCCATGTGCAGTGCTGTGCGTTTGCTAGTGCTTCTCAATAAAGAATATTCTTACTTTACTTACTTATTTAGATCTCCACCGGCTGAAACCTTGAACAAGTGTTATATAAGTCTTTGTAATAAATAAATAAATAAATGAATGAATGAAAAACATCTCAATGTTTTAAAATCCGACTGGCTTAAGACAGGAACAAGAAATTTACTTATGTAGGCCTACTTTGGGTCGAAACAACTACTGAGACCTGCTTTTAACCTTTAATCTTTTCGTCAGCCGGTCATATGAAGAACTGCAGAACTATAGAACTGACTATCTGTAAACGACTGGGATTGGATAGGAAATTAGGGTACAAAATAAGTTTATCAACAAGCAGCAGCATTCAATTCTTTCATTCAAAACAACAGTAACATAATATTGTAATACTCTCGGAACAAGTGCACTAACTCACGCTTTGCTGCTTTTCCACATTAAAAATTTCAACCAAAATAAATCTTCCCAAAGTCAAATCTTTTCACTGAAGGGGCTTTTAGTGAAAAGATTTGACTTTGGGAACTGAAGATTTCATTCTGGTTGAAATTTTTATTGCTGAAAAGCAGCAGAACGTGAGTTAATGCACTTCTCCAGAAGGACTTGGGTTCCTTAGAGGTCTCCTTTTGAACCACTACCCCAGTCCTTACATTTTAAATGTAACCTATTAGTAATCTAATGGTTCACTTCTGTACGATTCTGCTTTGACACTGTCTGTATTAATACTGGACTCGTGGTATCAATAAATAAACGATTTACATAGCAAATAATTATTACATCATTTTCTTAGTATTAAGGTATTACTGTTTTTATCCGTGTTAACTCTAGCTTCTCTCCTTTCCACGCCTTTTCGTCGCAAGTGGGGCATGGCATCAGCAACGAAGGTTTCGCTGAATTCTGGTAAGAAAAGCTAGATTGTACGAGTTGTATCAGATGTGCAAGAATTTCCGTAATTTGTCGGAAATACGATAGCCTATACATCCATCCAAATTAAAATTATTTGTGTCAATGTATGGATGGATCATGGACAGATGCATGCAGATAGGGAGGATGCTGGAAAGGAACTGTGATATGCATGCAAACAAGTATGCATTTATGCATATAATATTTTGTATGTATTTTCAGTGCCGTAACGAAGGGTTTCAGCGCCCGGGGGCAAGGGTTGATGACTGCGCCCCCTTTTAATTTTCTGTTGACTTTTAATCGTTCTTGTCATAGTACTGTGTACCACTGAAAGCTAATTTTGCTCCCCTCTGGTGCTGCGCCCGAGGGCGGCTGCCCCTCTGCCCCCTTCGTTACGCTACTGTGTATTTTGTATGTATGGATTGTATGCACGGCAGCACGTGTTTGTTTGTACGTATGCATGCATGCATGTATGCATTTATGTGTGTGTGCATGTAGAATTAGAATTAGCCAAACTTAGACACACAGCTAATCGATTAGCTAATCGATTAGTTAAATTGCTAATTGATTAGAATTAGACTTTAGTACTGACTGCGATTTGCTAATCTATTAGAATTAGAATTAGCAAAATCTTGTAGCTAATCGATTAGAATCAGAATTAGCTGTTTGTCTAATCGATTAGCTAATCGATTAGAATCTAATCGATTAATTACCCATCTCTGGTATGTAGGCTATATGTGTATGAATGTATGTAATTATCTGTACATTTATTTATTCATGTATAAATACACGTATGTATATATATTTATTTATGTATATATGTATATGTATGTATATATTATATGCATGGTATGATGGTTACATACGATTTGTGTATCCTAGTTAACATTATATGCATCCACATAATATGTTAACTATCGGATTCGCGCTCTGTGTGACTGCGTGCGTTAAAAATCTGTGTAATAATAATAATAATAATAATAATAATAATAATAATAATAATAATAATAATAATAATAATAATAATAATAATAATAATAATAATAATAATAATAATAATAATAATAATAATAATCTTCCTGTTCCAAAAGATCTCAGTCACAATCCAGCGGTTCAACGCTATAATTGCGTGCCTTGGTTCGATGAGGCCCTAGAACCTTTATTTTAATAGCCATGATTTTAAGTACTCTGATTTTATAATAATAATAATAATAATAATAATAATAATAATAATAATAATAATCTTCCTGTTCCAAAAGATCTCAGTCACAATCCAGCGGTTCAACGCTATAATTGCGTGCCTTGGTTCGATGAGGCCCTAGAACCTTTATTTTAATAGCCATGATTTTAAGTACTCTGATTTTATAATAATAATAATAATAATAATAATAATAATAATAATAATAATAATAATAATAATAATAATAATAAAATAACATAAATTTTTATTCCTGAGGGATTATTTCTACCTCGGGTTAAAAAAAGTAATAAATAATAACAATGACAATGTATGCCTGCATGTAGACTCTTGTAGAGTGCTTTTGGGAGATATTTGAAACTTTGAAAGGCGCTATGTAACTGTTTTGTAAGGGTCGTGGGTCACCCGGGTGAGTCGGTTTGGTTATAAATATAACAAACATAGCATATAAGCATAAACAAACATCTGAATGTAAAACTGTTTATTCAAGACACGCATCAAGTAATGCTAACTACGATTTTACGTTTGCAGGCTGCAAATCGTATTTAGTGCAACATAGGGTCGGATGCAGGCCTACCTACTGACTAAGGATGACACGACAATAATGAACTTGTTTGTTAAGGCCTAACCCTCGGGCTACCAAGGGGTCACCTCCCTAGGTTTTTATTATAAAATTTTTTTCATATGGAACATAACTTTTACATTTTAGGTAGCTGTAGCAGAATAATTTGGGCACATTTTGCGGTAAACATCATGGTGGTGTGATGGTATCTCACGCCATTCAAAAGTTATACCCGATATACCCGAGGTACCAGTGGGGTGGTATGTATCCACCCCCTTAGTTTTTCGACTATAGCGTATTCATTTTTCTTCCTGGAAGAGAAACAAATATACCGTTCTGTCGAGGGAATGCAGGGCTACATTTGCTTGCTTACTTATTTGTCTTTTGAACACTGGAAGTTATCAAAATAAATAATAATACGCGATATCTGTTTGAAAATGGCTGAATGCAGCATCACAACGTAAACCGATATTTCTACGTAAACGTTTGTCAACAGCTACAGATTTAGAACTTATATTAGTCAAACAGATACTGAAGATGAAGTGAGAAAAGCCAGTTTACATGAAGCATTCGCACAAAACAACGGGATTATAACTTGCAATAACTGCAAGGACCACTGACATATTTGACTGCCGTGAACAATAACGTATGTTGAAATAGCTGCATGCCTTTAGATTTCGCTACAACTATGGACTAGTTTATAGGCTATTGTTACAAATGAAGCATCATTATGTTTAAAATGTTCTTGGATACATAGATCAGTTTCAAAACACACATAATCTTATATTTGTTTATGCAAAAAGTAAAAAATGTACGCAATAATATAAAATATCGCTAATTATCGGTTCCGTTGTTAAAAATTATGTAATTTCGAGGTGCATTTATATAATGTACAACAAAATATACCATTCTGTACAGAAATGAATGCTGAATCAATTGCTGTATTACAAGATATGATATGTGAAACCAAACGCGAAATCCAGGGGTGGTAGCCACCCCCCCCCTTGGTAGCCCGTGTCACAAAAAACCTCGGTAGCCTGAGGGTTAATTAAGAGCTCGCCCCAAGGCTATGTATCCACGTTGTCATTTTAGTAAGGCATGTCTATGCCTATATACTTTATTGTCTTGGTTCATCACTTGCTCAGTCGCTCTACGGGCGCGCCAAACGTGCAAACATTATTCTAGACCTATCTGCCTTTATTAAGTATATCTTCTTCAGCTTTTTATTTTAACAATGAAAGTAGGAGCCTTTCATTTCAACAATGAAAGTAGGAGCCTTTCACTTCAACAATGAAAGTAGGAGCCTTTCATTTCAACAATGAAAGTAGGAGCCTTTCATTTCAACATTGCAAGTAGGAGCCTTTCATTTCAACAATGAAATTAGGAGCCTTTCATTTCAACAATGAAAGTAGGAGCCTTTCATTTCAACAATGAAAGTAGGAGCCTTTCATTTCAACAATGAAAGTAGGAGCCTTTCATTTCAACAATGAAAGTAGGAACCTTTCATTTCAACAATGAAAGTAGGAGCCTTTCATTTCAACAATGAAAGTAGGAGCCTTTCATTTCAACAATGAAAGTAGGAGCCTTTCATTTCAACAATGAAAGTAGGAGCCTTTCATTTCAACAATGAAAGTAGGAGCCTTTCATTTCAACAATGAAAGTAGGAGCCTTTCATTTCAACAATGAAAGTAGGAGCCTTTCATTTCAACAATGAAAGTAGGAGCCTTTCATTTCAACAATGACAGTAGGAACCTTTCCTTATAGAGCCGCAGCAACATTGCGTCATCGTTAGCTAATCAGCTAGACACTACATACAGTGTCTTTTAAGTGCCTAGCAAGAGCACTGACTGTTTATATTGTGTTTAGGTTTGGAGAGTCAGTCGGAAACAAATCTAGAAAAGAGTCCAACACACGATTATCTACAAGTAACTGATCTAAAGAAATGCGTGGTCTATTGGAGCTGTTTAGTAGATTCAAATGCAATATTGCGTAGATGCAATGGAAGACATTCCCCAAAAGAAAGTCGGATACAACAGAACACTAGATTGGCTCGAGTTGATGTGCGAAAGGGCGGCATCTTCATCAGAAGATGAAGATACTGAAGAGAACATTGAAGATGACAGTATGCCTACAATAAGACATTGAAAAGAACACTACGGAGGGCAGTCAAGAGGATAGTCAAGAGGATCTTTCAGAGGATTGAAGAGGACACCGAAGAGGACAATGAAAAGACTTTGTAGATGACATTAAAGAGCACAGTGAAGAGTAAAGTGAATGGGATAGATAATGAAGAAAGAGGATGATAAAGAGGAAAATGAAAAGCACACTTAGGAGGAGAGCAAATGCAATATTTAAGAGAAAAGTAAAAAGGACACTGAAGAAATTATCATGCTTGATCACAATGAAAGGAACCAGAACGGGAGGAAGCACAAGATAGCGTTTAGGAATCATAATTCGACTTTCTTCCTGTTTTGTTTTAGAGTACTAAGTTTTTCTCTATAAAAACGAAAGACGTCAATGATAGCATCCCAGTTCGTATATATTATTGCAACAGGAACTTATATATGGATGTCTAATTGTCTATAGGGGGATAGTATAAAGGATAACACTTGCCTGAAGTTTTCACGGACCCGGTTCGATTCCCGTAAGGCCCTCTGGGTTTAGCTCATGCCTTCATTCCCTAGGTGGCAGCAGTGGCGTACCGTAGGGGGGGCAGAGGCGAGTCGCCCGGGCGGCACTTCAGCAGGGGCGGCAAAATAGGGTTGAAGTAAAATAAAAGAAGGAGTGAATGCAGAAATAAATGAAAAAGTATAAGAGGAAGTAATAAAAGTAGACAAAGAAGGAAGGAAAGGAAGAAAAATAACAGCATACAGTGGCGTAATGAGGGGCGGGGGGCGGTCCCCGGCCGCAGGAAAGAGCGGCTTCTGAGGATTATAGTATAAATAGTAGCGAAAAAGCAAAAAAAAAAGAAGGTCATCAGAAATTTTGGCGGAAGGAATAAAGAAAATTATCCGGAAATTTTCAAAATTAAGTGCAAAGGGCGGAAATTTTGGGCCGGCGCCCCGGGCGGCATGTATGCTCGGTACGCCACTGGGTGGCAGCAAAAGTACCATGAGCTTGCGCCTTGCATGGCTGAAACTTTGTTGATTTATGTCTTCTGTGATTTGTGATTTGTGTTCTTGTGAATTGTTTAATCGTCATAACATGTACGGTACATGTACAGCGCAGTGCGTTTGTCAGGCGCTTCATTAAAGAATAAATACTATTATTATTATTATTATTATTATTATTATTATTATTATTATTATTATTATTATTATTATTATTATTATTATTATTATTATTATTATTATTATTATTATTATTATTATTATTATTATTATTATTATTATAAGAATGGTAGCTCCCGATAACACAAATTATTGCAACGGAAATGGTTCTGTTACAAGCCATTAATTAAAAAAATCTGGCTTAATCTAGACCGAATTTTGTAGCGCCTGCCTTGGCCACCATTCTAAGTTGGTGAGTAACGGTCAGAGGACTACTTAAAACATCGAAAGGAAAACGGCTCACGATGACCTGAGCAATTGCAGCAGCAGTAACGGTAACCCAGAATTAAGACAGGGTAGGAGAGAGGAAACGAAGGAGTTCACTTGAGGGTGACGTATTGTACCCCGGTATCTGGAATTGCAACGGAAAGTGCCTAGAGTGAGTCATCGAGATTCGTATAGGAAAGAGTAGAATTATAATTTGGAGTTCTGAAGCGACTGAGTTGTAGTATGTTAGCTATCTTCTGGAATCGGGATTGGATGCTGGATTTACGTAGCGATCTTGTCCTAGTAGTGTTCTAGAATAAGAATCATGCAAAGCGTGTGTTCATTTGAGGATAAGAGAGGCTCCCAATTATCTAAGTTCATACTTCTGAGAAAATTCTTCTTCTCTCAAACGTCAGGTTCGTCTGTGTGCTCATTTTCTGCTCGCCAAGCTTCTTCGGGAAAGAAAGCGAAGGTTTCAAATATTTGTTTCCATATAGAGAGGGAAGGTTAACTCTTTTACTTGTACTGAAAATAATTCAGTCGTGATCGCAAAAATATGTAAGAATGTTAATTTAGTAGAGATAGCAAATAACATGTTTCGACTCTTATTAGTAGAGATTACATTTACTAGTTAAAAGTCTAAGGCTTAAGTCTTGTAGAGAATGTATCATTATTATAGGCCTAATGCTATTGATCTGTTCTGAGAATTGTCCGCAACTGTGTTAACTGTTCTTTAGATCATAATAATCATTCAAAATGTCAAGGACTTCTGTTAAATCTGTTGAGGTCGAATAAACTAGGAATGTAAGGGAGGAAGGAATTGAAAATTTCTAATCCTCGTCTGTCCCTTTCGGATTCGTCCTTGGAGTCAATTCTGGATAGACTTGGCACGATCTTGGAACAACCATCCGAATTTAAAGAGAGTTTAGGATCCGTCTCAGAAATCCTAGACTCCGTGTCAAAAAGACAGATTGACTTGAGAGAAGTTCTGTGCAATGCACCTGAGGTGCATTCATTCAATCATTTTAGAGATTTATATAGCGCCTCTTCAAGGTTATCTACTCAAGAGCGCTCCCGACCCAACCCCGGTAAAAGAGGTTAGAGTAGAACGTTGCCGCAAGGGCTCTAGGCATTAGGCGTAGAGCCACAGGGAGCCCATTTCAGATTGCATGGCCAGCTACGGGGAAAGGAAACGGCAGTTCCAATAGAGCAGCAGTCTGAATTTGTAAGAAGACCGTGTGAACTCATACAGCACCTAAACTGAATGGAAAAGTCGGCCGCTACAGTGTTGTCTTAAGTTAGGAGGTCGATTCCGACAGCCGACTATAGGCCTGTCGCTGACCTGCACTCGCCAGGTGTCGAAATTAGATTCTCTCGGTCTAATCTAGCAGTATCAAGACAACTTGTTCTACTTAAACACTCTGGAGTAGCGCCCAGAGTGGGAACCGAAAGTGACGTCACATTATCTCTCAGTGAAAATAATTTATGCTTCCTCATACACTTCGCTCCTTCTCCACTAGTTTCAACCAGAAATCGCACACTGCCAAAAAGGAACTATATAAAAATTCAAATTCATTTATGCATGTAAGCAGGTATCACTTTTAACTTTAGTTTATACCTTCCTAACTTACATTTGGAAACTGTAATCTTAAATCCAACATGCTTGTAGATTAGAAGCATTCGGACCCCGAATAACATACTTCGTTCTACTGTGCACACCTTTTTCATGGTTAAAAATTCCTCCCTTGTAAGAGTCGATCAATGGGGTCAATGTTTTGTAGTTTGGGAAAACACTATTAAGTTGTACCTCAAAGATGCTAGACAGATGGTTGTGTAGACATAAGAAGAGGCTGCGCTGAAACTGGAATCTGAAATAACTGGTGATGGACTAAGAGCGCCGTTAAAGCAAAAGCTAAAAACTGTGTAGCAAATAAAAATGTAAAAAAATCCTGGAAAACTAAAAACCTTGGAAAATGTTTTAAAGTTATAAAACTTTTGATAAGGAAAATGATGATAACAATGCTGGTACCTAAAGAAAGTCAAAACAAATGTTTTCTCGAAGCTTGCTTGCATTCCCATCTCCTATTTGTGAAAAGACTCGAAGTACCTACAGTGTTCTTGTATACAATCCCAAATCCCAATCCATCTCTTGTTTTCAAAACTCTTCCCAAGTGTTAACAAACTCTTCGTAGTATTAACAATGTTCTTCTTGTGTTAACAAAATTCTTTAGCGTGCTAGGTAACTGTAGTAACTTCGGAAGCACGTCCATGTGATCCATTTGGTCCATTTGGACCACATAGTGAAAAATTCAATGCAGTATTACGTTTGTACCCCCACAACAGTCCACTGTGCCGTATACACATCGATGTCTCTTCGGTATGCACTGGATCTGAAATCTGACGTTTGCGGTTTCGAGCATGCTAATCGGATGCCATACAACGGTGTGGACAGTTTATTCGCGCGCACTTGTCTCCCGCCTCAAATTCAGATATACGGACAATGCGCGCTTAATAATTAAGTACAATAAATAAATGATTAAATAAAATTCGTCATCAGAACCAGATTTATATTGTCCATATCGGCGTACTTGGTTCTTAACCACATATATGTATTTACAACCAACGTAGTCTACACCAGGCTGTACATGGAAATATATGAAAAACTGTTTTCGAAGTTCGCATCTTCTTTTCCGGGTGAGATGTAGATTGAAATAGTAGAGTTTGGAAAACTTTTCCGTTGTGGACTGATTCCACTCTTTTCCGATATTCAATCAGTTCATCAATTTGTCTGGCAGAGGATCATTTTGTTACCTCGCCAAGAGCACAAGGAGAAGTGGAGACTGGATCACTAAGAAATTCATCAAGTATTTTGATACGCTCAAAGCGCTGCCGTTTTTCTTTGCTCTCAACTCTGCGCCCGAGGATTTTTCGAATGATGTACCTAAAACGGTTCAACAAGTGACAAAGCTAAAATAAAAGTTTTGTGTTCACTGATTGCCTTATAGATTTAATTCTGACATAATCACATCGATATGTAACTATAGGCCTAAATTGCAATCACACTTCTGTAGCCTACAACGTCTTTTCAAGAGAAACTTCTCGAAGGCGTTTGTGACCTGACCACATAAAATCAAGATCAAACAAAAATAAGTTTTCAGACACGCAGGTCTACGCCAAAGCCCAAGGATCTTAATATGTCGAACGTTACTAGGCAACCTATTCCAGAAAAAACTGACCCACAACAACTAAGTTCCTATGCTGAGCAGAGGAGGTTGTGCCCGGTGAGACAAACATTTCGCCTTACATAGCAGAGCGAAGGGATCTGCGACCAGGCATGGATGTGACCGATACAAAAAGCTCCTCTTAACGGCGAGAGTGTACTAAAAGCGGGTGGGAACCAACGGTAAAGTGTTGAGATAAGATGAAGTCCGCGTTAAGGTGCGTCTTTGCTTTTAATGTAACAGCGGCAGTAATAAACTCGAAATGTGTAGTTGTGAAGATGTCTTCTAAATTTGTACACAATTTTTAAGTTCAATGCCTATCTCTAGCAAAGTGACATAAAATATTGCTTTTTGATGACCTATTTGTGCTGTGATATGCGTTCATCTGAGCCACTGACTTGTTTTAGACAATTTCTGACAGTCTTAATTACTTTTGCCTCAGTGTTTAGACGCTGGTCAGAGTACAAAATTCTGAATGTAAGGTTTTTACTGTTCATGCGCAATGGTCATACTAAATTTGTAGCATTTTTGCTTATGCCGACTCAAATTAAAAACAGATAAAGTTAATTAGCAAATTCTGTTACATCAACTTTAACATTTTTAACAAATTTAAATTTTATTGAAACCGCTTAGAAATATTAAAACTTTAGAAACTGAACAAGTCTTAATCGTAGACAACAAAGATACTAAAGAGCTACTTAGAAGCTAAACACAAGGCGCAGGCTCATGCTATTCATGAGCGCTGCGTTAAGTCATTGTGGGATCCAGTGTCCATAGTTACCGAGTGGAAAATAAAATCCTAAAATCCAGTTTCCTGGATACGAGAGACAGACAGACAGAGATTGTGCGCTTGTGTGTGTGTGTGCATGTGTGTGTGTGTGTGTGTGTGTGTGTGTGTGTGAGGGTGTGTGAGAGAGAGACACAGAGAGAGAGAGACAGAGAGAGACAGAAAGACAGACAGAGACAGACAAACAGAGACAGACAGACAGAGACAGACAGAGAGACAGACAGACAGAGACACTGAGAGAGACTGACAGAGACAGAGACAGAGGCAGAGAGAGAAACAGACAGATAGAGACAGAGACAGAGACAGAGAGACAAAGATAGAGACAGAGACAGACAGAGACAGGCAGAGAGACAGAGACAGAGAGACAGAGACAGAGTTTTAACGTGTAGGTCGGGAGATACTGGAAAGCGGCGGATGGGAACAAGACTTTTTGTATTGTATTGTATTGTAATGTATTTACGGATTTCTAAAGCGCCTCTCACAGTACTACCTAATCAGAAGCTCTCCCAGTGCGAAGAGCCCCGCGAGAAAGAAAAGTCTTGAGATAACGTGGAGATACAGCAATACCTCCATGCAGCTAAGATCATAGAGCGAGTTACAGAGATAAAAATCGTTCCAAAGCGAAGGGCCAACAGAAGCATAAGTACGGTACTGGAAAGTAGCAGTCCGATGTATTAAGAAGTCATGCCGGTCCACAGAGCAAAGAGGACGACTAGAGGCAGCCGAAGGAGGACGACTTTTGAATGGAAAAGCATGGGTTTTAGAAATCTGCGCCAGACCAACAACGAAACTTTGACCAAATATCGATGCTTCCAATTACATGTACTCTTCCATTTATCCATTATTTCATGGCTTCCCCTTCTTACTACACGGAATCATTCATATTTGTGTCCAATGATTGAGCTAATACCTAAAGTCTTTATAAGCGCGTAAATGCGAAAAAGAGGCTGCAATTAATCGTCCGCACGGAACCCATGGAGGAATGGACAAATGACGCTAATTAGCGACAACAGACCAATTAGCTTGATTAATTATACGACGTACCTCTTTTCTCCAGAACCGAAGGAGCTGCAAGAAAACGAACAATTTCCCTTCAAGTCAACGACATTCATGCATTAATATATTATGTATAAATTATATAACATGTACGTTTAATAATATATATCCACACGCATGTATACACAAATCTATGTACATACTATGCATAATATTATGTATATATCTGTGTGTGTATTTTTATATGTCTGCGTTTGTGTGTTTATTATGATTCCGAACACTTGCATAATCGCCTGTCACTCAATATTAAAACATCCTGCTTTATACTACTCCATTCTACGAAGAAACGAATCCCGGATCTCCAGACAAAGTTGTCAATTGATGGAATTGCCTTATCCCAAACCCGATCCACTAAATTTCTTGGAGTATGTATTGATGAATGTCTGAGTTGAACTGAGAATATAATATTATGAACTTTGAAAACATAATTCGCTATCAACTGGGTAATTTCATGTATAAATTTGTCATTAACTTGCTGCCTGAATCATTTTCAAACTATTTTACTAGGCTAGTAGAGATTCATGGTCATTATACAAGGTCTTCTTCTGGTGGTTTATGTGTCAAATATGCGCGCACTAAATATCTTCATTTTCTATTTGTTGTTATGGTCAAAAATTTGGAATGCAGTACCGATGAGTATTCGGAATGCACCCACATACACCCAATTTAAGAAGCTGTGGAGTAGTTACTTGAAGGACTGTTGAAAGATGTACCATACTTCATTTAACACCGTTTCATTGAATTGTTTACATATTGATCTTCTTAGTAAATTGCAATTTTATTATTTAGTTAAGAACATTACTGAGTTGAACCTTTCTTTCAACTGACTAACCGGCCATAATTGATTATTGTTAAAAAGGGTGACCCTAATTAAGCGGGGCTTGTGCCCCTTTTGGGTCTTCCATGTTCCCTAGCCAATGCATCGATATGCAATAGTCAAGTTATAATTGTTGTTAATAACTGTTTTTGTATTGTGCTTCTGGAAATAAAAAGTTAGTCAGTTGTCAGTTAACAACCTCACAAATTCACTGAAAATGTCTCCTTGGCTATTAAGTTTGTTGAGGCTGTAAAGTGAAAGAAGTGATCCGTGTGGGACTCCGTCACTCCGAATTAAACTGGTACTCATAGCAACGTATCTAAGAGAATTGCCACTATCATAGTAGCCTAACTGTTCTTCCATCCAGGAACGAACGAAAAGAAACCCCTCACACACACGCACACACGCACACACGCACGCACACGCACACACATACACACACAAGGTCCTAGAAAGCGCCACCTACCGTTGAGCACATAAACGGTTATAGTGCCAGTGTCGAAGTTCGATGACCGGCAGGTGTAGTTGCCGGCGTCGGTCAGTTTGCTGTTACGGATGACCAGTACACTGACCAGTACCTTCGTCTCGATCTTTTTCGTTATGATGACCCCGTTCTCGGCATCCGAGTGGATCCTTTCCCGACCCTTGAACCACTCGACGTCGTGAGGGGGGTCCGGCTTCCCAGTGGCGTTGCATACCAGCTGAATCTTTCCACCACGCTCGATGTATTCGTCGCCGAATACTTGGATATCTGGGCAACGATCGACAAGTACGTAGAAGCGAGTATGCGCAGGTTGACTTGTAACGCACGGTAATGTAATGTCATTGTTATGATCTAATGCAATGCAATGGTGTTCAATGTGTGAACACTTATATTTTGATTTTGCATTATACAAATGTAAAATGCATCATGTGACTGCCAATCTACTTCCATATCCATCCATCCATCCATCCATCCATCCATCCATCCATCCATCCATCCATCCATCCATCCATCCATCCATCCATCCATCCATCCACCCATCCACCCACCCACCCACCCACCCATCCATCCATCCATCCATCCATCCATCCATCCATCCATCCATCCATCCATCCAGCCATCCATCCATCCAGCCATCCATCCATTATTATATCTATCTATCCGTCTGCTATTAAGTGTATCTGTCTGTCTTTATGTCTGTCTGTATGTCTGCCAACCTTCTGTCTTATTTCACATTTAATCTAACGGCTTCTATATATAGCGTCGCTATAATGATGTTCAAAGCATCAGTTGATGGTTGCTATAGAAGGAATCTCAGTAGAAAGTACTAATCCGTCAGATAAGGCCAGTCGATTGAATTCCGATAAACATATCTGTCTTCCTGTATGTTTGTCCGTCCGTCCGTCCTTCTGTTTGTCAGTCCGTCCGCCTGTCCGTCTACGTAACTATCTGTGTATGATTACTTCTGACGTTGAGCCGGATGTCGTATGTGTCGTGGTCGTTCTTGGTGCTGATCTGACACTGGTAGATGCCATCATCCATCGGTCGTATGTCCTGAATTATCAGACTCCATTCGTTCGTTCTCTGGTTGTAATCCACGCTGAGCCTAGTGTCTGGTGCAAATGGATACATACCGATCGTCAGAGGGTGGATGTCGTCGTATTTCTTCCACGTCACCTACAAAGACAGACCTTGCGATGTAATGTCACTATTACAGTGTTAAGCAGTGTTAAGTCACACGGCGTCAAATGGTATCATACAATGGATTGGAATGGAATCCAAAAGTCTTCCTTATTTACCAAATGCATTCCATTGCGATGTAAAGCAATGTATCATATACATGTGCATTTTGTTGTAATCTAACGTTAGAGGAATGCAGTGTGATTGAAGGTAAGGTTGTCTTAATTAAGCAAGTAATTATATTCTTTATGTAACCTTACATAAAGGCGCACTCTGGTGCACATGCTTATTGGGTAAACAATTAATACAAATGCGACATTCTAACCAAAAAGTCTTCCTTATTTACCATACCTTACCTTTGTTACCTTTACTTTACATTATACCTAAGCTAATCCAATGACTTCTGGTGTCAATTATCAAACGTAAGACGAGGCAAGGTTAAACAAGGCCTAGGCCATCCCTCCATCGGCTCTTAGCTTACCTGACTATTCTCGCTGGATGCTCCGAAGTTTTGTAATTCACTGCCCAGTGTTGTGCGTTCTATCTGTTATCTAATGTTGTTCAGAACTAGAGTAAAAACTCAATTGTTCCAGCTTGATTAACTTCCTTTAATTCTGGTTTCTCTGACGTATCGATTTATTACTGTGACTACGATTATTATTATTGTATTAGTTTTTGAAACTCAAGACAGCTGATACACCGCAACTGATCACAACGAGTTCATCAGAATAAAAGATAGAGTTCAAAATATATAAATACAGTTCAAGAGATGGAATTATTATTATATGGTACACTTTGTCAAACACTCACATTTTTACATTAATTTCTGGTATAGGACACGAGGGATATAATTTCTGTTGTCCTTAAAGCGTAGTACATAATCGTGAGGTCGAAGCCGCATTATATTGCGGTATGCTAATAGGTGGGAAAAGCTCCCGCAAAATGTGTCAATGGTTCCATTGGACCGCAGATAGGAACGTATCCTTAGCCTTACCAACCGTCGCTCCACACCAGGAATGTCCTCAGAAATGTAACCCGCCCCCTTAGCTCTGACAAAGACCTTCTCGAGTCTACACCGTTTTTCTGCATTGGTTAGGCCCCACCACGCAGGTATGACGTAGAGCATTCAACTAATGTAGCCCGAGCAACCTCTTGCAGATTTCAATTGACCGACCATCGATCAGGTGATGCTTAATAATAATTATTATTATATATATCGACACTGTAGAATTCATTGAATTAGATTAGAATATGTAAACTAAAGTAAGGTAACGACTAACGAGTTATAGTAAAAGGTTTCCTCGGCTGAAGAAGCCCACTCATACAAAGTAGAAATCGCTGAAGTCTTTAAACTCCGCCACTGATTGTGCTCTGTCAGTGCCAGTCCCAAGCTAGGATAAAGGAGGAGGGCGACGTTAATAATCGTTGTTATCGCACAGTGTCGTTAAACTGAAACTACTACTACCTTCCATAAACCAGCAATCGTTGCCTGGACTGCTGCGATTGACCATCCAAACGGTTAAAGGAAACATCAGGTGTTCTGGGTAATGATTCGTATGAAATGGAAGTTGGAGCTAGCGTGATGCTGAGCGATATTACGCCATATCTAATCTCCGTCTCGAAGGGAATGAGTTTCTCAGGTTCATAATTCGTCTGAGATCAGCTGCTTGGGGTCACGAGATTCCTCGAGTTTATGACGTTTGCTTTTATTTTAGCTAGTAATTTAGGATTATTTTCTAATTTACAAAATAATCTTATCATTAAAGACATCATCCACGTCATCGTCGTTGTTGAATTGGTCGTTGTCGTCATAGTCCTTATCATCATCAGCAATCACAAGTCGCACTCCCTTTACTCTAATCATCATTGCCATCGTCATCAAAGACTTTAGAAATAGCATTAGCCGTATCTTGATCAACATGCTCATCACCATCATCACACAATCATCATGATCATCATCATTATCTTCATCATCAATGTCACCCATTTTTTTTATTTTTCCAAGTGTTGAGTACAGACTAACGGTTATGGGCTTATAAGTTTTAGGTTTACAAATAACATGGAGATCACCGCCTCCAGTTGAGTCATATAGCCAATGATTAGTAATTGTGGTAGTAGTGCTATTAGTAGTGGTGGTGGTGGTGGTGGTCGTCGTCGTCGTCGTCGTCGTGGTGGTGGTCGTGGTCGTGGTAGTGTTAGTAGTAGTAGTAGTAGTAGTAGTAGTAGTAGTAGTAGTAGTAGTAGTAGTAGTAGTAGTAGTAGTAGTAGTAGTAGTAGTAGTAGTAGTAGTAGTAGTAGTAGTAGTAGTAGTAGTAGTAGTAGTAGTAGTAGTAGTAGTAGTAGTAGTAGTAGTAGTAGTAGTAGTAGTAGTAGTAGTAGTAGTAGTAGTAGTAGTAGTAGTAGTAGTAGTAGTAGTAGTAGTAGTAGTAGTAGTAGTAGTAGTAGTAGTAGTAGTAGTAGTAGTAGTAGTAGTAGTAGTAGTAGTAGTAGTAGTAGTAGTAGTAGTAGTAGTAGTAGTAGTAGTATTTGTTGTTGTTGTTGTAGCAGCAGCAGAAGCAGCAGCAGCAGCAGTAGTAGTGGTAGTAATGGTAGTAGTAGCAGCAGCTGTAGCAACAGCAGCAGCACCAGCAGTAGTAGCAGTATCTGCAGCGGCAGTAGTATTAGTATTAGTCTCATCATTATCACCCTCATTATCATTGTTACTACTACTCTCTTAACTGTCACTAGCTATGTCAGGTGCAAGCATTAACTGAAGTCCAACGTTGATTAGAACGTAATGAAAAGGCTCAACAGTAAATCCCGAAAACAGTTGACTGACGTTGGAATATCCACCTCGCCTTGTTCAACCAGTCCGAAGCCTGGATAAAGAGAGACATTGAACGAATGCGTGGATGTGTTACTATTATACTTCGCCTCCAAAGACACATGACAATCACTTGAAGCGTTGAACCGGTTCGGACGTACATGTAGTGCGAGTCAACACCATCGACCGAGAGAGTGGCCCGATGAAATACAGGCGTAAGACCGATGCCAAATGGACGTCCTTAGCTTGGATTATGTGGTGATGGGGCAGGTGACTGACAACAACTGAGACAAAGGGATAAACGTTCGATGGACACCCCGTGGATTTAAAGCCAAGGGACAGCAATGATGATGATGACGTCGATGATAATGATTACGACGACGACGATGACGATGATGATGATGGTTATGGCGGTGGTGGTGATAGTGATAAAGATAATTATGATTATGTATGTATGTATGTATGAGGACTTTTTATTTTGCGCCCCTTCAAGATTCTACTCAGAGGCGCTCCCGACTACAGCGCGGACACTACTGAGTTTCACGCCGAAGCGCACGAGCAATTGCGAGTGAAGGACTTGCCCAGGGTCCCTACTACTATGATTATGCGAATGATGGTGATACGATGATGAGGATGGTGACTATGATGATGATGACGATGATGACGACGATGATGATGATGATGACGACGATGATGATGATGAGGCTAGGAGTAGGAAGATGGAAAATTCCGTGTTGATGCTGGAACACGGCAGTGAAGGTAATGACTGGACAAGTGACAGTTCATGACATTATAATCTCATAAGGCTAGACTGCATCGTGCAGGCACATCACTGACCACACATGAAATTGTTTATGCTGCGCTGGGCAACGGTTGTCTTCTCCTGACAACAACGCAGCAACAGCGCAACATATGCAACGCGACAACACGAAAACAGGGCAACAACAGTTCATTGTAATTCCTGACAACGATTCCATTAAACCAATCACCCTCCATCACAATAGTAATCATAATTAATTAATAATAATTAACAATATTTGGCAACTTCGATAGAGCCGATGTCTAATGCACAAAACATCCACCGATGGCAAACCAATACCATCCATAGTCACAGTCATCACGTTATTTTACTTTAAATTACTTGCTTACTTTACAATCTGCTGCTTCGACATGTTATCCAGAGGAACGCTATATATGTGATGTTAAAAGCACATTTTATCATTTGTAGACGTACATGTATATGTAGTGTGCATATACAATGCATGTCATCATCATCATCATTAGTTCCTGACGCCAGCCATTAGGCGGCGATGGGTACGAATAAATGACCTTCACTGTCCTCGGTCATTTGTCAAGCCCATTTCTCCCATTAGTATCAGTCCAAGTGAGGTTATGTCTTCATTTATATTGTCTATCCAGCGTAGTCTTGGCCTGCCTTTGTTTCTTTTTCCTTCGAATCTTGCCTGTAGTGCACTGTGTGGAATTCGGGCAACTAGCATTCTTTCCACATATCCAAACCATCGCAGTCTTTGTTGAACGACTTTTGTCTGGCAGGGTTGTTTTGATACCTGATGCTTGTCTAATGTCATCGTTCCTTATTTTCTGCAGTCTTGAAATCCCTGCGATCTTCCGTAGCCAACTCATTTCTGCTGTAAGAATTCTTTTCCCATCTTGTTTTCGCATTGTCCAGCATTCCGATCCGTATAGAAAAATCGGTTGCATCTTCGTCACGTATATAGTGTCTGTATATAACATTATATAGTGTGCATAACAGTATATATCAAACACTGCTTCTACCGTCCAAAATATAAAATATGCCTAATATTGCCTATGAGGCATATATATACTAGTTTATATATATATATATATATATATACTTGTTTATATATATATATATATATCCAACTTATGCAATATACCTACGTAAACAACCTCAAAGGCTCCACGCCTAATTTGCATGTGTAGACTACATAGTTTATGTGTCTAAGCTGCATGCATAATAATATATATATATATATATATATATATGCGGCAGGAATTGGTCTGACCGGGTCACCCGTCTATTTCCGCAGGGTATCGATTTCCCTGTGAAAGGCGTCGGTGGGAATGTTCACTCGTGCGTCACACCTCGGGAACGACGTTAACTGATGCGTGCCTTTGATTGATGCTCGCACAATTTGTTCTTCAGTTGGACCTTTTTAAGCCGTTCCTGCCTCGCAAAATAAGGCTAAACCATTTAGGCAATTTCCCCAAGGGCAAGTTACGATATGTAGAGTTACAGTAGAGTGTAAGATTAGTCAGTGGCTTGCAGTGGGGTAAAGCAAACGATTATGGCGTTACATTACATTACAACTGTGTAGTCACTTTGCCTCGTTCCAAAGCTCAGAAGTGAACACACGACCATACATGTAACATCGATGGCGCTGAGCAATTGTGAGTGAAGGACTTGCTCAAGGTTCCTACACAGCAACTGCAATCTCGGACGAGGCTCGAACTCGTACTCTCCGCGTTACAGGCGGAACGCTCTAACCAATCGGTCACAGTGCCCCACATACAAAGCAATGTCTCATGATCTCTTAAGTTAATCACTTATGACTTATTATTATCACTTATTTATATAGCGCCTCGTTAGAGAAAAACTCCTCAGAGGCGCTCGCAATCTGACAGCACAAAAACCACGGTATAACAAAATGGTCTTGAAACGCTAACGGTACAAAGACAAAGAAAGGCCAAGGAGTTCGTGTCAAAGGTTGCTAGGTAACTAATTCCAGGAGGATGGACCGACCACAGCGAAGCTACTCTGCTGGACTGTGAACTTTCTGGGTTTTGTGGAACAATCATGTCACCACGCACATCAGAAGGAAGGGATCTGCGACCAGAAATAGACGAGACCGAAGCATATGTCCAGTTAGCTACATCGGTTAGAACGTACGTCCCATGCGACTCTGTGCATTCGATTCCAGGTTCGCCTCCCGATGGTGGCTTATTTAAGGGATTTGAATCTCGGGTTAGCAAGGGTTTCTACATGGAGACGTTAAATGGAAAGGTACCCATTCAAATGGGGCAACGGTGTTGAGGAATCTCACCCGATCATTTAATTGAAAAATGAGCACGGTCAAGGCCCGTACATCACTAGGCCTATATAAAAACACGTATACATCTACATTTGCATAACTCCTTAAGATGGGGTAGATATCTGTAGCCTGCATGTCAATGATTAACTTTTACATCGGTAACCAGCGCAGTATGCACGAGTGCAGCACTGTAGCATATTTTAGGCCTATTGCATATTATTATTATTGTAATGTAATGTAATGTAAATCTTCGAAAATTTCTCAACGCCCACAAAAGCCACGTCAGGGAGACCAGCTTATTCACCGGCGCTATATCAAATCAAGTCCGCAATAGCCAAACTCCTCTGTTCGTTTCGGTGCCAGGTCAAAATCCGGGGAGGTCAAGCCGAGGAGACAGCATGGTGCTACGGTGGCAATCGGTGATGATGGTGGTCGTGTGGTGGCGCAGGAGTTGAATCAGGATAGGATATCTTGAAGAGTTCGGTTTTCAGTCGTGAGTGGAAAGCAGAAGACGAGAGTGCAAGCGGAGGAGAGTTTGAGTTAAGAGGCGAGATAGGATTATTGTATTGCGTTGTATTGGAAACACTACAATGCCATAGCTAAAGTGTTTTATATACGCTGTAGATCAGAAAATATATGCCTATCGTTGTCGTTCAGCGGTTCAAAGTGCAGCAGATAATTAAACCGGTTCCTTTGACCGAAACTCACTTTGGACTAGTCGACAAAGCAATTGTTGGAAGCGAAAACACAGAACAAAGAGCGTGTCTGTTAACTTTCCTTATCCTGGCAGATTCTGCTCTTTTGACCCTACAATGGATAGGATTAGGCGATGTCGTCAACGTGTCGCCGGTGACTGCTGTTCGAAAGCCTTCACGTGCTAACGAGATCTCGCCTTCTTATCTCGTCAAAGTCTCGCGAGATTTTCTGCCTCGGTCGCAATCGATATACGGGAGAGATTTCCAAGAGAGATGACGTCATGGGCAGCAAAGATGCCATCTGAAGAGAGGGAAACATAGAGAAAGAGACAAACAAGCAACCAAGAGATGAGGGAGAGGGAGAGGGTAGTAGGAAGGGAGGGAAGGAGGGAGGTACGTAGGAAGGGATGGAAAAAGAAAGGGAGGAAGGGAGGAGGGAGGGAGGAATGAGGGATCAAGGAGGACGAGAGGAGAAAGGCAGAGATGTAAAGGGAGAAAGGGAGAAGGTAGACAGAGGGAGAGAACTTTGAGAAATGGAACAGAGAGGGTTCAGATAGTGGGAGAGGGGAGATGGTCTTGATGGGGCTCGCACTATCCATCATGTAATCTCTGTTTCGTTTCTCTTTGAAAAACCTTTGTTAAGGCGATTATTGTCGAGCACCATCCCCACAATAGTTCAGGCGCCTATACTTCTGCTGCTGCTGCTTATGATGATGATAATGACGACGACGACGATGATTATGATGACAATGATGATGATGATGATGATGATGATGATGATGATGATGATGATGATGATGATGATGATGATTATGATGACAAAGATGATGATGATAAATACGAGGATGAAGAGCAGAGTGAAAGTATCATCACTATCGTGATAAACGTCATCACCTTTATCATCAGCCTCATCACCACTGTCATCATTAGCATTACAATATATAGTACCTTTGTACGTGCATATGAATACTTTGTATATTTGTGTATGCATTTATGCATGTATGTGTGTATGAATGAATCTGGATATTTATATAGCGCCTTTAAAAATTGACTTATCTTACACCACATCGTATTACTTGGCATTGCGTCGTAATATGGCAGAGACAAAATTGTATGAGACAATAAGATTGAATCAGGAGCGGTTATGCACGCAGTTATGATGAACAGATTCGAGGAATGGAGGAACGGAGGAGGAGAAAGTAGTCCGAACAGAGCAATGAAACAGCTAAGCAGTAAGACATCACAAACAGAACATATTCTGGACCAAAAATAGATGAACACACTCCAGACAGAGTAGGCGCAGAGTCTGACAAGAATCTTTTTATCAGAGAACTCCAGACGATAAAAGTAGATCAATTTAGCAGCGGGTAACCAGTCTCACTATATAGTCAAATCAGATAGCCTATTGACCGAGAGAATTGGACAAGAACACTAATGAATTGGAAGGAATAGATCGAGCCAGGAAGAGGCTAAGCCATATAGGCTGAAGAGGAGAAAGGAATCAGTATTAGGAGAGAAAGGAATGATCATTAGGATAGACTACAATAGAGGATCCACGGAGAATCAGGCAGTTGAGTCGAAGATCGTACGCCGAAGAGAGCGAGTTTAGGTTTAGGTACTAGTTAAACTCACGTCAGTTCTATAAATACTTTATATATATATATACATATATATATATATATATATACATGTATATATATATATATAAGCTCAAAGCCTCGTTTATAAATATATGTCTAACGAATACAATAGAAACCGCAGCAGGAGTAGCACAGACATATGTGGAAATAGAGCGTCGGTGGCAGATGTGACATTGATTGAGGAAGTAATTAAGTACTTGCAAGACGATCGTGTCATCGGAAGATCATGGGGTTCACACAAGTTGAAATATTTGGATGTATGCGAAAGGAAGATACATTGAACCATTGAAACCTGTGCTGGGGGTTTAACTTACCCCTCGAAGGCAATTTTTGGAAATTAACTGAAGGGCCTGAAAAATGAACCACCCAACCCCCGATAATTCAATCCCTGTGCATGCTTACATGCATATATATATATATATATATATGTATGTATGTATGTATCTTATCTGAAAGCGTGAGAATGAAGATGGCAGACCCACAGAGATGCAGAGACAGACGAACAGATAGATGGACATATAGACAAACGCCCAGTCAGAAATAAAAATCCACATACAGATGGAACGATAGAGAGTAGGATGGACACACGCGCAGAAAAACAGAAAGGCAGAGAAACAGACCATTAGCGAGACGAGCAGAATAAGAGAAACGGATAAACTTACAGAAAGGTAAATCGACAGACATGTAAAACAGATGAACGAATGAATATGCAGACTGTCAGACAGACAGACAGATATCCAGGCAGACATACCCACAGATAGCCAGGCAGACAGACAGGAAGACATAAATGAAACTGTTGCCATTAATGCTCCTAAGGCAGATGTCGTATTTGACACATCTGATTCTTGAATATTTAATACGCCCGTCCGCCTGGATTTTCAAAGCCAGTACCCACGACTTCACCACTAACCCCTTACCCACATAGCCCTCACATACAATCACTCTTATCACTCAACCTCTCACAAGGGGTTTAAAATATGGTAGTGGTGAACTCAATTGTACGTTGAGGCCAATTCACTGTCCCGTTCATGCCTCAATTTCGTAAACGCCGCTAGATGGCTTAAGTTGCAGTAGTGTTCTAATGCATTTAACAACCTGTTCGTGTGTCTGTCTCATGTCCTCTGCCTGCAGAACTTGTACACCTTCTTCTCCAGGTTCGGATTAGCCAAATTAATAAGCCCATAAATGCGACTACATTTATCCAAGTTCTGTTTGCTTTTCTGTATTTTATCTTGTTTTCTTCTCTCTGATTGTCTGTTTAGTTGTCTCTCTGTTTCTGCTTGTCTGTCTGTAAGTATGCTTTCTTGACTTCTTCCTTCATTGTTTAGTCTATAGTTCTGTCCGTTCCTGCATTCTTTCTTTCTTTCCTTCGTCATCATTCTTCATTCCTCTTCTGCTTCCTCGGTGTTTCATTGTTTTGTTGCATCAGTGCTTCCTTTGTCCTCTCGATCCTTCGATCCATCTAACCTTCCTTCGTTCTTTCGACCTTTGCTTCGATCACTCGATCACTGCTTCTATTGTTGCTTCCACGACTATCCCTTCTGTCGATTCCATGGGCGCCCATAGTAGGAGCAAGAGGAAACTATAATAATACCATCCTGGTGTTTGAATCAAAAAAATGTGAAATAAACACGATTAATTTTAAATAATCAAAATAGGTTATGTCGATTTCTACTTCGCTTCCTTATTTAGGCAAGAAAGTTTAGTGAAATGCGCAAAAAGGCACTTGTACACTTGACCTCAATCCGTTATTACTATAACATGAGTAGCTAAGAACGGCAACTGCAGCATTACCTTCGTGAGATACACAGTTAATATTACAGAAGGAAAATGAAGGCTCTGTGATCAATTTAGCCGCAAGACGTTGACAAACGAAACAGTCAAGTGACAGCTGAGTTTGGTTTAGCAAATGAGATGCGCTGATCCGCTAGAGGAAGGATAAAGTAGTACTATGCTGGTCATCTCGGCTTTCACTCTGTCTCCTTAAAACAGCGCAGCCTTTGTGCAACTGATACTAATAAGAAATGTTGAGATGCTAATCCCGGAATGGAATGTCCAATGGGCCGCTTAGAGAAGAGTGCAATTTCAAATGGAGCGATTCAAAGCACAAAGTGAAGTGTTTATAGTTTAACGGCATAGGCCCCACTAAAATGAAATACATGTATCACCCTAATACACTAATGTATGTGATATTCACTGCACTTCAGACTCAATACTTTTATTTAAATTGTATTAGTTGACAGCGATATTGTAGATCATGAGCTTCAGCAAAAATTATATATTATGCTTTTCATGCCCCCTTGCACAAATTTCTGCGACTACTCGTGCTATGGGTTCCTCTGCTTATAGCAAAAAGACAACAGAATGAAGAGGAGTAGAAGAAGAAAGGTAGAAGTATAGGAGGAGAAAGAGGAGGAGGAGGAAGAGCAGACGGATGAGGAGCAGAAGAAGGTGGAAGACCAGAGGGATGACGAGGTGGAACAGACGGAGGAAGAGATGAGAACATGAATACAGTGGACGTTAATTCAGTAAGGAGTCAGAAGGAAGATGAAAGATTTGACAACGGATGGAAATGGGATGATTATATTAATGACGATGGCGCTTCTGCTGCTGCTACTGACTGCCACTCCACGACGAACCCTCCTACCACCCAACAGTCCTCCCCACAGTCCTCCCCACAGACGACGTCATTGTCCTGAACTCTGACATCCCGTCATGTCGTTTCGCCGTCAACGAATGACCAAGCGAAAACGACGTCAGAGGGAGTAGCATCGGCTGCTGAAACAGCAACTAGGGGATGCGGGGAGGGAGGGTAGAAGAAGGAAGCGGCAGATGCAAATGAGAAGGACGGAAAATTAGAAGAAGCGTTCATCAATATAACACATGAATACAGGATAATTAGACGACATTCATTAGTTATTTCTATATAATGTACAACACATACACACATATTATTCTAATGTCACTCAGTATGCGTTATTGGGTGGGCTAAAACAACGGTTTTCAAACGGTGGTACGCGTACCAATAGCGGTACGCCAGGTGTCGCTAAGTGGTACGCCAAAAATTCAACAAAATTTAAACTTTGTTTGAGTTTATGCCCATCTTTCTCTGATTAGCTATTCTACTACATATTAATGATTTTTTATTTGTCTGACTATAACAATCGTCTCTGACCCTGCAAAAGGACTTACGATCTTTCCCTAATAATTAATTGCAAGGGGACTTCGCGCTCGCCTGTTGTCTTTGATCTGACTTTTGCTGGTGGTCTGCAACATTCGATTTTTTGCCTGGTGGTACAATAAAAATAAAGTCAAGTGTGAAACCGCTGGGCTCAAATCAAGCAAGAAATCTCCACTCGTGATTTCCAGACTGATTTTCCCAACGCCTTCTCCTTCGTGACCTGGAGGAGTGCATATCGACGGCGAGTTCTCCAGACTGACTAGCCTATAGCCTACTATGTGAACAGTAGCGTTATATTCGGTCAATAGGTGAAACCTCTCGTTCAGTGCAGCAACTGCCCTCGAAAATGCACTCCTTTTGATTGTCATGACGCGTGGACTACTGCAATTTCATACTTTCAGGTGTGCAAAATTCTGAATCCGTCAGTTTTGATCCGTCCTTAACTGTGACGCATGGCAATTGGTCATTTACCCAAATTCTCACATATTTCAGAATATAAATTATTATGAGGGATTTATTTCACGGCTATTTGTCGAGGTAAGCATCGACTTAAAGAATCTCCTCCTCATCGGTCGACTCGGCCACGGCATATCAATCAATCTGATTGACCAATCAATCAATAAAAATTTGATATAGATACCCTTCGAAATAACTACTCAGAGGCGCACTCGGACCAACTACGGCTAAAGAGAACAGTTTTTAAGGATAGATAGAACGCTGAGTAGGAGTTTGTACTATAGCTAGGGGACGGAGCTCCAGTGGAAGGCCATTATATGGTCGAGTTGTTTGTACCGTATGGAACAACACCGCCACTGTGGTTTCTGAGTGGTGCCAGTCCCAAACCTGGATAAAGAAGGAGGGAGCCGCTAATTATTATTATTTTTGCCCGGTGGTATACAGGATCCCTTAGGGACTTGAATATTAACTATTGTGAAAAATAAAATATCCAAAATGGCCCTTATTACTACTATTATTATTATTATTATTATTATTATTATTATTATTATTATTATTATTATAATTATTATTATTATTATTACTACTATTATTATTATTATTATTATTATTATTATTATTATTATTATAATTATTATTATTATTACTATTATTATTATTATTATTATTATTATAATTATTATTATTATTACTACTATTATTATTATTATTATTATTATTATTATTATTATAATTATTATTATTATTACTACTATTATTATTATTATTATTATTATTATTATTATAATTATTATTATTATTATTACTATTATTATTATTATTATTATTATTATTATTATTATTATTATTATTATTATTATTATTATTATTATTATTATTATTATTATTATTATAGCATTTTATCACGAAGCAACTTCCTTAATTAAAATCCACTTCCCGCTGGAATCCAGAACATCGAACATGAATCACATTGCTCGGCTGCCAGGCAAGATTATTCAAATCCTCGCTTTCGTTAATCAGTATAACGAGAAAACTGCGCATTGTCCAGCTTAGGTCCATCCTTCTACATGTACAACACTACAACAGTCTTCCTTTGAACATCGTCTGCTACTGCCACTCTTAAGCTAAGTTGTCATAGGCCTACGTCAACGGTTGGGATTCTGATTGATCCTTATTTCTGGAGGTGTAAAGTGGGTGTCCATTAGTTGAGATATCCATCTTAGCTAAAGCTTTGGATGCAATCTGACTGCGCCATCCAGCCACAGTTTGTTTACTAACTCCAGTGAATCAACTACTTCACCCTGGAACTACTTCACCTTGGAACTACTTCACCCTGGAATGGCGACGGTTATCTGCCAAACGTCTTCATACCTCGTCTTGTGCAATCCCTCACACGATAACCTATCGTTTGCCCCGAGTCACATTAAACGCCTTATCTGCCGCTCGAATCGGCGAGCTTCAAAGGTGTTTGGGCAATCCTATAGGAGTGGCCAATCGACGCTTGATGTTGCAATTAATCTTCTCTATCTATGTAGGGAAAGACGCAACTCTAATCCTCCTTCCGTCAGAACTGCACTACCCTCTATAGCGCCTGTTGTACAATGTAATAAAAATTATAGTACACTGTTCAATTTTTCATTTTACTGAAATATACTTAGTCATAGTACTCATATGTAGTAATTAAGATCATACAGATTAAATGCGTATTAATAATACAACAAAGATTTCTATGTTTGCTTGTCTCTCTGTTTGTATGTTTGTCTGTTCGTCTGTGTAATGCTTGGTGATTTATTCTATAGATGTCGCTTATGCACCGAATCTCGCTACAATCTCGCCACTTGTCACGACGGCCAAGGAGACTACTTTTGACTCATTTCGTTCACTTTGATAAATTAATTGCTGAATGCTCCTATATATAGTTAAATGTCCGCAGTTATTTCTTATATTCTGCTATCGATGTGTGCGCTTTTGGACGATAATTGAACGTTTATAATTGAAATTGAAACCAACCGCTTCTTTTTACTTTGTTCAACCTATAAGGCTACAACAGAAACGGTGGTTTCCGTTTAACGCATTAACCTATAGAGCCTTACTTAACATGCCGTATATGACGCTGGAAATCTCGGATTCGCGTATGCAACGGCATGGCAAGGTCTTTGGCCTGCAGAGAATTTACGACAAACCAACCATAAACGCACCGATTCAACGACTATCCGGCTCGTTTGACGAGAGCCTGTCCTCTGTGGACCTGGTGACCCTAGGGATATACGGATGAGGCGCTTCTTACGCAATGCCCAGGGAGTGTCAGTTGATGAGTTTCAACAGCACGTGCTATGGTCGCTTTTATTAAAAAATATACGCTCGTCATTTCCATCCTCAACGCAAAAAGACAAAATTGTCCAATTAGAGTAATAGACAAGGACAGGCCAGAAAATTCCGAGTGCCAACATTCGAGCCACACAGGTCTACCTCGAACAAAGATACACTAGTATGTGTGTGTGTGTATATGTGTGTGTACAATGTACATGTATGTTTGTATGTATGTATGTATGTATGTATGTATGTATGCATGCATGTATGTATGTATGTATGTATGTATATATGTATGTGTGAATGCTTGTGCGCATGCATATTTTTGTATGCGTATATTGCGTGTGTGTTATTCCGAAATGACAGTCTTCTCTAATTAAGCTAATTAATTGCGAGCAATTTTCTCCAACGTCGCATATTCCATGCGTGCAGTCCAGTCGAGGAGTCAACTGGACGCTGGGGGCTAAATTATCTAGCGCAATGTTCAAGGTTGATAGTCTCGTCTATATATAGGCCAGCGTTCGCTCTGCCACTCCCTCTGATTCCTCCCATCCCAAGGACTCATTTATGTTTTCTGCGGAACTAGGTTGATGGGCGAGAAGGAAGGAATACGTAAAGATGCCTGAAGCAGAAGCCGATTGGTTGAACCGTTCGCCTTGTAACGCGGAGTAATGGGAATCGAGTCTCTCCCCCTTGAGACAAATGTAATACTATAAAGCCGCCTAAGGGAAGAGAGACTGGAATCCTTGAGCAATTCGTTATTTAGCTCCAGTGAAGTCGATCCGTTCGAAAAGTAGGGAGTCTAGGGACACGTCGCATCATACTCTCTTACTTCCCATGCTTAGGCTTATAGAGCAGTTCAATTTCTAACTCAGTTCAATTTACAATCTCTTCGTATGTTACGAAATACGTTATATATAGATCTCAGACATGTATACATATTATATATACTGAATATATATTTATATATATATATGTATGCTGTACTTGCGATCTATATATATATTTACTGTATATAGGGGGCCTATACTGTACTTGAGATCGTGATTTTAGTTGTGACTGTGGCTGTACAGCTGTAGGCTTGTTGCCATTGTGACTGCATTGTTGTCGCAAATTTGTTTAACGCTTCTTTAGAGAAAATCTTCAGCGATTCCGACAACATAACACAACGATCCAACGGAATGGCTTTCAAACGCATACGGTCAAAAGGTCAGGGAAAAGTCAAGGAGCTCATGTCGTAGGTTGCTAGGCAACATATGTCTGAAGGACGCAGCCAACGTTTTCTGATGTTCCCAGGAAATGTGTTTTAATTGTGTTACGGTTTATACCATACGTTTTACAATGCTAAAGTATTTTCATACAGCGAGAAAAATAAGAAGTTAATTACATAATATAATTAAGTAACGGAATCTTTGACAGAAGCAGGACTAGTGAAAAATTATTAAAGAACATAACCACTCGATATTTTGACCCTAAACCCAAAAACACTGACAGACAGACAGATAAATTATACAGAAAGAGGCACAGGTATAGAGAGACAGATATGCCAAAAACGCAGAACATCAAACCAAAAACAAGCTAGAAGGGGAATGGTGCATACTGAATCAGCCATAATTTATATATATACTACAAAGAGCGACAGGCAGACAGACAGATGGACGGACAGACAAACAGAAACAGACAGAGACAGATAGGGGCCAACTTATATATCCCTATGTGTTGTATACACAGAGGCCGACACACAGATAAACGGAGAAATACAGAGCACGATAAAAAAGATAGAGTGGAAGATAGACACAGTAGACACACTATACACATACACTCACAGACAGGCACATAGGAACACACGCAGGCCAACTCGAACGTACAAGACGGCAGACAGGGAGGCGTCCGGATTCGGATTTTCGTCGCGTGTTTACATACATCGAGCGTCGTCCACATAATTCAACGCCAGAACGTGAAAGCGACGTAAAAAGCGGACATCGTCTGCGCAGGAAATGGCGGCAGCGTGGAAACGACGACGACGCGACTGTTTGCCCCGAAGGAACGCAGCGTTACGATTACCACTGCGTTCAATAATAATCGACAGCCTATTAAGAAGGATCCGAAACGTGACGCATTCCATCCACCCCGTCTGACAAGATGTCTCTGGAGTTCTTCCATCGGGCTTAAATCGATGGACAAACAGCAGTTGACGTACGCCATATTGCCTCAGATTTCGCCAACTCGTCTGCGCGCAGCCAACGAAATATAAATAGCACGGCGTGTGACGTATTTCCGATGGATGTGCCGTTGACAGAAGAAGATGGATAGCCGCACCGGGTGCAATGGGTATAAATAAATACTTGGCTCTAAGGGATAACGGAAACCAAATATAGGCCCACTGTTAATACGAAATTGAAACGAAAACAAGGCCTAAGTTTCAACAAGAAACATAAATCAAACCTATGAAGCTGCCCCCACTGCTCTACAGAGTTTTGCATCATCTGCAAACTTAGAAATTTGCGATAAATTCCATCATCTATGTCATTAATTAAAATTATGAACAGCAGCGGCCCAAGCACTGTTCTTTGTGGAACTTCACTTAACACTGTTATCCATGATTCTAGAATATTTGTTGCCTATTCCCACCTTTTGTCCTCTGCATGTGTTTGAAAGCAGCACAGTCATGGCACTGCACGAATTAAGTTATATTCGAAGGAGGTTTTTAATCAACGTATTTTCGTTATATTTGACTGTACCGAACTTAAACTCGAAAGATAAACAAAACGTTATGTTTAACCTTACAGCACTCGATGCAACTGTTCCTTCCTCATACAAGCAATGGTGTTAGCTAAATAGGCATCACCTGGACATGCGGCTCAATTCAATGCTCTGCATATATCAATGTAACAAACGTCACAATCGAAAGCAGTACAAACATTAATTAGTTACTGTAGAATATGACATTGTCCACCGTCAAACACAATTCGACCAAAATGATTCAATCTACCCCAATGTTCAAATATTTCCCTATCCATCGAAACTGCTTCCTTTCCATTTCCCTCGACCTAAACACGTCATTGTTTATGATCATCTGCTTCCTTATGACCTACTCTCTGTATATACTGGTCTCCTAGATTATTGCCTCCATACGCTATAGTTGGACTCGGAGCAGCGCGTGCAAATAAGCTGGCGCCCAGCGCTTAACTTTATAGCTTTAGAAACTGACGTATTTAGGTTTAGTCCTACAATTATACTGAAGAAGTAAACTGTTTGACAAAGGAAAACAGTCAACATCATATAAATGTAGGATGTGATTTGTATTATTATTATTATTAATATTTGTTTTGCCCTGAGGTACTTCATTCCCCCAGGGCAAGAAGACTGGCCACTCGTCCTCATATGCCGAGAATAAGAAAATTTAAGTCGCCGATACTTGATGCCCATTACTGGCCCTCGAGTCACTGCTCCTCGTCGTCTTTTCATTGAGCGAATAACAAATAAAAGTCAAGACAACGGTTGTCTACATGGCAGGGCGCTGAGTCTCTTACCCAACGACTGAGAATTCGAGCATGCTCAACAGAATCCGTGCAAGTAACCTACCCTGGCTAAGTTGATTATGCGCATTTTTGTCACGCCTGTTATCCAGATTTGATAACCTTAATAGCGCTTAAAAAGAGCAATCAGTACATAGAATTAACTCAATGCGCTGCTAAAGTCTCTCTTCCTTTTAATGGCCAACGCAGACATGGAAGATTCCCAGAGTCTCTTATTATAGGGGCCTACAATATAAATTGTTGGAATGAATGAATATGAATGAATGAATGAAAAAGCTTCGTCCCAATTTAGATCTCACCGTTTTTGTTCCAAGGTTTTCGACTTTGCACTTGAGAACGGCTCTGTCCCCAGGGCCAACGGTGATGTTCTTTGGGGTCTGTCGGAAGGTAGGTCGATGGTCGGTGGAGGTCGACTGCTGCTGACCCTGCTGACCATGGCTAGAACCACGGTGACGGACACCACTGGCACACACCAATACTACAACGACACCAACAACACCAACAAGGTTACTATCATAGTTTGAAGTGTGTAAGTAAGCAAGTAGGATCATAGCTAAGATCCTGTAATGTATTCCATTAAATGCCATCCAAAACGTTAAGAGAGGTATAGAACAGAAGAAGATGAGGTTGGAGGTTCGCTTCATAGACAAGAAACGTTCACGTCGTGTTCTTGATCCAGTGACCAGTGGTAACCCTTCCAGCCAGATAGGGCAGGTCTATTAACGTTTCTGTGGACGTGAATAAACAAGCATGTTGCATTTCTCTTTACCATTTACCGTTATCAATCCAATGAAGGACACCTGTATAAATCTGAACAACTCATTTTGCTTCAATTTTGCAACCCCAAAAGGATGAGCAACTGAGTTGGTACCATTTACAAGGTAGGCCTATTACTGGTGTCTTCAGTTCACACTATAGATAAGTAGGCAGAAACGAAGTGTTCTCGGCAACTAGACGATTGATTTATGCAAGCGCACGTTGCAGTGTTCAAACTGTGTTCTACGAATGCAGTATTCATGCACTGTGTCCAGAAATAGGGAACCTTAGATTAATAGCAGAAAAAAGATAACCCTAGATAAATAGCAGAAACAGGGAACACTATATGGCAGAGGCAGAGGACCGTAGACAAATAGAAGAAACAGGGAAACCTAGATAACAGAAACAAGAACCCTAAACATAGCATAAGCAAGGAACTCTAGTTATAAATATCAGAAACAGGGAAATATAGGTTGTTGGGAGATCCTTCCCAACCACACGCTCCTCTGATGTACTTTGTCCTAGATTGAAGAGACATTCTGGATAAAGCTAAATATATTTAGTATGGAACTGAACTATATATAAAAAGTAGGCGTGATGTTATGCTTACTAGAAATATACGAATATCGTTACTATAACAGAGACAGAAAATAGGATAGTTGATGAAATATATCGTGTATAGTTAAGAAGGAGTGTTCTCTCCTATTTAAACCAATGTGAAAGAATCGTCGTTGAAGCTTGGCAGTTTTCGTTAGGCCTGTTGCCGTGAGGTGTCGAATTCTCAGTAGAACTGACCAAGACTTCCATGCAGGGCCGGCCCTAGCCCAAATGGCGCCCCAGGCAAAGCATACATTTGACGCCCTCTGATCCCGTCTCCACGGTCCACCCCACGTCAGAACTCGATGATGAACCCGCCAAAAGATTTACGCTCAACTGAGTTATTTATTTATTATTACTTTTAATTTAGTACACTCAACCCTGAATAATTTTGAATTTGGAGGGATGGTAACAAGGAAAAAGACTTCGAATTAGGCCTTCCGAAAAATTCAAATGACCGAAAAAGAAAAAAATATTTATAAAAAAAATTTATTTGTTTTAGTAATCAGAAATCTGTTCTGTTTGTAGTTTTTCACCAACATTTTTATAAAGCTCAAAGCAATTTAAGAAAATATCCTCAATACTAGTATTTTACAAACGAATTACTAGCTGACAGTGTTATATTCGTTAACGGAAACGATAAGTCGAACTGAAAATAATCCATTCCGTTAACGATAAGTATAACGATAACTGAAAATATTCTAAGAACGAAAACTGAACGGAAACGGAAATAAATGATGCCGAACTGAATAAAAACTGTAACGATAATTAAAATCCGAACGGAAATTATACACATTTATGACTAAAAATAGAAATGAAGTAATTTACTTACTGAATACTGACTTAAATTAGCGGTGAACCAGTCTTTCGTTGGACTATGTTAAGAACTTAATAGAAAGTCGTTAATCTCGCGAGATTTCTCGGTATATCACGGTATTATCGTTCACAGTATTGTCGTTCACCGGTGTACTAGTGTAACTACGTTGATAGACCTTCAACTTCAAGTAACTACGTTGATTGAACTCGAAGTAAGATTATTTAAGAACTGTAACTGTAACTTGAACTAAAATTGTTTGAGAACTGTAACTTGAACTGAAATTATTTAAGAACTCGAAGTTGAAGTTGAACTGAAATTATTTGAGAACTGAAACTGAACTGAAACTGAAATTACTCCCAGCCGAACTGAACTGAAACTGAAATAGAAATTATTTTGTGAAGTAAAATAACACTGCTAGCTGATGACTGCATGGGCACTAACACTAAAACTTGAGCAAATAACCTTTCAGCAAACCAGTGAATTTATGCACAAATATACAAATAATCAACTGCCTTCATCATTTAACAACTACTTCAAAAGTACGTCTCAATCCAATCCCTATCCTGTACGTTCTTCAGCCAATTATAGACCCATATACTCCCGCACTAATACCCGTAGGTTCTCAATTAAAAGTGCCGGTATCACGAAATAGAGTATCCGTCCTAAGACTATCCGGGGGATGTATAAATATATCCCCCCGGATACTCTATATACCGGTATAGAGTATCCGGGGGATAAACCATTTCTATCTCCCATCGTGTGAAATCATCCCCCGGGGGATGAAATTGCACAGGTATAAGGTATTATTTTTTTAATGCGTTTAATTTATGAATATATATTTTAATCAAAATCCAAAGCCAGAAATATTTAAAGCAAGTGAGCTCTCTAGTTCAAAAGTACATTTTTTTAAATGTTCACTTTGAACCACTTTTCCACTAAAGTGAATGCGCTCTTTCAGATCATAAATTCAGTTCAACTGCTTAACGGCTCTATGAGGGCGAATAATTTTTGACGTATTGATTATAGAACTGACAACAGGCAGTGCAGCGGCGCCGCCAGGATTTTAATTAATTTTTGTCGCAATGTAGTAGGTCTACACGAGTTAGAAAGTCTATATAAAGAAGTATAAGGTAGTGTTCAACATGATTATACAACTGTATAGATAATGGATAGGTAATTTTC
Source organism: Aporrectodea caliginosa (assembly GCA_020284085.1). Lineage (NCBI taxonomy): Eukaryota > Metazoa > Annelida > Clitellata > Crassiclitellata > Lumbricidae > Aporrectodea > Aporrectodea caliginosa. The sequence continues at coordinate 968,457 of JACEVL010000168.1, read as the reverse complement.
GTCGCAACGTAGTAGGCCTACACGAGTTAGAAAGTCTATATAAAAAAGTATAAGGTAGAGTTCAACATGATTATACAACTGTATAGATAATGGATAGGTAATTTTCGTCGCAACGTAGTACACGAGGCCTTACCTGCATGAAGATGAGCCACGATTTGCTGGCGTTCTTGTATTTCGGTCACGACACGACAAGGCTGGCCCTTCTGGCCGATGTGCATCAGCACAGCATTGTGAACTCGAAACGGTTTCGCACGCTGTCGTCGGGTATTCCTTTTTATCCAGAAAGGTGTACACCTCGCTGAAGATTCTCTTCTCTTCTGCATTGCTCAGGACTTCATCCTTCTCCTTTGGCGGCGGCGACGCCGCTGTCAAGTCATTTCTATCATCCTGCACATTTGCTTCTGGTCTAAACTCTTCCATCTCCGAAGTTCGTGGCGTTTAAAAGAAGGAAGACAAATGACTGCTGATATTTGTCTTCACCCTTTTATACACTTCCATCGCATCAAGACCTTCACGCAGCTAATTATGCGAATGAACTCACTTTGAGGCATTGTTTAATTAACGTGAGATTACAAGAGCACACAGAACACAAGAGCTCCTGAAGTTGGCTCGTTGCCTCAATGAATTTGCTGGTGTACCTATGGATACGAAACGACCGATGTCAAGCGCGAGCTACCAAAGTCACCTAATTAGCTCCTTAGTTCCTTATCAGTACACTGTCGTTTGTGACTGCCTATATTTGTCTTCCTGCTTTAAGACACTTCCATCGCATCAAGAACTTCACTCAAGTAGGCCTAATTATGCGAATGGACTAACGTTGAGGCACTGCTTAATTAGCGTGAGATTACAAGAGCAAACAAAACGCAAGAACCCTGGGAGTTTCCTTGTTGCCTCAAATGGCTTCAATGACGATAGATACGAAACGACCGATACCAAACTCGAGCTACCAAGTCACCTAATTAGTACCTTAGTCCCTTTTCATGACACTTTGTCTTAATTGCATTTTGTCTTAAATCCCTTAGGCCTACGTTGTCTCCGTACTTTCGAGGATTCAGGTAATTACGTGACTATTTAATGTCATCATTTGTTAAATAAATAGCACAGTACCAGAAACAAAATTAATAAAAGTTAGGCTATTTGAATTTCTAAGTTATCCAAAATGCGAAATGTTGTCTTTATATACAGTAATCTTCGATTGACTGATAAACTGACTGATATTACTCCATATCAAGTTATTATATAAGTAAAAATTTTAAGTACATGTACAAGTTTCAATAAAGTAAGCTAGTCTACACTCCATACTCAAAAAGTGTAGTGTTTACTTATGTTTGTTTATGTTAGTCAGCATGGACTTAGCCTATGTGGACTGGTTCACAATTTAAATTAGAAAAGATTTCATTATTTTTAATTTTTTAATTTCTTATTAAACAAAACATATAGAAATAAAATAATTGTTCTAGATTAATGTTACTTAGTTGGGTTGTTTACTGATTAAAATTAAATTGTGCAAATACGGTTTTTACTTTCAAAATACAGTAGGCCTACAAGATGTAACAAAGTGAAATTATTTTCTTGTTTCTTTTGTCCCATTTTGCCGGTTTTTATTTGTTGTTTTTGAAAAGACGAGGTTTTTGTTTTTTTCAGTTTTAACCGTTTTTACCAACTATGGTTCTAAATTGACTTAAATAGCACAATTTGTAATTAAGTTGCAGGGGGATACTTTTTGAATGGGGGATGATTTCGTACGACTCATGGGGGATACTTTTGCACGAGGGGGGATAGTCCCTCACGTTCAGATTCATCCGGCCGGATACTTCATTTCGCTAAGGGGATATAATTATAATGGGGGATACTCTATTTCGTGACACCGGCCCTAAAATCTGGAATAGTATTCCCAACGACATACGGTACCTAACTAGTTTTCACCTATTTAAACGTAGACTGCGTGCCTATTTGACTGCCAATGGTATGTTCTAGTAATATTGTGCGTGCTAGTTAACTAGTTAAGATTTGCTAAGGATTAAAAAATAGCAGAATTAACAAATTATTCGGTCTGCCACTCGAGTACAACAATGATGTAAGGGTGACCCTACTAGTCGGGACTTGTTTCCTTTAGGGTTCTCTACCCCCGTTGTTTTCCTGCTATCATACTGTAATTATGATGATTGTATGCTTTGCTTCTGCTGGAAACAATAAAATTTATGGTTTATGGTTACTAACAGCTAAAGTAGTTTCAGTTAAAATAGTTTGCTTTTTGATACAACTTCTCTGTCGTGTTTTTCTTACAATTTAGAGCACCCGATAACTTCTGTCGCTTTACAGGGCTTTACCTAATTTTTAAAATTACAATTTTTATTTTATAAGATCGAATGTATAAATTGATTTAGAAATAATTAAGAAAACTGTTATTAAAATGTAAATGTACAGATTTTTACAGGTAATTAACTTAGTTGATGCAACTGCGATGTCTGCTTAGCAGTCAACAAATAAAGCTACATTGATTAAATATAATTATTATACTACAATAATATCTCTTCAGTTGTTGGCATTTTCAGTCGAAGCTGTCACTATGTATGTCGGCATCAGATAAACGGAAGGTCAGGTCTATTACAGACACAAACTACAGTACAGACACACGGGAATAATTGAATTTTAATGGTTAAAATTAAATTTGAAGGGTGTCGAAATTGAATTAGGTCTACTTGAAAAGGTGCAATGAAATCAATAATTGTTTTAAAATTTGTTCCATACGCAAAAGTTTTGAATTCAAATGAAAATAAACATTTTAATTGAAAAATGGCTAAAAGTGACAAACTGTTAAAACAAACTCTGTGAAAATGGCGCCCCCTAGATTGTGGCGCCCTAGGCAACTGCCTGCTTTGCCTGTGCCTAAGGCCGGCCCTGCTTCCTGTACTAGATAAGTCTAGTTAACTAGTTAAAACTGTTGGTTTCGTGTCCGCTGTGGCCAACCAAGTTGTTTGTTTGATGTTCAACGTTCTCGAGACAAGGAGACGTGAGGATCTGATGTTCTTCGATAAGGTTGTATGTGTGTTACTATTACGGATTTTGTTTTATAATATACATTCTTTTTTACCCTAGAAACGAGTTGTCTTCATTCGTATAGTAGCACCTTACAAGGTAAATAGCAGAAACCGGAAACTCCAGAAAAAAATAGCAAAAGTGCTTATGCTTCTAAGATTCAGAATGTCGACATTTTGAAGGAGTTCTTGAAGACTACTTGGCTGTATCTGTATCCTAAATTCTGTAAGCAAACGCTTTGCACCATACTATTCTTGTTTTGACATACACACAACAATGAAAGTTTTGTTTTCTCCACTGAAAGCCACGATTGTTTGGAGCTATTGAAAAAATACTTAATATTATGATGTCGTTTTACGGTCCATAAACTACGAAATACTTAGGTCTATAAAGTGCATAAATAAGAAGCAGAACATTTTAGTTTAATTATAAAGGCACACCTTTATCCTCACGCTTTTCAAGTTGGCATAAAGGTTCATTTTTTCTCAACGCAATGTATAGATCGCCTGCTTTGCCATAAGGAGACCGGGAGACAGGGATAGGCCGAAGACCGTGGAAAAGAAGATGCTCTGTGGCCTTGAAGAGATTAATAGCATGTTTAAAACACTTCCTCGAAACAGAAATGCGAACAACAGGATAGTCAGAGAGACAGAAACAGACAGATAAGTGCAGAAAGGTACTCTGAAAGAGATGGCCAGGGACAGATGCAGACATAGGGAGAGAAAAACTGGGACAGGCGGTGATACTTAAAGGTGAAAAGAGTCAATGATTTATTAAACCTTAGGACGCAAAGAAACGGAAGAACAAATGACAATAACATCGAGGAAGAGAGAGAGAGAGATGAGCGAAGGAAGCACACAGACAGAAAGAAAGACAGGATAAGACTGTGAAAGAGACAGACACAGGCACATAGATATATAGATATCGCGAAAGAGAGGCAAGACTGAATGCGTAAAACAGCCACAGATATAATAAAAGTGTACAGACATACATAGGCAAGAACATAATAATACTATGTATGTGTATGTGCATGCGGAGACACAGACGGACACGCGACAGACAAACACACAGAACTAGACGTATGTAGGGAACAAAATGGTAACACAAACACAGAAGAGTGAGGTAGGCTAAAGTCTGTATATCTGTCTGCTTGCAGAGAAAGGAGAGGGAGTTAGAAATTGCGAGACACAGAAAATGACAGAGAAATGGACATTAACAGAGAGAGAGAGAGAGAGAGAGAGAGAGAGAGAGAGAGAGAGAGAGAGAGAGAGAGAGAGAGAGAGAGAGAGAGAGAGAGAGAGAGAGAGAAGACACAGAGAGAGAGACAGATAAACACAGAGACAGAGAGAGACAGGGAGAGGGAGAGACAGAGACAGAGACAGAGAGACAGAGAGAAGGAGAGAAGGAGAGAAGGGGACAAGATTGTCCACGATAGAGTCAATGATTGATGGGCTCTGCCTTATGGACCCCGTGGACCGAATATCGCTGCTCGGCCTCGAATCTTGGATATGGCTACTCCTGCGGCAGCAGCAGCAGCAGCCATTCCGCCCTCAGGGAATGATGGAAAGGCACGGAGAGCGAGACAGAGACAGAGAGACAGAGGAAAGGATGGAGCAAGAGGAAGAGTTACATTGGCTGGAGACTTCCTCAAATTGCATTCTCGAAAACGAATTTGGGAGTAATTTAGAATTCTTTCGTGAGCACGCGACAAAAGCTTCTTATAGCTGTCAAGATCCGAAGCCCGATAGGATAAGTCCTAACACGGTTTGAATGTGGCACGAAAGCTATAACACATCGAGAGGTAAACTACGGTGACGTCTCTTAAATTGTGGTAGGGTCTATGCAGAGATGTGGTACTGACAGCATAAAACTGTCTCGATTGAAATCTTAGACGTGACGAATTAGGGAAAATCATTGATTTTGTTTAAGTGGTTTCAACATTTTAAAATACAAACTACGTGAAGCATCGTTTAAGTCTAATCAAAGTTATTAGTTTTTAAGAAAACCATTTGCTTGTAAATAATACGTAAGTAAGTATATTCTTTCTTAACCAATTGGTAATCGCACTTTGATGTACAGACATCTAATAAACACTGTTTAAAAAGTATATAGCAGACTAACAATAAATGTTTTGCTCATCAGGCCGTCGGCTGGGGGGCATTACGCGGTCATGGGCACACAGACGGAGGGAGCAATGGGTGGGTTAGGTTGGTGGTAGTAGTTGGTGCAGGACGTGGCCTATAGTTTTGTGATAAATCTAGTTACATCCATCTATTCCTGATTTTAAAACAATAGGTTATTTTTTTGTCGTTGGTAGAATATACATGTAGAGCCACGGGAGGTTCTGCTGCCTATCTTGCGCTCACCTGCTGATTAAGACACGTACGACAATGCGTCTTCTGCGGCTCTGCCAAATGTGAGGGACTGCTTTAAACGGTGAGGGGTGTGCCACAGGCGATGGATCACTTCGCCTGTTGTTCCTCATTCTTCATTTAGCCCAATGGTCCAGAAACTCTGAACATTGTCTCAACCATCAGCTCTTCAGATGGGAATCGGTTAAGATCTGTGCGCAAGCTCACCACTGGTGACTGTTCCAGTTATTTGAGCATTGCTAGCTAATTAGCGAACTTCCTCTTAATGAAATTAAACATCAGTAAATTTGGTGTCAATAAAGAGCACCTCTGACGAGTTTACTTTTGAAATAACGCTACATAGATTGGTAATTTATCGTTTTAGCGTTCTAAATTATTCGCCATTGTAATTCTTGCTTAAGTAGAAGTTGGATTGATTTAATAATAATTTTAGGGAAAGTTGAAGTTGGTTTGATGAGAATAGTTTCTAGTTAAACTAGAAGTTGGATTGATGAAAATAATACTGGCGTAAATAGAAGTTGAATTGATCACAGTAATTATCATAGACATTGGTATTAAAATGTCACGTAGGCTATATAAAACGATGAAACTACATGTTTTCATGCGTACATAATAAAGAACACTATAACGATAAATTACCCATAGATTTATAATTTCAATTACAATTGCAAAAGTCAAATGAATTCGAATTATCACGCGACGCCTACGGAGGATCTCGCTATAAGCAGCAGTATCCCTGCAGGGTTGACGACGTCTTACGCTCAAGTCGATCTTGCTTTGGTCTACTTTATATTAACGCTGAACGACCGAAAGAAATTGGAAATAGTGTGAGCTCAATTATAGCGTAAGACCAAAGCATCACACATCTGTCTCCATTAATTGAATGTCGGTCTGGACGAATGAACGCAATTCTTCTCAGAGTCTGAATCAATAAAGAAATGAATTAATTATCGAAGATTAAGCTATAACAGCATAACAAAAAGAATTTAGTACAGACTAGGCAATGCTGGACAGACAGATGTAATTATTCTAAACACTACGTAACTACTTAAATAAATAAAACAAATGCATGAATAGTAATTAAAATAAATTGAATAAACACTATTTAAAATGAAATGAAGAAAATTAAACGACAAATGAAGCGTGAAGACTTTTACGTGAGGTAATCAATGTCCTTAGGCTTAGCTCGTACAGTTTTGATGTTGGTACTTATTAGAATTAGAAAATATTCCGTTAGGTACGTTTTAGAATGTCCCCCAAAGTGCATGCCTTCGAGTCTGTAAGCTCAGAAATTGAGTCTGCGCAGATAAAGCGAATACAATGCAAACTCTACATGGCACAAATTTTCATGTATACTAGGCTATGTACACAGTGATTGTAATAATATATATAGGCTATATATATATATGTGTGTGTATATGCTACAGTAGACCTATATATGGCGACAGTTAGCCATAAGAGACAGACAGACAGAGACAGACAGACAGAGACAGACAGAGACAGACAGAGACAGAGAGTGAGGGAGAGAGGGAGAGACAGACGCAATGAGAGATAGTTTTAAATATTCACAATCAGGTGTCTGTTTACACAGTGGCGTTTGCTATTATCTTTGATTAATAACTGTATAAACAAATGCAAAAATGCGCAATAATACAAGACACTCAAACAATGCAACACAGCAATACAGCCATTGATCGCCCTCAAAATAATTGTCTTCTGTGGTGCTGCATGGATGATGATCGCATTGTTCTTCTCCACTGTCGCTCACCAATAGTTGTAGGCTTCTGTTACATTGAATCACCGATATGAAACAATGTTCTCATTGATGTTTTGTTGAATTAACGCCCACTGCTCTGCGTTCCCACGGTGTATACTCAATTTACCCAATCGGTAAAAGCGTCAGTTTTCGCCTCCATGGCCTGGGATCGAATCTTGAACACGTCAGGTGAATTCGACATATAAAGCATTGTCGATCTGTTCCAGCAACAACGTCATATGTAGGACATAAGAAGCCCATATGACAATGTACCCATGTGACTACTTACTGTAGCCTATATGGAATCATATGCGAAGATATAGAAAATATAGCCCATAATTATGGGAATACTGTCATATGGGTTTCATGTGTCCTACTTTACTTATGATGTTGTAATTGCGAACAAAAATTTGCGGAAAAGAGGCAAAGAGAGGCTGTAAGGCAGGGGTGGCCAACCTTTTTGAGCCTACGAGCCTAATTGTTGGTAACACGCGGCGGGCAGCAAAATGATTGTCGTCACAGACTCGAAAGAAATACAAATGTTTATTTCATATTTTACAAGTTGTATAAAAACGGGTTTTACTACATTAGGTCACTAGAACTTACAACACTAAATGTTTTAATGTTTTAAACATCACTATTATGCGATATTGTAGTACCTGGACAAGTAAGTAGGCGTAAAATGAGACAACAAATTATTTAGAAAGGGGCCGTGCGGGCCGCCAGTCAGCCGCCCTCGGGCTGCATTTGTTGCTAGGCAACTTAATATGCAGCAGAATGGTTCGACCACAGCAACACTTTTATGCTGGACCGTGGAAGTTCAGGCCGATGGTACAACAAAGTCGCAGCAAAGCAAAGAAATCTACAAACAGGGATAGAAGAGACAGACCGAGATATATTGCTCAATAAGAAAAGACGGAGCAATAGTGTGAAGACTCGGGCTAGCTCCGAGCCTCACATCAGATCAGTGTTATAATGCACCCTTGACCCGCTTTCCGTAACGGTCAATTACACCAATCACATTACGGCAAATTGGAGCACCCCGTTGGTGATTGGCCCTTTTCTCTGTCAACGTCATCTTTGGGAATTAGTGACGTCAGTCAGTGGTTCTTCTTGTTTTGGGCTTGGTCAAGATGGCGTCTTAGAGGGGCGATTTCGATTTAAAACTAATTGAAGAAGCAGTTAACTCTGTCGTATCGTTACTTTTAAGGGTTACTTGTGTTTGGGCAATTAATGTAAAACAGTAACTTGGAAACGTTACGTGCTGTTTGGTTTGCCAAAGGTCCCCTTAGTAGAGTTTGTGTAGCGCTTCTTTCGAGAGTTTTAGAGGGCTCCCGCCATTTTGGGAAAGTGACCAAAGAAGGAGAAGGAAATTTAAGCGTAGGTCAGGTTACTAATAATCGACTCTTTGATTTGACTTTGTTCCAAAAGGTGTTGGGACCGCTGTTTAATTTGGCCGTCAATCACAGACCATTGAGGTCGATTTAATTTAATGCATGTTTAGTTATTTGACAAGATCACAGCATAATTGTACTTCTTTTGTTCTATTTGCGATAATAATAATAAATCATAAGTTACTGGCTGAGCCGAAATATGTCTGTTCCATCTTCAGTCAATGGTGAGGACGCTGATAGTCCGGGGATAGGTGATAGGGACGCCCACACGTCGTCCCCTCCATCCCAAGCTTCCTATTCTGATATAAGCTCCCAGATTTCATCCTTGGCCTTGCTTTCTATTAGACATGGCGAAATATTGGATAGGGTAGTTAACCGTTTGGAGGATATGGGAACCCGGTTAGACCTGTTATGGACCCGTAAGGACCCTGATGTGGGGAGAGCCCCAGTTGTTCTCACCTCGAGAACCGCGGAAATGTCCTGCCTTGAAACCACTTCGGACCTCGGCCTGGTAACTACGTCCGTTCCTGGTTTGCAGAGTTCACAGGATTTGGGTTCCTCTCATACGGCGACTAACTATGATCCCTCCATCCAAGGCCGGTCTAGCTCCCCACTCTTTGGCTCTACGTTGTTCCGGGGTCCGGAGGTCGCCACCATCCCTGGGGAATGGAGGCCCGATGAACTAGGGGCTGCAGCCGCACTGTTTTCCCTGGGGGCCAGTGATCAGGAGGGGACGACGCGACAAAATAATACCCGCAAGCGGGGTGGTGGGTCCGCACAATAGCATGCAATACAATAACGCAAAGGCATGAAAATCTTAAACTCAATGAGTTTTTGCAAAGGCAGCTAAGTGCAGTTCCTCCCACATGAAACTCTATATGTTCCCAAACCTAGGTAGATCGCCGAATCGCCGAACCGAGACATTTAAAACAGAGGGTAGAAAGAGTTGGGCCTCCATAAGTGGTATTACCACAGCCAACCGTCGTGCTTATGAATGTGTGTATTAGGGTTGTGGCGGCATAAATTGTAAGCAAACGGCATACAGTGTGAATCTGACGTAAATAGTAAAAGACTGTCGCTGTTTTGAGCCTATCTCTATCTTTTCTGACCTATCTTATCTTACTACAACCGTCATCTTTGACTTCTTTTACTTTATCTTTACCTGATATAACCTTAGCTTAACCTTGTCTAACCTTAGCTTCAATTTGCCTAAATTTACCTTACATTTACCATGATTTCTTTCACATCATAGTCTAACCTGTCTTAATTTTATGCTATAGTCTTTCTCGTCTTACTTTACTTTTGCTTTCACATTGTCTCTGCTGGTGGTAGATCATTGATAGCGCGTCCTACACACATATCCGTTTCGGTTTCCGGTCAATATATCCTGCGGCAGGTGCCCGGCTGTTGCTACATGTTCCGTCGCCAAATTTATCACTTTCTAGGCACATGTTCACTTCCAAGCATAGACACTCCAGTCCATGCACTACTAATGTTTGGTGCTTAAGTCGAATATCTCCTCCAACACAACGATTGCACACACACACACACACACACACACACACACACACACACACACACACACACACACACACACACACACACACACACACACACACACACACACACACACACACACACACACACACACACACCTCTCTATTGCAGGGAAGTCTACTGGTTAGCTTGTCTCACTGTAAACCCAGAAGTCGATGATTCAAATCCCGCCGACCAGGGCGGAAAGATTTCTACTTCTCTTGCCCCTCTATTAGCAGACTCAGCTATAAAACGATGACGGCGAGAAAGAGATAGTGAGAGCCACAGACAGAGACAGACAGAGACAGAGACAGAACCAGTCATTCGACCTCAAAAGCTGATGCTAGGAAACTGAAGTGGCGAACATTTCATACTCAGGTCTGGGAGTCGACTTCAGTCGTTTTGGAATTCCTTCAGGGGGCGGCTATAGAGTATAGACGCTCTATAAATTATGTACATGTAAGCCTACATATATTTATGTATGTACGTACGTACGTGAGCAGAAAACGTGCTTACGTACGCATATTATACGTAATGTGTGTACGTACATACATGCATGCATAGATGCATGCATGCATACATACATACATACATACATACATACATACATACGTACATACATACATACATACATACATACATACATACATACATACATACATACATACATACATACATACATACATTCATACATATGCATTGTACATACATGCATACATACATACATACAGACATACATACAGACATACAGACATACATACATACATACATGCATGCATACATACATGCATAATTCCTACCTTTATATGCCATGCTATGCTTAATTATACTCTACTTTGCCTAAATCTGTTCAACCTCAACCTCCTAAATCGGACACTGCCTTACCTAATCTTGCCCAACAGCAGCATACAGTTATAGTATCTACATAAATGCATTTTTAAAATGTGCATATACTTAAGACATGACATACATTGTATAGTTGGGCTGCTTAAATGTTGGACTGCATACAGGGTGCGGCAAAATAAAGTAATCCCCTGCAGTGTTTGGTTGATATCTCAAGAACGAAGTTGGATTTTTATAAGAAAATTTACACGGCCATTGGTCATTCATATCTACGTACAATTGCCAAATTACATTATATTATCACAACAATTGACTAAGTTATGCTATTTGAACAGAGACAAGCCCACGCTTTATAACGTGCAAATTTTACGGTTGCGTTATTGTTGTACGGCACGTGTCACGCAGGAGTGGCTGCACGCAAACTGTCCTGAGATCATTGAGAAGGACCAGTGGCCACCAAATTCCCCAGATCTCAACCCCCTTGACTATCACGTGTGGGGAGCCATGCTGGAAAGGTATCACAAACTCCAGCCGAAGCCAAAGACAATCGCCGAGTTGAAAGCCGCTTTGCAGTCAATATGGGACGATATGCCACAGGCGCCGATCAACAAGGCCATCAAGAACTTTACCAAACGGCTGAAGGCATGCGTGCAGGCCAATGGTGGACACTTTGAACACTTAATGTAAAATTGAAAGTGCAATTCGTAAAGCTTTGTTGTAAAAATATTTCAAGTTGTACCATTTATTTTTCTTGTTTCTTTACAAAGTAACTATTTTTAACCATGTAAAATCGTGGGGGTGTCGTGTTTGAAATAACATAACTTTGTCATATTTCAAGATTGTTAAATAACATTTGGAAGTTATATGTAGATGTGAACAGACAATATCATTACCAAGTTTTATATAAAAATTCTAAGCGGTTGCTACAGAAGTTGCAACACACTGCAGGGGATTACTTTATTTTGCCGCACCCTGTACATGTGGCTTCAAGTGTCTTCGAAATGCAAGCCTGTACTAAACTGCATTGGATACAATTTCAATGCCTTAGATCAGTGTATCGCAAACTGTGTGCCGCGGCACACTGGTGTGCCGTGCGAGATTTCAGGTGTGCCGCGAGAGAAACCTAAAATTCGCTAGTCTCTTTAATTGACTTTATAAGAAATTATTTCATAAATAAAATTTTCGGCTTTTTAATGTTTTCATTTTTAAGAATAGTTTCTCATTCACTAAATGGATGTCATTCGATGTCATGTGATCAACAGTAAAAGCTCTAGTGGCATTAATCTATTATGTGTTCACCCCTCCTTTCGACGTCATTATTACGGAGATACGAGCATAACGGAAACAGCAGCATAAAAGTAACTGAATATTATGTTCTTCTACTTTTTCATGTATTAGGCTAGGCCTATAACTGAAATATAGAACTATAAATGAACTACAAAATCAAGTGGCTATATTGTTTTGAATTTGTTTTTTTATTAGCCGAGAAATGGATAAAATCGAAAATTGTATTTATAAAAACATTTCTTATAAAGTCAGTTAAAGAGGTTAAATCACGAATGTACTGGTCTGACGATGGCTGAAGAAGAGAGTCTCATCGATCTTAAGAACGACCTGGTTCACAGAGGCTCTTTTGCTGATCAAGAGTTGTCAGCTCCGCCACTGTTCGCTTTCTGGCAGTGCCAGTCACAAGCCTGGATAAAGGAGGAGAGCGACGCTAATGGTCTTTGTTATCACACAGTGTCGTTAAACTGAAACTACTACTAGAGTTGTCAGCATTTTTTCTAAGCCAATAGCACGAAAGCAATCATTAGGCTATAAGTGTTTGCCACCGTTTGGATCTTCTTATATCTGCGAAGTTGGATTTTCAGTTCTAACAGAAATTAAATCGAAAAAACGAGAGCGAATATTATACAGATGTTGGATGATGAAATGCGTGTGTTTTTCGGCTGTCGAGCCGCTTCTGAGTTAATATGCTCTCATACACTGCAGGCTCATTCATCGCATTAGTGATGATTAGTCAATTAAAAATCTGATTTAGTTTCGCTATTACTGGACTAAAATGACAAGCTTAAAATACGAAAAACTGAAATTATTGCTGTTGATTTTGTAATTTTAATTGGTGTGCCGCGAAAAAATTTGCTCTGCTGGGTGTGCCAGGAGCTAAAAAAGATGGCGAGACACTGCCTTAGATGCTCATGTGCTACCCGCCTTAGACACGATCATCATCATCACTCATTCTGTCATGGCTCATAGCGAGTGGGTCCCTATTTACCGCCCTTTGGCTGTCAACATTCGTTCACGTCATGAGTCTGTCATCACCTTTGACTCCTCTGACCACCTTGACCAATGCATTTGTAATGAACCTGGTTAGCTACTTCGGTTGAATTATGCGCCACTGCGCCTCTGTGTAACAGGACGTCGGTTGACATACCGATCGTCACTATTAGCCTACTTAAGAGATCTATATATCGAGCTGGCACGGTCCGTACAAGAGGGGCCTAAGACGTTTTACTTCCCATTCAAACTGACATCGGTGGTGTTCATTAAATAATTATTAGAGTCTCCACTGTCTAGAAAAGTGAGCATATATATATATATATATATATATAATATATATACCATTACGTGTACTGTGTGTATATATAATTATATATATACATCGTTCATACAAGTGCACACCTACACACACTGTACTGGTTATGAATATATATATATACATATATATATATACAGTACACGTAATGGTATATGTATAGTTTATATGAACCTGGAAAGGTTCATATACACATAGTGGCATAGTCATACTGGAGTCCAGATGAATAAGTCACTAGACTATACTCAGTAATTATAAAAGAAGTTGCATTGTTATCAACGAAACTAAAACGAGAACGAAAAGGTTGCTTAGGAAAACGAAAACAAGAACTTGAAAGAAATTGTGAACTAAAACTAAAACTAAAATCATGTGATGAATAAAAACTAAACTAATAACTAAAATTATTATCGGAAATGAAACTAAAACTAAAACGAAACTGGATTGATTGATACTAAATTAAATTTAAAAAAACTAAAATAAAAATGATTTTCTGAACTAAAATAGCACTGGTTAGGACATACTCTAACTTAGACAAATTGCATTCATATTTGCAAACTAAAGCTAATTTAAAACACCTTTTAAACGCTCTTTCCCAATCAATATAATAGTCTTCAGTTTCTTTCAATCGGTGAATTTAGTAGTGAGCACATTACAAAAACTTCATACTGGTCAGATAAGGTTGAAAGCAACGGTACTAGCAACGATTATAATTATGTCTGACGTAAAACACTGGATATTAAACTAATCGTTACAGACCAATGCACCAATGTTCTTTATTCACTTTATGGCAGTTAGGGGTATTGCCGATGCTAACCACGCTGTATCCATAAAATACCGTTTCAAACTACTGCAGCTGCTAGTAGGCCTATAGCCTACTCGCTAGATCATCTGGTGACTTCGTGAATTAAATCAATTTTGTGCGAATTTACATATGTAGGCCTATAGCCGATATTAAACAAAAGATGAAACAATTTTTGAATATATGGATGCAAAATCAAATTTTCATAGGTCATACCTAATAATGCTAAAGCTCAGTGATTAGATTGAATGTCCTATCCAGGTTTTCAGTCCAACGAGACAGAGGCAGTTCAACGCTGCAGTCGCTAGCGTATAATTTCATACCAAAGCCAAACGTACCTCATTTTACATGTGTGTTTGAGATAAGGGAGGCAGTCTATAGTCAAAGAATATTATGGTCTCCGAAGTTATACACTGTTCGAAGGAAATGGAGAAAAACGAAAAGTTGGACATTTATTTAATCCATAGCGGGAGGGGTCGATCGAGGTTATACGTGCGCTACAGAAAGATATACATAGACAGATCCTTATGCAGAGTAGTCTATGCAATTATGCTTGCAGAATGGTCGTTGTTTCTCTTCTTTATCTGCCTGTTGCCTCTGTATATGCCTTTCTGATTCTGTTCCTGTGTCTGTCTCTGTCTGTCTATCTATGTATGTCCCTGTCTCTGCTTATGTATCAGTTTCTCTGTGTATATGTCTGTCTTTGTCTGTTGCCTCTAGTATTATCTGTCCATTTACCAGTTTCCGTTTCCATCTCTGTCTCCGTCTGTGTCGCTCTCGTCCGACCAACATTTGCCATAGACCAGAAACAGAGATAGAGCGGCGGCGGCGTCTCCTCTGAGGAGAATCAACGAAACAACGCTACAGTAATCTGTGGCCCTCTAGTGTTTGGCTAACAGTTTTATAACGTTCATCAGTATTCAACAGACACCTTCGACTCGCCTCAGACATCTACTCTCGCTATGGACGCTGGAAGAGGCTCGGGCCACAAGGAGAGGCTATGGACGCTGAAACAGTCACGTTACTCACCCTATACTCCATGTCAGCGCGGTGTTTGACACCGTCGATCAAGCCATCCTTCTGACATGTCTTGGGACCTCATATGGTTTTTCTGATCGGTCGCTTGACTGTATGCGCTCCTTCCTTGATGAGCGGACAATGAGAGTCGAGACTAACTCAGAAATGTAGGCCGGCTACTACTAATAGCGTTCTTTCACTGGCTTCCTGTTCCCCAGCGCATTCAATTTAGGATTTTGGTATGGGTCTTGCGGTGCCAGTTAGGGAACGCCCCAGTCTACTTGCGCGAGTTCTGTTGCCCTACCTCAGGTTTGGCTGTCCGCAGAAATCTTCGTTCTCCATCTCGTGGTGAACTTGCTGTTTCCTTTGCGCGCACTTCAAAGATGCAATGTCGTGCCTTCTCAATGGTTGGGCTGACCACGTGGAATAATCTTCCTTCAGATCTGCGTGTTCCTTTAGCTAGAGACTCTGTATACCGGTACACCTTTTACAAGAATCTGAAAACTGTTCTTTATGATCGGAGTTGGTCTGGGAGCGCCTCTGAGTAGATTATCTGGGAGGAACGCTATAAGTCCTCTGAATGAACGAATGAATACCTCAGGGGTCCGTACTAGGCCCGCTCACCCACATCCTATACACTGCGGGCCTGACCCAAATCATCATGGCCTTTGGTGCGCTGGTTCATCATTACGCTGACGACGTGCAGACTTACGCGACCTGCCAATCATCGGGCGCCCTCTATCGCGTTTCGAAGATTCTGGAGGCTATTGCTGGCGGGATCCGGACAATTCCCTCTGGCATTCAAACCTGGATTTCCTCCTAAATCGGTTTTTCGGGTTAAACCCTGCGTAAACGCAGTTCATTTGGTGTGTTGGTCTAGAACTGCCATCACTTGCCCGGTAAAGAGAACGTACCCTGTGTAAGTTGTGTTACGTGACAGACACACGTGTGAGGCTGGAAGTTCTACACACGCAAATTGAGCGAGAGACATCTGAAAGTGGTAAGATGCGTTGCCCGATATTGATGTGCCAGAAGCGGAAAGACACATGGGCTTGTCATAGGACTTCGGAATCCGACTTCCCTCTATCTACCAGGATATGAGAAAACGAGTGGTGTCTCATGTTCATGGTGGTAGTTCCAGAGTTAGGAGGTAGAATAATGTTGAGGAGATGGCCGGCAGCAACAAAGGCACACGAAAGGGAGCAACTATTGCGGTAACCTATTCTGAGAACAGGGCATTTCAGGACACTGCCCAATCGGCAATCGCAGAAGAGACAGTCTTACCCCGAGAAAGAACATTTCAGTGTTGTCTACCTTAAAGAAGCAGTCAATCCTGACTCCTTCCTTGGAGAAAGCGGGCACCATGGGCAGCGATAAAAGAAGGCGTACATTTTACGTCCGAAGTATAGAAGGGACAGTGATTTGAGTGGCTTCGAGCGTAGATCTGGGTTGGAGTCACGCCCCTCGCGTCCAGTAACTTGGGATTTTATTTACAATTTTGGCCAATCTTGGGAATGTTGTTTGAAGCTCTTGGGATTTCTGAAAATGGAGAGTGCACGGAAGCACTGCAAACAAGCATGCATTCACGCGTGCATGTATAGGCCTAGACTTGTGTGTGTAGGCTATACCCTGCGGAACCAATTATGTTCAATCGACAAAAGACGATCATTACATTTTTAGTCTTCTTTCATATGTGTCTGTGCCATACTGCTTATGTTTTTAATTCCGCTGAATCGCAGGATTTCTCACCCACAATAAGCCATACTAAATCGGTTTCGTATGGATATCTGAACGTTTATTCATTAAACGACGATAAAATGTGTTTTATGCTTGGAAATAATTCTGGAGTGTAGGGGCATTATCATCGTGATCACTGTCATAATTTCACTATAAAACTCAAGACGTGGCCCTCAAATCAAACAAGGAATGACCGATTGGCCTTTGGACCCGCCAAAAGGACAGCCGGGTGCTTTGACCCTCTCCCATTAGGAACCCCGTGGATTGCGATATTATCGTGTATAACTTCTGCTCTTGCTAAAAGCGTCACATGCCTGATGAGAATGTGTGAGCGTGTGTGGGTGTGTTTGTATATATATTCTAATAGCTGAAGAAATGAATTAGCATCACATAAGGATTGAAATTTGCGGGTCTGTGGATGACGATAGATTTAATGAAGGAAAAGAAGAAAAGGAGTAAGGAGAGAAAGAAGAAGAGGTCCAAGAACATGAAGAAGAACAGCGTGAAGAATAGGAGGAAGAAAAGCTGGATGAAGGTCAAAAAGGAAACGAGCAAGAAGTGTAGGAAGAAGAGGAGGAAGTAAAGAAAGATCATGTGGAAGAAGAAGAAGAGGGGGAAGAAGAAGAGGACTATAGTGGGAGGCTGAAAAGGACTAATTACAGGAGACAGGAGTAGGTGAGAATGAAGAGCAAAGGAGGAATAGACACAGTCGAAGAATTGTCAGTGGAGGGGATTTAACCATTCCAGATGAATTTATTGCGTCAAGCGTTTAATAATTAATGTGAGCGCTCCAATCAACAGGCTGTTGTTCACCAGTCTCTTTTCCACGTGACTAACTACCTAGGTCTCTGGCTGGTTGCCCTCTTCACGGACTGATCGACTGACTGACTGAAGACTTACATACTGACCGACTGATGGCCTGACTAACCAACTGATCAACTGACAGACTCACCTACTAACCGATATTACTAACCAAGTGACCGCTGAGCTGACCGACCTTATAACCGACTCAACGACTAACCGACTTACCTATATACCGACGGACTGGGTAGCCAACTGATAGGCTGACCTAGGCCTACTGGTCGACTTACAGACAGACTAACCAAGTGATTAAAATTAACAGACTGACTTAACGAATCACTGAAACACTAACCTATTAACCGAATGACTGACTGACCGAATGGCCGATTGACCAACTGAACATGTGATCGACTTACAGAATAACTAATCAACTGACCGTCTTACTTAGTGACCGACCTAAAGGCTGACAATACAATACAATACAATACAATACAATACAATACAATACAATACTCGTTTATTGAACTCAGGAGCTGACAAAACGCAACTTCAACAAATCACATGATTCAGAGCTTCTAAGGGAGCGGTATAACTAAGTCAGTAGGCACTAGGCATTCTTATATAAAATGCGGGATATGTAGTTACGGTCGTCTTTTGCAGGTAGGGTAAAGTTATGCGTCCTTGCTCGGAGGTTATGTCAACTATAATAATTGAACGACTAACCGTAAAACATACTGACCACTTACTTATGACTTTCTGACCGAATAACCTTCTGACCTCCTAACCCTCTGTACGTCATTTACCGTATACTGTGCCTCATTTTAGCTTTTGTACCTTATAGTTTTACATGTAGTTGTCGTTGATCAAAATCTTCATTTCCTCACACATGTTTTCTTAACAGAATTTTTTAAATTATTAAATAGCATCTTCACTTCTTAATTAAATAAAGCCTTGTGCATTCCATCGTTCAATGATTAAATACAGCCTAAATTAATCTTAAATTTGGAAATTGGAGAAGCTCACCTAGCATGTGAAGGAACGGAATCAGCCAGAAAGTTGAACACATCAAAGCCATTACTTGATATTCCTCATCTCGGAAATTGAAAGTCGTTTGCTGTCTTCGATTCCCGGCTGATATCTTCAATCTAGATTCCTTAATTTAAATTGAGATTCATTTTTCTGAACCTTTCCCTGATGTGTCACTGTTTTCTGTATAATCCTTGTTTTGGGCATCCACATCCAGATGCTACTCGATAGATTCCTTGTCTGTAGACGTAGAAATTTGTCCGCTGTGTCTTGATATCTTTGTGAGCATAGACATCAGCTGTAACTGGTACTTTATAATCCTTGTTGCAGAAACACGAAAATATTCTATTAGCAATAAATAAAGTATTCCACTGTATAGCCACAGCAATCAGCTGTTAGCAGTAGATCCTTAAAATCGTTTTTGGAATCAACAGAAACTGTTAGTAGCAGATAAACAAATGAAGCCACAGAAATCAAATGTTACCAGGAAATGCAGACATTTATGCCACAGAATTGTTAGCAGTAAATCCTTGAGTTTCTTTTTGAGGCCACGTGAATAAGCTGTTATCAATGGATTCGATGCCACGGGAGTCCACTGCTGGTTGGTATACACTGTTAGCGGCAAATCCTTTAATTCCTTCTGGAAGCCAATGGACACAACTGGAGACTGTTAGCAGGATAAATTTCTTGCTTGTATTCTTGTGAATCGAGCGTCAGTTTCTTTACGGTCTAACTAATCCTTTCGTTGGACGAATTGCGTTTCTATTTGATATCATTCATCAGACGACAGACGATATTGACAACATGTCTCGTTCTCCACGTTCAGATCTGATGTCAGAATTATTGCAGACAGAAAATTAGTGCATTCACAGGAGACAACTAATATCAGGATGAAGTAGGGGAAAAGGAATACAGAAGGACTAGATGAAGGACGATTAATAAAAAAAAGGAGTAAGAAGAGGAAGAGCAAAAGAAGGAGTAGGAAGCAAGAAGAGGAAGAATATGAAGAGGAGGAATAGGGAATGCAGGAGAAGAGGAAAATTAGGAAGTGAGGAAGTAGGAAGAGGAATAGCAAAAGGAAGGGTATGAATAAGGAAGACGAAGAATAGGAAGTGAAGGAATAAGGAATGTATGAGAAGAAAAGGAATACTAGGTGAGGAAGAGGAACAAAAGCAGAAGGAAGAGTAAGGAATGACAAGAGGATTTAGCAGATGAGGATTAATAAGCAGAAGAGTAAGAGAAGTATGTATATTAGGAGAGGTAAAAACAGGAGGATTAATAAGCGATGGAATAGAAAAGAGTAAGAAGATGAAAACAAAAGGAAGCGGACGTAGGTATAGTAAGAAGAGGAGGAGGAGGAAGAAGAGGAAGAGGAGGAAGAGGGGAGGAATGGGAGGAGGTGGAAGCGCAGCAAGAGGCGAAGTACGAGGAATAGGGGGAGCTGTAAGAGGAGCAGGCAGAGGAAATTATTGGCATTGTTTGGTTCCTGCGCTGTCTTTGCAATTGAATTTTCTTGCGTCAATCAATATATCCGTCTAATCCTATCAGAAACGCCGAGGCTACGGCCAGGAATCAGGCGTCATTAGTCCTACACGACGATGAAGGACAAAGGACAAGACGGTTGTCCTCTTCATTCCTCCACAGGCCTCTCCCTCTCCACTGAGAAACAACCGCACACAATCAGTCCAATCATCCTTCTATATGTTCTGTATGTCCCTCTGCCCCTCTGCTCGTATGCCTTGTATATGTTCTGTATTACTCTCTGTCCCTCTGCCTGGCTGTTCGTATGCCTCTCTGTTCCTCTGTCCATATCTTTCTCTGTCCATCAGTTTCTCTGTCCATTTATCAGTCCCACGATGAACCGTTCGCCCTTTTGTCCGTCTGCCTGTATGTTTCTTTGTCCGTCTGTTCCTTTCCTCTTTTGTCCTTCTGCCTATTTTGTGTCTCTGTTCGTTTGTCCTTCTGTCCATCTGTCTTTCGGTCCTTTTGACCGTTTGTCCGTGTGTTGCTCCTGTCCGTTTGTCTTTCTATCCGTCTGTACTCGTTTCCGTCTGTCCTTCTGTCCGCCTCTCTCCGTCTGCTTCTCTGTCCGTCTGTCATTCGAATCCGTCTATCATATTGTCCGTCTATGGCTCTGTCTCTCTCTTCTTCCATCCGTCTCTCCATTCGTTTATTTGTCCGTCCGTTCAACTTGTTTCAACATGCGCAATGAATTACGAGTAACTCTCACCGGGTGGAATAAGAATAGCACAAAATATGCGTGATACGAAACAGGGCATACATGGTTTGTCCCGCTACTCAAAGAGCCACATGGGTCGTACAGCCACACTTTTCACTAATAATAGCAAATGTAAGTGTCCTAAATAATAGTCTTTCATGAGACCGATGTCTGCTAAGAGCAAATACTAATGCAATTGCGTTCATAGTAACAATCAGCTGCTTGATATCAAAAGCGAGACTCTCTATTGTACAATGTAGAGCATGGCTGAAAACACAGCTACACAATCTTAGTCTGACAAAGTCGACGACTGCAGTTGTATCGTCAGTCGTGTCCCTGACTGCACACAGCTCCCTTTAATTTGAGTCATAAATCAGGCTGTATACGACTGTGTCTTGGACTCTCTAACCGGAATCATATCAAAACTGATCTTTGTTCTTTACACTTGTTTCTAATATCTGCGTATAACCGATTCAAGCTGACACTCTTCATGCACAGAGAATGTCCAGATCATCGGCCACTTAACTTATCCTCCATGCTTAGATCCTGCAGATCTGTTAAAGGATGATCCTTCCTTTGATCAGCATTTCCTGGAAAGTAGTCTTGTTTCTTGTATATGTAATGTCTTCGGATCTCTCTCTGTTGACATTCCAGCACAGCAATCAATAAGCAGTCACACTGAAAGCAAACCGAAACCTGATTCTTACTAATCGCGATGCGATTGTCAAATATCAGTGGCGGCAGCGGCGGCGATGTGGTCGAATGGATAAAAGCTTTGACCGGATATAGGAATCCAGTCGGTTGGAGGAAAGAGCCTCTGGCGCAGACCATCTGTGCTCGAGTGATCATTAAGAGCTCGTGCCCACGGGTTAACTAGAACGCCTCAAATGCCGCAGCCAATCAGGCCGTCCATATGCCTCTGTCCCACGAGGGTCAAGTCCCCTCCAAACCGCCACTTACCGGTCCCTGCGTCTGGCTTCTCAGCGCTGACTGTTGCTATTCCTTTTGTTCTTCTCGTTCTTCTTGTTTTTGTTCTTCTTCTTCCTCCTCCTCCTCCTCCTTCTTCTTCTTCTTCTGGTTATTTTTCTTCTTCTTCTTTTTCTTCTTCTTCTTCTTCCTCCTCCTCCTCCTACCTACTGCTACTGCTACTGCTACTGCTACTGCTACTGCTACTGCTACTACTACTACTAATACTACTACTACTACTACTACTACTACTACTACTACTACTACTACTACTACTACTACTACTACTACTACTACTACTACTACTACTACTACTACTACCACCACCACCACCACCACCACCACCACCACCACCACCACCACCACCACCATCACCACCACCACCACCACCACCACCACTACTACTACTACCATCATAGCTGCTGCTGTTTCAGAATCTGTTGCTGTTAATCGCCGATTCTAAGCCCGGCTATGACATCTTACAGTTAGCTTTTCAATACGGCGCCAACTCCACCAGCACAAGGCATACTTACCGCAGTATCTATAGTATTCCGCTGTACTTATCGGCCATACGTACCACCTTTCAGGTACCACAAGAACGACTCACGAGTAGACGACATCCCTATGAAAGTAGACATTCTTTGGCAGATGTAAACACGGTTATAATGACGGGCGTTTATAGTGCAACAACGGCTTCGACTCATAACTGTTGACCAAGGGTTAAAACTTAAAATCCAGCTGCAATTGGTTTAAAAAAGCCAGCGAATGAAGAATTAAAATCCAGTACACGCGTTTCGTAATGTCGCATGTATGTCATACGATCTTGGCCTTCTTTACCACAGCTTAACCAGATGGAAACGATTGGTATACGGTGCTCTGTGTGTCAGGTAGCTATATCGACGACGGATGAGATCTAAGGAAGAGGACGGGCAAAGCTATTGGATCCTTGGTCGACTGTTTTCCGACGCATGCGACAGACCACTGCAGCTGAGGCGGCCACGTGTGCTGCAGCCGCTGCCTGAAGGCCGCAGTCAACGAACGACACAGGCGACAACGACGCAGCGCAGCCAGACAGCCTTTCGTGTTAAGCGAACGACGTTGCTTTTATGGCTTAAGCCAACAGCAGTCGGCTGACTCCGCAAGAAACACAGAGGTCGAAATTAGCAGCACGTGTTCTATAAATAACCAGAATATATAATATAATAATAAAACTTTAGGCGGCTAAATATGTGCATTATTTATTAGGGCTGCGGATTTTAACAGTTGATTGATTAGACTCTTATTGTTAAAATTTTTCATCGATTAATTTCGGCTTGATCGATTAATTTTTTTAACTCATTTCATGATGTCGAGTGGCCCATTTCCGGGGTAAACAATATGGCGAAAAATGATAATGTGAAATGTTTGAGTGGAATTTTTTTGCATTTATGGTACATGTATACATACGTTGATGGAAAAGTCGACGATAGCGACAAAATTAGCCTAACTGTCCTCATTGCAATAAATAGTTCGATTGAATTTTTTTATAGACCTATAGAAAGTAGTAACTGACTTAGTGACATTTACATTTTTACATTTTTAACAGTTTTTCACGCTTTACATAGCAGATACCAAATTAATTAAATTTAATCGGTTAATCGAAGTCAAATTTAGGTGATTACTCGATAATTTTAAGATTAATTCACATATACACATTATAAGTTCTATGTTATATGATAAGCCTATGTTAAAGAAAAGTTTGCATACCTTTCTGGTAGACTCATTGGTTGGGTCATGGTGTGTGCGAGTGTCAGCCAGTTGGGACTTCTCCCTTTAACTGAGCTTTACAGTCTATTGTGACCTTGCTATGTATATGGTGACCTTGCTATGTATCGTCGCATTGTTCTTTCTCAGAGTGTCTGGCAGTGGTCAGGGCGTGACGGTCGAGGCAAAGAAAATTTGTTCAAACCAAGTTTATGTTGCTTTCAGTTACAAATCGAGAAGATCGTCAATGCCAACGCTACTCAATTCATCTGTTACGTGACACGTTTTTATGATGTTTAGCTGCAATATCTTAAGGAAAGTGGGTATATATGCAATGTATGTATGCATGTACGTATCAACCTATATCCAACTAGGAGTGTAAAACCGCCATATATAGTCAAACTTAACACCCTATGAAATATCACAACAGTAAGTCATCCTAGCCTGGGAGTGTGCACTTATTATGCACTTATTGTGCACTTATTATTTACTTTTCTTGTTGCACTGTATGTACCTTGTTTTCCTACCTCCTTCCACGTTTTTGTATAATTATTTTTATGTTAGTTAAGCATTTACTGTTTCAGTTCTTTTTTACACCACTCAGATGGCCATGAAGCATCTTTCTAACCTAATGATCTCAGGTGGCCCTGGCTGGCGGGACCTTCGGCCCCTTTTGGGTCTCCTGGGTAAACCAACAATAATTGAAGAAACATGATGTAATTGCGACTTGTATTCAGTTGGTTACCGAATAAAAATGTTATGTTATGTTTATGTATGCATGTATATATGTATATATGTACACAGTATGTATACTTATATAATTATATATATATATGCACACAGTATGCATACATGTATGTATGCATATGTATATATATGTGTGTGTACTGTGTATGTACACTGTCTGTATACATGTGTGTGCATGGACCTATGCACATATGTATATGTGTGCCGCAGTGTGCGTATATGTATGAGTGCAAGTATGTATGTAAAGTATGTATGATTATCACATGCATGCAGATACTTAATATTGAACCTTTTATTACTTTTTCAGGTGTGCTTAGCTATTTTGCATTTCAAATATAAAAAACCCACAGAAACCATGGCATCTCATATGGCTTTCAGATTCCAAACGCTATGTATGTGTGTGGGCGTGTGTGGGCGTGTGTTTGCTCTTGCGAATTGTCGATATTTATCGATCTGGAAGCATAGATCGATTAGCTTATTCTGCTGGTTTGCAGGTCTGTCACGTCCTCTCCATTAATGTATTAATGCCTTGTCCACTGTATTTGTCATTACCTTTATTAATTTATCCTCTTATAGGAATATCTCTTGTCCCCTTCGTTTATTTCTTGTTTTCCAATATACCTTCACATTTATGTAATGTAACGTACCAAGACATTTATAAAGCGCCACTTGAGTCTCTCATAAGCGCTGAACATGTGGTCATCAGCGGGATCTCCATCCCTTTGGGCCTCCCTTTTTCGCAAATGCATTTCGTTAATTTACATTCTCTGGCATTATTGTAATGTTTTGGTTGCAATAAAACAACAGCTGAAAATGTGTGTCTTGAGGAGTCTAGAGAAAACCATAATATAGTCACATTAGTGTTACGAACTGAGGGCGGAAGAGTATTCCAGATCCGTGGCGCCGCAACGAAGAAGTCCCGACGAGCACGGGTGGTTATTCGAAAGCAGGGTACAATCAAGTCATTTCGCCAGGCAGACCGCAAAGCCCGCCGACCAGTTTGAGTGCCAACTATAAGGCACAGCTCAGCAATGTAGTCCGGAGCTTTGTCACTGTCATAGTATAGACTTCCAAACCAGCGTATCGATTTTGAATGCACCAGCAGTGGCGTAACGAAGGGTTTCAGCGCCCAGGGGCAAGAGTTGATGACTGCGCCCCTGTTTAATGTTCTTGTTGACTTTAATCGTTCTTGTCATAGTACTGTGTACCACTGAAAACTAATTTTGTTCCCCCTTGTGCTGCGCCCGGAGGCGGTTGCTCCTCTGCCCCCACCCCCTCGTTACCCCACTGTGCACCAGATTAGCAAAGGGAAGCCAGTGGAGCTCACGTCGCATGTAGTCGGATGTATGCGAATATTTCGGCATTCTTAGCGAGCTGAAGTTGATGAAGACAGAACTTAGGAAGGCCCAGGAGGACCCCGTTGCAGTGGTCGAGACGTGTGAGAACGAAAGAGTGTCCTGGCACAGTCGCAGCACTCAGCGACAGCGTCCTCCGTATCACTCGGATCTCCATGAGCCCATAGTAACTTGTCCTGGAGATGTGTGAGTGTGACACATGATCGTCCATCCTAACCTCACCATCAAGAAGCACCCCGAGGTCTCTCACCACCTCGCAGGGCTGATCCACTAAGGGATGCCGATTGCAAGGCCATTTGTATCGATCTCGATCCTACAACGTGCACTTGTCGTACCAAACCATATAAACTGTGTCTTGGTCGGATTGAGTCTAAGACGATTGGCAGACATCCAGTCATGCTCCGTCGCAAGTGCACAATACATTTGTTGCGCACACACCACCGAGTCCTCAGGTCGACAGGACAGATACAGTTAAGAGGTCATCGGCAAACTGATGAGGTGTAGGACCGAGAGACGTCGCAATATCATAGAGGTCGGCTGTGTAGAGAATGAAAAGTAGCGGCCCCAGGATCGAGCCCTGAGGAACACCATATACGACAGGCTCCCAGACCGACCTCATGGTCTGCCCGTCAAGATAGGAGTAGAACCAGGACAACGCACGCCCTGAGAACCCGTATGACGCCGCAAGCCTTGTAAGCAGTATCCGATGGTCGACCGAATCAAAGGCAGCTCTCACGTGGAGAAGAGCCAATAGTGTAACGCTGCCTGATTCCATGGTCTGATAGAAGACAGATCAGGAGCGTCTCGGTGGAATGGCCTCTGAGAAAGTCAGACTTATGTTTTGGCATCAGACCATTTTCCTCGAGATACCTGAGCAGCTGGACACCAACCATTCTTTCAATCAGCTTTGACATGAAGGTTGGACATGAAGGTTGGACTTGAGATGGGTCTGTAGCTGGACGGTTGGTTCAGATCCAGCCCCGGCTTTTTGAGAGCAGGTCTGACAATGGCACGTTTCTGCCTGGCCGGTAGGGTTGCCTCTTCAAGCGGGAGCATTGCAGATGGAGACGATGCGCGGCAGTAGATCATCAATCATCTCACGAAGCAGGAAGGTCGGAATAGGATCGAGTGAACAGCCATCTGCATCCCTACCTTGTCCTCTGCATTCCTGCCTTGTCCTCTGCATTCCTGCCTTGCCCTCTGTATCCCTGTCTTGTCCTCTAGACCTCTACATTCATGTCGTGTCCTCTGCATTCCTGTCTTGTCCTCTGCATTCATGTCTTGTCCTCTGAATTCCTGCCTTGTCCTCTGCATCCTCGTCTTGTCGTCTGTATCCCTGCCTTGTCCTCTGCATTCATGACTTGCCCTTGATTAATTTGCCCTCAGAAGTTTTATGGGGATCTATATCTTATATCCTTTTAATATATGTCGTATGTTTTACTGTCGCCATATCTTGTCCTCTGTACTAATGTTTTGTCCTCTGCATTCATATATTGTCATCTGCATTCATATATTGTCATCTGCATTCATATATTGTCATCTGCATTTGCATCTTGTCCTTTTAATTGAAAGCATTCATATCTTGTCCTCTGCATTTACATCTTGTCCTTTGAAGTGAAAGCAACATCAGGAACAAGGTAAAATAAATGGGTCTGAGCCAAGTTGAAAAACAGACCCAAAATCAATGATGCGTGTGTATTGGACCAAACCAAAGTGATGATCTCTGCCCTCGTGCTCTGCCTTTTGCATTTATGTCTTGTCTTTTATTGCTTTGTCCTGTATTGCTTTGTCCTATCTTGTTTTGCCCTACATTGTTTTGCCCTATATTATTTTGTCCTTAATTTTCTTAGATCTGTATTGTTTTGTATATTGTTTTCATCCTATATTGTGTGTCCCATAGTCTATTGCTTGTCCTATATTGTTTTGTCATATGTATTTTTTGTTCTGCATGTTTTGTCCCATGTTGTTTGCTCTATATTGTTTTGTTCGTTCTATATGGTCTTGTTCTGCTGATGTGCGTGTTGTCTGTCCTCTAATTGTATATCCTATCCTTTAGAATATTACTTTGCCCACATCAATCAATCAATCAATCAATCAATCAATTTATATAGCGCCTCTTCAAGGGTTCTACTCAGAGGCGCTCCCGAGCCAGGCCTGATCATAGAGAAAAGTCTTCAGTTGTGAATAGAAGGAAGTAGAAAAAGTACGAGGGGATAGGCGGAGGAAGGGTGGTAAGTCATTCCACGTTGTTGGACCAACGATGGAGAATGCACGGCGCTGCTTAGTAGCAGTGCGGGCAAAAGGGACCAAAAAGTCACCCCTAGAAGAGGAACGGAGGGCTGAGCGACCTGTGAGAGAAGAAGATAGAGTACATACTAATGGACTATTGCGTCCTTCTGCCGAAAGATGGCAGCTTTTAAGTCGAAAGATCATTAATACATGTAATGTTGCGCACGAACTGCTAGTCTACTACAAATTGAGATCGTCACGCAATTGGCTTCGTTTCCTAGACGAACCTTTATTACTCTCGCATTACCTGGAATTAACTGCGCTCCAACAACCGACGATAGGTGTAGGCAGGTACATAATTATGTGTCTGGACGATAGTCTATGGACGGCGGTTTAATGGCAGATGGACGCGAATCTCGGCTTACAAGTGTATTTTGGAGAATAGGTTTATGGCGTGAATGGTTAAGAAAAGAGTATGATGACTCGGAATGATGAGGTTATGGGTTACAGCTATGAGACGCAGACGTCAGCTTTGGGTCTAAGGGAATGTCAAGGCCATGCGTTAAAGATGTGAAAACACGGTGCAGTCTTCTCAGTAGTTTTGTGCCTTCCAGTTGGCACTCAAACTGGTCGGCGGGCTCTCCGGTCTGCCTCGCGAAATGACTTGATGGTACCTTCGTTTCGAACCACCACCCGTGCTCGTCGGGACTTCTCGATTGCGGCGCCACGGATCTGGAACGCTCTTCCGCCGTCTGTGCGTGCTGCACGCGGCTATAATACGGTTTTCTATAAACTCTTAAAGACGCACTTTTTCACCTGTTTGATGGCCACGTGTTGAGCGCTTCTGAGAGACTCTTAAGTGGCGCTTTATAAATGTCTTGTTACATTACATTAAATTATATTACATTATGTAATTTGCATGTTACAGAGTCAACACTGGTGTTAGTAGAATGGTCGTTATGAATGCCCTCATCAAACAGACGTTAGCCTTGGCAGAGTGGTTCCTGTACACGCCTATTTAGACATACGTCCACAGCTAGGCGCTTGGAATAATTTGGCACCACGGCGTGCAGGAGGCGCCATCAAAGACATCAATCTGGCACGGCGCTCTAGCCGCGCCTTAATAGGTGTGACATAGTAAATAACATTTACATAGTTCCACGAATGCCGCTGAATGCCACCACTCCATTCAAAATATGTCACTTAAATTCTGCATGCTAACAGCAAACCCGCCGGCTGTATTCATAGAGACTCCAGGTCACTGTTTTGAACAGACTACAACTATAAAGCCAGGATTGAAATTTTGCATTTTCGCACCATTCAAAGAAATAGGTAAGGTAATGTTGATGTCACAGTAGTCATGGAATGTCGTTGAACACTAGAAAGCGCTGGTATCGGTTCAGTTTAGTGTAGCCAGCAACAATATTGTACTTCAGCTTATACTGTTGTAGCAACAGTTTGGCTCCTAATAATACTATAGGTTAGTGCAAATAATACTGTCAGGCTGTTATTCAGTGGCGCCCTACATTGGGGGTAAGGGGCACCTGCCCTGGACTTTCAACATAATAAGAAAATTAAAATTTATTAATTTTAAACAATTAAAATAGATATGACCGCATCTAGCTTGCTTTCCTATACTCACATATAGAACTACAAGCAGAGAGAAGCGACTATAGGGAAGCCAAGCTTCCCTAGAGGACTATCTTCTATTACAGTACTTCTAAAGACAGACATCACACTTCTGCTTGAAGCTCAATGTGGCCTTTTCGCACTAACAGACTATGTCTAGTGATGCAGCCGTGTCTGAGACACCAGGAGACAAATAAGGAGATGGAGCGAATCCGAGTAACGAGTGATTAATGCTTCTTCTATCACCTCTTTGGCCTTTAACACTTTAGCGACCAGCTGCGCTGGTTTCCAAGTCTCTGTTAGTACACTCTCGTCGTTAAAGTG
Organism: Aporrectodea caliginosa; assembly: GCA_020284085.1. Taxonomy (NCBI): domain Eukaryota; kingdom Metazoa; phylum Annelida; class Clitellata; order Crassiclitellata; family Lumbricidae; genus Aporrectodea; species Aporrectodea caliginosa. The sequence continues at coordinate 938,330 of JACEVL010000168.1, read as the reverse complement.
TTAAACAGTCCTGCATTTATAAAACTAATTAATGACATCAGTTTCTGTTAAGGGGTTCGGGATTTGATTCTTTTAATGTAGTATCGATTAAAAAGCATCCCAAGCACGAAGTGCAGTGCAAAGTGTTTAATGTAATGGGCATCTCTGGAATGAAAGATTTTGCTTAATATAGGTCATATTCACTGTTCTACAGACTAGGTACTTTTAGTTTGCAAGTAGGCAGTTGGTTATGAAATTGCTGATCTTCAGCAAAATTTCTCCACCCAGAGGCGTTAGAGACAGCATCACTGGACAGCTGTGCGGATATATGGGACATTAGACCGGTCTGACTTGTTTGTCCCACGAGCTAGGACCACGATTGCTCAAACTCGATCCTTTGCCATCATTGGGCCCTCTTTATGGAATGCCCTTCCCTTCACTTTGCGTGAGACTTTCCTTTCTGGATCTTTGTCTTCATCTCTCTCTCTCCTTAAAACGTATTTCTTCTCTCTGGGTTCTCGAACTGGGAGCGCTACTGAATGGCCTCGGCTGTGAGCGGCGCTATATAAATTACTAATTACATTACATTACATTACATTAGGGCCATTAGACCTTATAACACATTTCTTCTATAAAGTTCGTATTGATGATTTTTAATAATTTTTTAATAATGCACTTTTCAACCTAATTCTTTATATTCCCGGCGGCTAATCGGGACTCAACAAACAACATTGCAAATGCTTATCACAAGAAATTGCAGCCCAGGCTATTCATTGCAGCCCATGGCAGGCTATAGGATTTACCTAAATACACGGTGATTCGATAAAAAGTAAGCCAAACTTCATAAACAAATATTAAAACTTGAACTATATTTTATTAATAATATTTTCAAAATAAAAATATGCACAATTGCACATACTTACTTTTTTATTTTTAACGACTTCCGGTTTATATTTCCTACTCAAAAAAGCAGACGATAATACGATAGAAAACGTAAACAAGAAACTAGCAATTTCCGAAAAAATGCCTTTTAATAAACAAGATTTACACATGAGAAAAGGTTTGAGGAATCCAAGAATTACAGCAGCCGTCAATTTCTACGAGAGTTTGCAGAAAAACATTGGACCAGAGGCGGATTGGATAAATTGCTTCCAAAAATTAGCGTTACAGGGTCAGTCGACCGCATCATTGGTAGTGATAGACAAAGGTCATCGCGCACTGAAGAAAACGTTGCACTTGTCGACGATGCTGTTGCCCAATGGTGCCAGCGCCTCCAGGCTTGCGTGCAAGCGGAAGGAGGACATTTTGAATATCTTCTTTAATTAAGCAATCAAACCATACTACTGAGAGTTTCTTCACACAAATATCAAATACTGTTTTCATGTTAGAAGTAGTTATATGAAATACAAAGTTTGGCTTACTTTTCATTGAATCACGGTGTAATATACTTGTGAAGGCTCTATCTGAATATTTCGCAGTCATACTGTTATAGTATTCTGTCCGATGAGAGGTTGGATGAAGTTCTATTTCATCCTCTTATGAATTATTCATGAAGCTATTAGTTAAGGATGGATATAATAAAGCATAGCAGAAGATCAAAATTATGAAGAAGAAAGCTATAGAGTTGGAAGCATGCTTAACTTGCAAGTGGGATGGCAAACTTTTACCAGATCTTTCTTAGACCAGCGTGAAAGTGGGCAGAATTGCAGTCCTTGTTTATGGAGATGAAAAGCCTCAAACACTGGCTTGAAGACTGGCGCATGTACAATTATTGAACAGACTCTCAACAGGGAACTCGCGTGGATTGCATGTTGCCACCATGTGTTCGAAGTTATGCCATCCAGTGTTTTTGCTTCCACAACCCTCGGAACTACCAGTGGACCAGATGTCGGCTTATTCAAGCGATTGAAAAAGGAATGGCTAAAGTTTGACAAAACCAAGTATGACACTTCTGACAAAGCACTTCAGCGGATGGATCTCCGTAATGAGGTGGTCACATACTACTAACATGCTGTGAAAACCAGCACCAATGTGAAAATCATGGCGAGCTTCTGCAATTGTTTCTCATCTTCCTTGATGGGTGCTCGAGAGAAGACGTGCGATTTGGAGCTCCTGGGAATGCACAATGCGAGGTGGTTAGACAAAGGCAGTTATTCTCTCAAAATTCTTTTTTTCAAGAATCAAATGACTCAACACCTGGGAGATAAAAGCTTTAACAGATGTCAGCCTTTTTGTCTCTCTTATCTATGAATTTTTATTTTAGCATGAATCTTGCTTGTCAGAGAGAGCTCCATACAATGACTTGAAACTATTGAACTTGTTGCAACATTGCTGTGAAAAATACAGCCAAACAGCTTTCAAGAGACACCTCAGGTATTTTTCTGAGCATTTGATAGGCCTGGCTTTTTTGACCCACGTGTCGATGTTAATACAAAGGCCGCCACGGTTAAGAATCTCAAACGTGCTGAAAAGACTAATAATACCATCAAAGAGGATTGAAAGCAGAACATTCAACTTGGGAAATCTACTGGAATCGTATGTAACAAGCCGAATACCTCGGCTCTTTGACCTACTCGTTGACAGTGGGGCAGAAAAGGCCCAGTCTTTCCTCTCGACACCACCAGACTTTGGCAGTTGGATCCAATTTATCTCCAATTTACAGGAAAAGCCAGGCAGATGAAAGTAGTAAATGACAGTGCAGAGAGAGGTATTGCTTTAATTCAGACATTCTACTCTTCTATAAAAAAAAACACGAAAATCAAAAACAATACCATCTTCAAGTTGTCAGCGCTCATCGGAAAACCCAATCAAGAGCCACCAAAGCTTCTCTTGAAGAATATCTCAAAATAGACTTATTTTATTGTTGTTCTTATTGACTAGAAGCTTACTAAGCTGTAAACACTAAACAGTGATTTTCTTTTTGTTTTTTATTTTAACATTTTCTTGGTCAAAGATATGAATTGAGGGCCTGCACTATATCTGAGGAAATTTCGTAGTAACAATATTTATCATTCAAAATTGAGCCACCTTTAGATATTCTTCTAAAGCCACAAAAATTGGTCCAAATATTCCCTAAACTGAATAGAACAAGAACAAATGTGACCCAAATTAATTTTCTACCTTTTATATTTTTGGACCACACTGATATATATATCAATCATAGAATTTATATAGCGCTTTTCAAGGGCTCTACTCGGAAGCGCTCCCGAACCAGGCGTGATCATAGAGGAAAGTCTTCAATAGGGCGTAAAAGGAAGTCGAGTATACACGAGGAGATAGGCGAAGGAAAGATGGCAAGTCATTCCACGCTGTTGGACCAACGACAGAGAATGCAGAATGCGGAGTCAACTGTCAATGAACCACAAGAGAGAGACTTTATGCGAGAGACTTTGAAAGTTTTATATAGATATGATCAGATGTTTATTTACACAGTAGATTGTGATATATCTCTGATTAGCAAATGTATTTATGCACAATATATTTTTTAACAATACAATGAAACAGCAAAATCAAATACAACAGCATAACAATGCAGTCGGTTAACGATCGTTCTGAGGTCATTGTCTTCTGCGATGCTGCAGAATGATTTCATTGTTCTCTACTGTCGCCAACCGACAGCTGTAAGCTTCAGCTCCATTGGACCATCGATATGGAACAAACTGATGTTCCGTTGCAGTTAATGCGCAATGCACTGCGTTCCCACCGTGGCCAATCTGGATATAGGGCAAGTGGTCAGTTCAACAGGTCACCATACCCAGAGAAGCATAACCTTTGGGCGTGGTGACCGGTTTGACTGTCCACTTACCCTATATTCAAGTCTCTGCAACCCGAGTTCAAACCTTGAATACGTCATGTGAACTCGAGCGCCTCTGATTGGTGTGCACAGCGAGAGGCGCTATATAAATTTATAGATACAATACAATACAATTATAGATAGACATACAGAGCATTGTCGAACTTGCTCTGCAGACTGCAGCAGTATCAAATTACCCGGCTGCACACGTTGTACACTGTCCTTAGGTCCCATATTCGACTGGTGGTTAATTGTCACTGTATAATTAGTAATGTCACCGTACCTATTGTCATAATGGGTTTCATAATGTATATCCTACTTACTTATCCTACTTTATGACGCGGTGGCATTTTTTTAGCTATATGAACGTTTATATTATAAGAAGTCGTTCTATATGAGCAGTTTGTTTTTTTTACAGATAAACACTTTCCTTTTAATAAACATTGACACCACTTAGAATGGCGAACGCAGCACTCTGAGGGGTGCTAAAAAGGCGCTATAAAAAGTGTTTATATAGGAATATACCTTGGAATGACCTTCCCCCTCATTAAGGGCTAAACTAATAACTAGTTTTCCTCTTTGGTCTCTCGTTCTTTAAAGACGTTTCTTTTCCCCCGGGGTTTTCGTGCTGAGAGCGCTTCTGAATAGTTATTCTGAGAGAGGCGCTATATAAATCTTTAAATACAATACAATATACAGGTAAACACACCTACCATACTAAACATTTTTACAATAATATTACTCAATGATTGATTCTAAAAGCGTTACGTTGCCAACTTAATAGTGATGTCACTTTTGACGTCATATTTAAAACGTCATCGCATTGTTACTCAAAAGAGATACGCGTCATACAGATGCATGACTAGGGATAGTAACCAACATGTCGCCAAGTAAAGATTCGCCATCTTGATAGAAATAGCTGAGTCACAACGGAAATGAGTTGAGAAAGGATATTAGTTAGAGTTGTTGATGTTAATGGTCGTTGAAACGAATTGAACTGCAGGCAGAAGCAGTTATTAGTATTGCAGTTGTTACGATTGAGTTATAGGGAAAAGGTTTCACTCTCCATCCGTGGTTGACTGAAGCTGTCTTTTTCGACACTGAAAAGAAAACAGGCAAAATATTGTCTTTTACTTAGTGTAAATCTATGTACGCTGTGTGGAATAGTGTAGCGTAGGGGCACGTGAAGTAGTAGTCAGAGTACTGGAGTGTAGTGTATATTGACTGTAACCTAGAATAAGTATCGAATAGTGTAGGATATTGCAGTGTCCACAGTGACAGGAAGTATTGGGCATATATGATATACCGGGAAATGTAGAGACAGTGATAGTGACAGTAACAGTGAGAACGATTGTGAGAATCATAGTGTATTCTATCTTATAGTGTAGCGTAGTACTGATTGTGTAATGAACTGATAGTGTAGTATCGTGCAGTTTCTTAGTGTAGTGTAGTCTAACTACTTTAGTTATAGTACATAGTAGAGTGGAGTGTAGTTCGGTATAGTGTACATTCAAAATCCACAAAATGTTCTTCCAATTCTGGCTGTTCTCAAATTCCACCAATTTTTTTAAGCTATTTCAACATTTGATAAAGTAGTTCAAAGTCACCAAGTGGAAGGGATGGAACCTTCCATCGGTTATGGACGGATTGTTCCATCGAATATTCCGGTGAAAGATCATCCACGGTCATGTGGTGTAGTAATTTCAATCCTCTGACAAAACTTACGTCTGTCAGTCTGTCGGATGTCGATCGTTTCCGGTCTTCTTCCGGATGTCAGGAAGTAAGGAACCGGAAACTCGGTGATGACGTCATCATACACCTCTGCGTCGTAGTTGTTCAGGGTTGCTGCGGTTGACGGACGACGCTGATGATAATGTCGTTGTTGCTGTTGTTGATGATGATGATGGTTGTTATGAGAGTTCAGATGATGCTGATGGCTCTGCTGATGTTCCACCGCCTCCACATATTCTAGAATAGAAATTGTGCTGCTTTGGAGTCTATATCTACTTGTTTAGTAAACCATTTACTTTTGCGGGGATGACTTGGGAACGCCTCTGAGTAAACATCTTTAGGCCTATTATACTTGTTCGGGTTGGGTTTGTATTGGCGGTGGACACATAATTGGTCATGTAGTAATTGCAATTATATTTGCAACTTTATATAGCGCATTCCGTGAGAAACAAATCAGCGACGCATAGTAGAATATTCGCTAGGCGAGGCATCGTCACCATCTAGCGAATAACGGAGCGTGAATAATCCTCTGTTGTTTCGCCATCTCCCCTTCCATTCCATTTCTCCTTCCTTCATTCATTCGGTCAATTCTAAGAATACTAACCATTAAATCTTCCCATTCAGGTCATTCTTCTCTTCTTTCCTTTCTTCTCTTTCTAAATTCTTTCCTCAAATATTCTATCCCAACCCTCCTTCCACTTACCCTCCATCCTTCAATCTCTCTTTTTCCATTCTCCCCAATCCTATAACTGCGCCACTGCTCGTAATCTGGCAGTGCCAGTCCCAAGCTTGGATAAAGGAGGAGGGCGACGCTAATGATCTTTGTTATCACACATTGTCGTTAAACTGTAACTACTATCTCCATGCCTTCTCCCATCTCTCGTTCCCTCCCATGTTCCTTCTATATGAGCCCTTAGCTCAGATAGAAGGAATTAAGCATAAGCCAACCAAGCCATGGCTTAGGGCCTCACGTTGCCAGGGGCTTCATTTAAAAAATAACTGTACGCGGACGGTGGGCTGTAGTGTGTAAGACTACAATCACCATATTTTTAATACTTCCCCAAAAAACTCTCCAGTTCCAAGAATCCCAACGATAAACCGGATAATGTCTGCAGCCGTTTATCAATTCAAAGCCTTCCAAATTACACCATGCACAGATTGTCACCGGTTACGAATCGCTACTAGGCTTTTTTAAACTTGTTTATTTAGCAGTCTAGCAGACGACCCGCGGATAGAATACAATACATGAACTCAGTGACATAATAAGTGACGTAATAATTATAGGGCTGCTGTCAACGTCAGCCTTTGTTGCCATAAACTCTGGATCCAAGTGGCGTGGCATAGGACGCTGCCATCATGCCATGTTTAGGGGTCAGTTAATTTTGTGATACAATGCAATAAAATTGTTATAAAATACTCGTGTTCAGTAAATGGAGATCATAAATTATTATGCCATTATTACTGTTGTGACATTATTAGGTAGATATAATTATCCGTGTATAAATTGACAAAAAATACGTAGAAATTTCGTAAGTAGATATCAGGAAGTTAAAAGAAATTTTTATTTCAGACACAGCTAAAGCAGTTACCGAAACTGGGCAGTTATGTTCGTCAGAGACAGAGTGAAAATGACGACATTGACCCACAAGTTGAAGAGAGTCTTCAGGTGGCGGGGTCTTCAGTGAATCATGTTTCCAGTTGAAAAAGATCAAGAATGAACTTGAAATCATGCTTGCTCGTGGAAAGCATTCTGCACTGAGCATTTGATATAGCTATTACTTTGTATTCGGTAAATCACGACAAAACAGGGTTTAACAGTTTTGAATTGACACTAATATAGGCTGTATACAGTTATTCCAAATAGGCATGATAATGGCATTTACATGCCTTGAACTGTTTTACACGCTGTGTTTATACATGATCTGCTGTCAAAATGAACAAAATAAAAATGACGCAGGCCTAACATTCTTAAAACTTTGCTGCCATTTAGGGCTACTCTTACTGTGATGAATCAGTGTTTTCAGTGTTAAGGTAATTTTACGTAACCTGCATGCAGTGATTAAATTCAGCCAGATCCCGCCGGATCCGAGATCCAGCACATCGTATTTGAGACCAGCCACCTGAACTATGAGATCCGCCACTTAAAAGAGGAAACTTGTCACCTACATTGAAGGTTCTTATTTTTGTCCTCAAGTCTTATTTGGGTCTTGCTCCGAAGTACCTTTGCGATCTCATGCTTCGCCCACTCTCTGCCACTTCGCTGCGTCCTCTTCGATCCTCTGATCGGCTTGACCTTTTTGTTCCCCGTGTCAGGACTGCGATGGCTCAATCCAGATCCTTCGCCTGCATAGGTCCTTCTCTGTGGAATGGACTTTCTCCACCGGTCCGCTCCGCCATTCTTTCTGGTAGTCTCTCCTCATTTTTTTCTAAACTGAAATCCTGCCTGTTCCCTCGGGTTGCTCGCACTGGGAGCGCTTCTGAAAGGCTTTTGCTGTGAGAAGCGCTTTATAAATAGCCAAATACAATACAATAAATGTGCTTTTGCTACAGTAATCGACCATTATGATTCTTGCACTTTACATTTTATGTGTTTTCCGAATCGCGAATAGCGAGTATCCATTACAGATTCGTCAGATAGCAGATAGGCTTAGGTTTTGGATTTGTAAAGATTTGGAGATAAGCAACCTCTGGTTGAACAATTTTTAACCACTGCCTGCATTATCAGTTATCTTTCTGCTGCTGAAAATTATACTAGGTTAATCATATCACAGCCAAAAATAATTTCTCCAAATTTTGTCCAAAATGGTGACATATACGGCCAGTTTTTGTGCCCAGTGTATTTTTAAAATAGTGAGTCAAAGCCCTCTGAAACGTTAGTGGATTAGGCGTCGCAAAGCCTAAATCCGGCACTGTCCTAGCCTATCTTATTTCCCTCCCTCCTTTCTTCTGTTCATCTTCATTCCCTCTTCCTTCCCACGTTCCCACTCTTCCTCCCGCCCTTTGTCCCATGCAATTCCCGATCCCTCAGTCCATCTGCCCTGCCTCCGTTCTCATCTCTTCTTCTGTCCTTCCTTCCCTCCCTTCATCCAGTCCCTCCTTTTTGTTTCCTACCGTAGATGACGACGCTTTCGTGCTCTCGACCGAGCTGATTCTCCGCTCGGCAGGTGTACTCCCCAAAGTCCGCCTCCGTGACTCCCTCTATCGTCAGCCGGAGGGTTATGGTGTTGGGCAGATCCTCGTAGACGTCCACCGTTCTCCTCCCGCCGGAAACGATGCGCTGGCTCCCACGCTCCCAGTGGTATGACGACAGCGGAAGTGACGTAATAAAGCATTCGAGGACGGCGTCGCGTCCGCGCTTCTGGCCGATCCGACGATTGTGAAGCCGGATTTCCGGTGCGACTAAAAGAGGAAAGGACCAGTGAAGACCTATGTAAAGGTCACAGTAGGTAGCTAAGTGGATGAAAATATAGAGGATGGAGGAAGAGAAAACGGATGAACGGAATGAAGGACTACGAATGTGAGGGAAATATAGGAACAGGTATGGAACGAAGAAGAGGGTATAGATGGAAAGCATGATGGAGATGAGAATTGGAAGAAAAATGCAGAGGCCAGTCTGGTAGGCTACAAAGGCGAGAAAAATAATGGATAAGATTGAGGAATGAAAACTGAATGAAAATAGGAAAATAAGGCAGATGAAAGCAATTGCAGGAATGATGAAACGAAAGAGAAACCGAATGAAAGGCGCAAGAGTTGAATCAATGGAAGAAAGAAACTTTCGGTTAAAAAATATAGAACACTTTAACTTTGACTCCAGCACGCTCGTGAATAAGCCGGTGCCCAGCGCTTGGCTTTCGAGTGGCGCTTTAGAAGTTTTGAGTTAACGATTACGATTGAGTCTCTTACACTGAACTGTGACGTGGATCTGTCTGCTGACGGGCGGTGGCACTCCGTTGTTGGCTACGCATTCGTAGATATCGCCACAATAACGAGACACGTTCTGTATGACGATGACCTCACCCGAAGAACCCAATCCTGATATGCATCACATAGTTATATACAGAAAGATGAACAATTCAGGCAAAGAATAGATGAAGCGTAAAGTAATTACATAAGATGAAGCTAATCAATGTTTTCTAATTAAGGTACGTAAGGTAAAGTAGGCTAACTTTAGAGAAACTAATATAACGTTAAAAAAGAAATTATTTATTATTTTGCTTACTTATTTTTTAAATATCATTTTCAGCTTTCCGAAGATTTATTGTCCCTTGGTGCCGTCACTCGATGCATTCTGTATTTGCAGGTACTGACGCTATATAATTTCGTTATGATAGCCTTACTTAAAACATCCAGAATGTACGAGCGATTGAATCCAAATAGCTTGCAGTCATAGAGTAATAGTGGACCTACTTTCTGGCGCGTAAGGCCACGTGTTGGCGTTCGCCGGCCGCCTAAACCACGTGACTTCTGGCTGCGGAACGCCAGTGACGTTGCATCTGAGGACAACAGTTTCACCTTCGTTCACTGTCACATCGTGGCTGGAGATATCGACAATAATTTGTGGGGGCACTGCACATAGAATAGAATAGTTTTACATTGCATTGTCAACTCTTCTTCAGAATAGAGGATGCCGAAAGTTGATGGAACAGGAGAGAAGATAACAGAGAAGCTTGAATAGGCGCTATATAAATAGCCAGAAGCATAATCTAGGTCCTCTAGGAGAACAGGTAACATACGTTGAATGTAGAATCCGTGCAACGGCACTGGACTGACAAACTTTTTATTTCCAGAAGCACAATGCATATGACAATAATTATTAACAACAATTATAACTTGACTATTACATATCGGTGCATTGGCTAGGGAACAGGGAATACCCAAAAGGGGCACAAGCCCGCTTAATTAGGGTCACCCTTTAAAACTATATTCAGTTATGGCTGGTTAGTCAGTTGAAAAGAAAGAAAGGTTCATCAACTCAATAATGTTCTTAACTAAATAATAACATTGCGATTTTCTAAGAAGATCAACATGTAAAGAATTCAATGAAACAGTGTAAAATGAAGTATTGTACATCTTTCAACAAATTGTTCGTTCACACTTGCCTCTATCACTACGCAGTATACGCTGCAAACGCATCGGCCTTTGTTCAGTTCCTTAAAATGCCTCCACTGCCGCGACTCAATGGCCAAAATGGTAAGAAATGAGCTCAATCACTACGCTCCACAGTGGGATATAGGTGCTTTACTTTAAAGCATAGCAGAGCATAGCGTGACACGACATAACACGGCAAAGCACAGAATGTCAAACTAGAAGCGCGGACTCTTAACGGCTGACCTTGACCTTGACGGTCTGTATGGTCAGTTTGTTTCGATTGGCAAAATTTAATGAAGAGCATACAGATAAGAGCCTAGTATAAGAAATGATGAGTCTGGACTCGTTTGACCTTTGACATGTAGTATGACCATTTTGCTCCTCACTGGATCCGTGTTCAGCGTACACCGATAGGTTCCATCGTCCTTCCTCCTTACATTCCGGATGTAGAGGTTCCACTCCTTGATCGTCGATCGAAGGATGCTGAACCTCACGTCGTCTATGACGCGCTTGTCCTCGTAGGTCAACGGAAACGAGTTTGGATCCAGCCATACCACCTCAACAACACACCATGCGACGGTAGCAAACACACACACACACACACACACACACACACACACACACACACACACACACACACATTATGACAGTACATGATGTAAGACAGTACATTAAAATCATCGTCGTCGACGGCTCGACGCAGTCATAATCGTCATCATCACAGTCATCGTCGTCACTTTCATAGTCGTCGTCATCAAAATTATCATGGTCATCATCAACATCATCGTTATAGTCGTCATCATTCTCATGATCAGTAACAGCTTGCATGATAAATTTCCTAATTAATTTTCATATTGCAAAGACTAAACAATAAAGCAGTGGAAAATGAATTAAAGGACACTACGCATTCATCGCAATACAATGCAAAGCATAAAGCATAATAATGTTGGAGTATCTTCAGTTCGTTGGTCTACTTCGTCTCTAGTCGTATTCAGTGCTGGGCATAGGCTTTCTCATGTCATGTATCACTGCCGTGCTCTTTGATGTTACGTAAATGTCTTAATGTACTCCATAATGCCTCTGCACTGCCAGCCATTACCTCTTGTCGTGGCATAGAAATTCATCTTTATACCGAAAATACCCAGCATCATCGGATAGATGAGTTTGCAGATGCTGCCAAAAGACTTCTCACCTGCATGCACAGGTCCTATCTAGCAATGAAGTCTATGCGCCTCAAACTTAGCTTTGATAGTTCGTTTGCTTTGACCATTCTTTAAGGCCTTACAATGCACATAACTCTCGAGCTCACCGTCTTCCTCTTGACTGACCTCATTGTAGACTATATAATTATATTGTTCGCAATTTTGGAGTAGTTTATGCTCGACTCGACATGCACTTTCTCTAAAACGTCAAACAGCTTCAACTACTTGAAAGCACTTCTTTCATCTCATTTGACCACTTTTTATTTCGACTTAAAGTTCGTCTCAAAGCTGGGTTTGTTCGATCGTTCTTTTGTGCTTGGAGCACTACTGTAATCGAATTGGAGTTTAGTTACCTACACGAGGAATAGGATTTCGACATTTTCTTACCTTGTCTGCTTGTGATAAACTTCACTTATCCTTGGACTAGTCATCTCTTTACAACAGGATGGCAGGTTCCAGCTCTTGCTCGGTCCAGAAAGTCTGATCTGGTGTCATCTGTCAACTCTAGATGATTGGGTTCTATACCGTTCTAAGCGTATGCGCGAGCCTGTTACTAGTGACATTTCTAGTTTTCTGAAAATTTGCTCGCTAACTGATAAATGTTCAGTTCCTAAAGACATTAAGCATTTTTTCGGCTCTCGTAGAGATCGCACTTACTAGCCTCTAGGATGCGGAGCAATATAAATGTCCAGTTATGATTTCAACCGCAGTTAGAAATTCCACCTGTTCTAAATTCAGCGTCGCTGGAAATACTACACAGCCTTGGTCAGACTAATTTTATTCTGTACTCTTTGATCTCTCTGACCGTACACTGCTTCAATAGTTCTTAATGTTTCATGTTGTCTCGCTTCGATGTGCAATTCTATGCTTTGTTAAGGGGATTATCAAATAACATTAGCGTTTTATTTTATTGTACATAAAACCTTTAGAATGCATCGATGCACAGCTTAAAAGTTTCTGAAGGCTGTGTAACGAGCGGAAATGAAGGGAATAGAGCAAGATAGAGCATAATGGATCGAAATGGAGCAAAATAGAATACAGCGAAATAGCAAGGAATAGTTCAAAATGTAGGTCATTTTTCTCAAAATATCTTCATAATTTGTTGTTCAGAAGTGCTGCAACTGCATAACGATCAAAGTGGAACAGAACAAAAAAGACTTTATCAGAACAGAAGAAGAAAAATGAGACGGAACTAAACAAGGTATAAAAGAACACAGAGCTGCTGAGAGTAAAAAATATAGATCAGGGTTTAATAAAGCAAAACAAGAGGAGAAAAGCAGGAGAAAACATGACTTATTTCAGAGAACTGAAAAGAACAAGTAAGATATAACACGGTAGAAGAGAGTAGAGCAGAATTGAACAGGCTCGAAATAGCAAATTAGCATGGAGCATATATTGCTGAGCATACTTTGTACTTTCCAATGCGGTCAATTGAGCAGTGTAGGACGATATTCTGACCAGCAACGACCGTCACGTTTACAATGGGAACATCAAAGCTCGGCTCCACTGAACTCACCCCTACAAACGCAGTAAACATGCATAACTTTAAATAAGTTATCATTATTTTGCATAATCTAACCTGTAGACTTTATTAGTCGTCATAACGAAAACGTTTCAACGCCTCATATTCAGAATAAGTTACTTTGAGTGCGTAATAAGTGCTTTGTATAAATAAATATAGACCATAAAATAGGAAAATAAAAAACTAAATCGAGTCAGTTGGACCTCTATATAAAGTTTCTGAACTTTACAAAAGTACTTATTTGAGCTTTGAAATTACACTCAGGCTGAAGGAAAACAGGAATATGGGAATAGAGTGTGAACATGGTATTACGCTGATTAGTCAGCAAGCTTTTTGAGTGCGCGTTTGTATTGGACATTTCTATGACGTCACACTGATGAGTCATCGGGTTGTTACTTCTTTTGCACACATTGATTGCGCGTTAGCGTTTACTCGATGCGCCCAGCTGATACGATGGTTGATGAATTCTATTTTTTGCAGGGTTGAGACAGAGAGCTGAAGGCGAAGGATATGAAGTCTTGAGTGTCGTCTGCAACAGTTAGGGGTCGAAAGAAGAGGATTCAACGGTGTCATCCTTTGAGGATGAAGAGAAGTGGACCTAGGACGGACTCTTAGGGATTGCCACAAGACATTGGGACGGTTTGCAAACAATGGCTAGCGCAGCTTTTCCCAAAGTGTGTTCCGCGGAACGTCGGAACCACAGCGTTCCGTGATGGGAAGACAAGGGTCCCGTGAGAAAGTTGGATAAAAGTGTTGTTTCGAGGTGTTGTTACATTAGGAATTAGACTACAAGGCGAAGACAAAGGTACCACCGGAAAATCTAATTTAAAATGGTTTCTAGTATAATTGTGATGGATTACAATTTTATGTAGCTCGGTCACTGTCATTATTTAAACCTATTGGTCTACTTTGCATGCAGGCGCTGCGTATACCAGAAAATGGTTTTGTTAGGTCGAGGTTCCATAACAAATCAGATCAAAAGGGTTTCGTAGATAAAAAGATTAGGAATCACTGGGCCAGTGACATAAAACCACCCAAACAGACAAGCCTACGCAACAGGATGCACACTTTGCACAGCAACAGATCTTTCTAAGAGAAAAGCCAAACAAAGACACACAGGCACAGATCTACGCAGAAGTACAGCCAGACATAGACAGACACACATGCAAACCGACGCAAAAGGACACAAAAGCAAACACACACCAAGCGGAAGGACAGAGAAACGTACACAGGGATACGGATCAGGACCGTCCTGTTGACACATCGAACCTCCGTCCGTGCTCCGACTAAACAGGCGCTACATAAAGACCAAATTACAATCGTATGCGCGTGCGCAGGCGTTCCGCCCGGCAAATGAAGAATATCATTCGTGAGCGTTTCCATCCGGTCCGATGCTATTTGATATCGAACGCACTAATGCGTTGCTTTGAAGAAATAGCGCTAAATAAACAGAACGTTTCTATTGACTCCAGGCGGCGCCACACGACGCTTTCATTCGCCGCGTACTAGACTCGGTGTGTAGTCGATGGTCGCGAAATGGGACATCCGCACTGGGTGGGACGATGGTATTTCGATTCGATTGCGTCGAGGGTTTCAGGTCGACGTCATTGTGATTAGTATGTGCTCAATGCAATTCACTCAATGACAATGTAATTGTAATCGCAAACTCGCGTAGCATCACTTCAAGAGACACTCCTCGAGCTGAGGCGCTCAAAATACTTTGAAAAAGACTGTTGCATGGATGAATCGATAAATGAATCGATTGTACGTATGTTTGGATGGGTGGATCGATGCAGTGTTTTAGTTGTCGGGGGGTTGGGGGGGTTCAACCCCCTCCCAGTTCTTTTTCTAACCCCCTCAGCTAAGTAACTGAAAAGATGCTGGGGGGTCAGGTCTTGACCCCCCGGCTGTATCTCTGTCATCAAGTACAAAAGAATATATAGACCAGGTCCTTTACTTTTAAGTAAATTAGTTACTTATTTACTGATATGGTTTGTGACTGAGAGCGGAGAACCAGTCTACAGAATTAAGGTGAAAGCCAATTTCTGTAAGACGTTTATTTCCTTTTCTTCTAAGTAAATGCTATAGTTCGAGCACATGGTCGAGGCTAGCTAGTGCTCAAACCAACTAAATATTCGTTGTTCGATTCCAGTTTCTCGCCAAGAACAATTTTAGAAAATGAGGTTGTTAGCGTTTGGATTTGAGAGACTTAAGCAGAAGATCAGTGAGAATGGTGACGATGAACGCGAGATAGAATTAAAAATGCCTCTAGTCCCTCTACATTCCGATAACCCAGCGAAACAGTCGAAACCAGTCACAGCATGTCAAAACTTTCTAACAATGGTAAAGCAGGCAGAACCTTGGGGAATTTTTTGCCAGTTTCGACAGTGAAAGACGTTATAAAAGTGTTACACTATTCAGGGAGCTAATGATGAGGAGATATTTAAGAGCTTAAGACCAGTTTTCCAATCTTTGTATGACAATTTGGAGCAGAGATTTCCATCCACTGATTTTCTAGACTCTAGAGGCTGCTAATTGCTTAAATAAAACTGCATGGCCAAAGGACCCTCTGCAAAGGGCATTGTTTGAAGACAGATATATTGCATTATTGTGCAAAGAGTTTGGAATGAGTAATTCTGTACGAAGATCAGATAGCGGTGATAAGGACTGAATATGGAGATACTGACAGATTCAGGATTATGAAGGGAGTGCGGCAAGGATGCATTCTGTCTCCTTTTCTATTTAATATGTACGCTGAAAGGATAATGAGGCAGGCGGGAATAGATGAGGCTATGGAAGGAATAAAGATAGCGGGAAGAACAATGAACAATTTGAGATACGCTGATGATACAACACTATTGGCGGGTAAAAACGATTTGGTAGAACTAATAAGAAGGCTCAAGAGTGAAAGTGAGAAAGCAGGACTCTACTTCAATATAAAGAAGACAAAGATCATGACAACAGAGGAGGAGGACAGTTTTGTAGTAGATGGAGAGGAAATAGAAACGGTAACTAGCTTCACGTTTTTGGGATCAGTAATAGAAAAAGAGGGAAAGTGTGATATGGAAATAAATCGTAGAGTAGCGATAGGAAAAACTGCAATGAATGGTCTGGAAAAAATATGGAAGGACAAACATGTGAGTATAGACACGAAAAAAGATTGGTGAAGGCTCTGATCATACCAACAGTAACATACGGCAGTGAGACATGGACAATGACCAAGAAAATGAAAATAAAGATTAACGCATGCGAAATGTGGATATGGAGGAAGATGCAGAGAATATCATGGATAGAGAAAAGGACCAACGATTAGGTGCGCATGAGTATCGGAATTGAGAATGAAGAGACACTACAACAAACAGTGCTAAGAGCAAAGTTGAGGTTCTTTGGTCATGTCATGCGATCAGATGGATTGGAAAAGGAAATGATGTTAGCATATGGAGAGGGAAGGAGGAGAAACAAGGACGACCAAGGAAAAAGTGGATGGACGAGATACATGAAACAACTGGAATGAATTTGGCAGAACTGAGAGATGCGACTGCGGACAGAAGGAAATGGAGAGGCTTGATCATGAAGGTCGCTAGAGTTCCAAGAACTGACAGCACAAGGTGAATTCTGATGCAGCTGATTCTATGCTTACAAAGAGTGATGGTTTATTGCTTGGGCAAAAATTAGACACTTAGGCCCTATTACTTTGTTGGAAGTTCTACCTGTTTCATCTGCTGAGTGTGAAAGAGGATTCAGTCAC
Source organism: Aporrectodea caliginosa (assembly GCA_020284085.1). Classification (NCBI taxonomy): domain Eukaryota; kingdom Metazoa; phylum Annelida; class Clitellata; order Crassiclitellata; family Lumbricidae; genus Aporrectodea; species Aporrectodea caliginosa. The sequence continues at coordinate 921,267 of JACEVL010000168.1, read as the reverse complement.
TGAGTCAGATGAATCTATGTCACACTAGTGGAAGAAACAGGCTTCTGGTGAGTTCAGTGAATGATCAGTTGATGATTAGCATCAATGGTCCACCTCTTACTGCATGGAATGTATAACAATATGTTATTTCTTGGCTTAAAGCTGGCAGACATGGTGCTTTGGGCAAAGCCAATGGGTTACCAAAGAAAAAAGGTTACAAAACATAGTTCAAAATTATTTTTGTAAACTACCGGTTATAGTGTAGGAATTCTATGCATTATGTTTTAATAACAATAATAATATCTTTTCTTTAATAAGCGCCTGACAAACGCACTGCGGTGTACATTTACATGTTATGCAATTGAAATCTTAACTACTAACAGAACAGACAGCCTGCAATACACGGCGCTAATAGCAGCCTACAAAGCATAGCCTATCCGTTATGTTATTGAATTACCCCGGTACTTTCCAAAAACTTGGTGTTTGGTCTATGTGATCATGCATGGGTGTATTTAGGGGTGGTTTTACAGGTGTTAACCCCACCCCCGAAATAAATGCATTATCTTATTAAAAACTAAAAATGTAGAAAAATATGACCATTTCCAATGGAAAACCTCGAAAACTTAAAACGCCTCTGAAATTTTTCCTGGCTACGCCCCTATGATCTAATTCGTTTGTTGTGTCGCCTAGATAAATTTAACCTCGAAAACTTAAAACGCCTCTGAAATTTTTCCTGGCTACGCCCCTATGATCTAATTCGTTTGTTGTGTCGCCTAGATAAATTCAAAGAAGAAACTAAGATATCTCATGAGTCGTCAGTTGTTGCATATTAACAACATTAAAATTTAATTTAGACCTGTGATCGTGTACTTTGGTAACCTGCAAATTTTCGACCCCCCCCCCAGTTATTTTTTGACAACTAAAACACTGGATCGATGGATGGGTGGATGGGGCGATTGGTTTATGAAACCACCTTCATCGTGGCTCCCTGCCGTAGAATCGGCCTCTTCAAGTTGAAATTCCAGATATACACACCATTCCCATATTAATATTGCCCCAGACTATGCAGATGGAGTTTATATAGGCCTAATCTAGTTTAAAGCCCACAATGTAAATTACCAGTCCACGAAAAGTAACGGTACGCTGTACAAAAGCATAGGCTATAGTCACAACATAGAATGAGACTCTATTAGTTGGATTTTACGTGTATGCGAGCGTACGCCAGTGGGGGCTTCTCCAGTTAGGTCTGTCCGAGCACTAAGCCTATTTGCTTACAGATGAATTATTTATTTTTAATAATTCTAACGTTATTTGGCCTGGCGAGTAGCGCCATCGACAACTACTTAGAAGGCGCTACAAGAATTCTCATTTACTTTACATGGATTACATTACCAACGTAACCATGCTCAGTTCAGCTAACCGTTCATTTACCCCAGTGTGATTCTCGTTAACGATAACGATAACGAAAATGTTCGTTAACGAAAATAAAATGATTTCGTTAACGATAACTATAACTATAACTAAAAAATATCATTAACTATAACTATAACCATAACGAAAATAACAATAACGAAAATTCATCTTTATTTTCGTTAATACAAAAATAAAAACTGGAAGTGCAATATAGACGATTCGACATAAATGAGAAGGGAAAACACGACATTATTATTATGCAATTTGTCATTTACTTTGGAAACTCGTGGATTCATGAAACTGAATGCACCCATGCTTCAAAGGCTTTCAAAGCTCTAAGCAAATTGTAAGACAGCATGTTAATACCCACAATTTTGCTTATGGCCTTAATTATTGCAACTAAGTAGTAACTAAAATTAACTAAAATAAAAATCCATTAACTATAACTATAACTAAAAGATAATACTAACCATAACTACAACTATAACTAAAATAAAGAACCATTAACTATAACTGTAACTATAACTAAAATAAAATCTGTAAGGAGAATCACACTGATTTACCCTACCCTGAGTCTTGACGCCTTCTCACTCAATGTAGTTTTCTCTTTTCGAGATTGCTGGATTCAATGATGTTGACGAATCATTTAAGCTGGACCAATGGGAAAAGAGACCGAGTCAAAGGCGGAATTTATTTAGCGCCGGCGTTTTGTCTTCCTCTGGAGTGATATGGGAGTGCGGAGCAATTGTGTGGCGTCGTGCGGGCGATACCATGTGACCGCAGCTTGCACTAGTCACCCTCTGATGTCACGCATGTGTTTATACAATCAAGGACGGGTCCAAGAGCTGTCTCCCCATGCCCCCCCCCATTGGGTTCGAGTTGAAAGCTGGAGCAGTGGGAGGAAAGCAGGGAAGCGTGGTCAAAATCGACAGGCAACAGAAAAAGTCAGAGGTTGTAAGAGAGAAAGTAAGAGATGGCAAGAGAAAAAGTAAGAGGTGGTAAAAGAGAAAGGAAGAGGTGGTAAGAGAAAAAGTAAGAGGTAATAGAAGAGAAAGTAGATGGACACTTCAAGTGAGGCTATAGTCAAAATCCGCTGAAAGTACCGTAGCAGAGAATCACTCACAGCGGAAATGCTGCGTCATAGAAAGACTAGCTTAGCTGCAGCGATTCTGTGAGGTACTGAGAAGTGCTTTGAGTGCCTAGATACATGTACATATCGAGGCGAGAGCAGACAAGAGAGGAGGCTACGATCTGAAGTGAGAAGGGAAAGAGCGCAGACGTTGGCGACTTGGCGTGAACCAAACATGAATGCCTCAGATTTATCTGGGTTTATGGCCATACCGTTGAAGCAGAACCATGAAGAGAGGCACTCTTCAAGTTTACCTTGCTGGACTGATCTGTGGGAGACAGAGCTGGTGACGTCAAGCGTACTGCTGTAACGGGAGTACTGGACTCAAAAGTGATTGGCTTTTCGGCTGATTGGTGAAGTGTGCAATTTTATGGGGCTCACGTTAATTGTTCTAGCATACTTACTGTATTCAAAAAGCGATTTAGCAACCTGGTGCCTAGATTTTTTGAATGTATTGCTTTAAAAAGCAGGTTTGCCAACGCCATAATAGGCCTACTAAGTCAATTAACAGACATTAATATAGGCTACTTAACTTATAAGTTTGGCCGTTACACGCAAGCTATTGCATATTTAAGGTTCCGCCTAGTTCTTAGGCCAATATCTTAATTTTGCAATTTTTTTGTCAAATTAGCAAATATAGCCCTTCAACATACCATATAAGATATTATTCAGCAAATATCTCATTCATGTTATCTGGAACAATAACTTTTTAATAACAAGGATCTGATCAATCAGGTTATTTTAAAAATGTGAGATAAACCTCTTAAACTAAAACACCTGTTGACACAAATGCAGAGGAGTGGTAAAAGTGTGCGGTTCTTAAAATAAGGAGTGAAGCTTTCGTCTTAGCATATATCTCACGGATTGAGCAAAAACAGCGCTTCATCAGGTCTAAAAAATGAGGCATTGATGTAAGTAGGCCTACTTGACCTCAGCTGCTCTATTATGCCCATCGTCGTGTGCAGCATTTTTCTCTTCGAACTAATTTGCGGCGATAACCAAAAGTTTCTTTCCTATGAAACATCTTGTCGTTTTTTCTCTTCAAGAAAAATCCGCGTGCGACTTTTTGATGCTATGAGCCCATGACGTTGAGTTCTTCAGCGCTTGCCGGAAGAGCTCGACGGTTTCGTATCTTCCGCAGATGGTGTGGAAATTACTTGAACGTTTCAGGACCTGCATCCTCTTTCAGCGTGTTTTGAGAGTTTTAGATTCGTAAAGTGTATAATAATAAATGCCCCGAACAGATAAATGTGACGTTTTCAGTTGCATTTATGACGTCTATATTGCAATCATTGTTAATTCTATGCTTTTGTGGAAATCTACAGAAACAGAAAAGCTCACAGATAAACAGCAACGCTCCGGTCAAACTTATAAGAAAACGGATACGGAAAGTCATGAAACTGGTTAATGCGACTTATACGTTTTTCTCACTCCCAGAACAAACAATAAAAACAAGAGAAACCTAGTAATATAGAAGTACTGTAAACCAAAACTACTTACCCAGAAATCGAACCACTTCAGAACTATTCAAGTTCAGACTGGAACAGTTTTTCGCTCAACAGGACGTCACCGTTGTGAATTTTAGAATTTTTCGTCAATAGCAAATAATTGATCTGTATAAACTCGTATATTGTAACAGAGAATCTCCTACCAAATCTGTGGTGGCTAACATAAACAGGAATCAGCAGTGCATGCTATGTGTCTGCGGATAATTTAAGTTCTCCCGTATGATCGTCGAATTGATTGAAAATTGCTTGATTTATTTATTTATGGATCGGTGGTTCGATTGATTGATCGTGTTTAAGTACAGTCAACCATGAACTCCTTCTTTATGCATGCATACATTTCCTTCTGCAATTTATGCAAACCCTTTGACTCCCTACCCCTTTGACTCTCACTCTTCCACCCGACCGTTCGCCCAATTACTCGCCCGCTGCCTCCCCATCCGCCACTCCGTTGACGAGATGTCGACGCCTCCTTCGGCTCCAGGGGTCTCGACCGTCCAAGCATGTATCGACCTTCACGCGAAGCGAACCTCCGTTGAGGTCACGGGGGACTTACCACTCGGCTGCCTTAACACGGACGCGTCTTATACGCGCTGGCGCTTGTTCCTAGAGGCCGCTAGAGGATGTTAGGCGCTTCCGCCTCCTATAACGAAACCCAAAGAGCAAAATGCACGGGGTCATGTAAGATTACGAGTCGGGATGTTATAAACTGAAATCGTACCAGAACCGAACCTGAGTGTTAAAATAATCCTAATATAATGCAATATATTGTGATAATGTAATTCATTCATTCAGAACATTTATAAATACAGCGCCCCTTCAAGAATCTACTCATGGGCGCCCCCCGTCCAGCCACGACTAAAGAAAAAGACTTGAACGACTTGTAAAACCCTGTGGGGTGGACCACAAGTAAAGAGCGGAGTTCAAGCGGGAGTTATTCCAGATGGAAAGAAGGCCCACAACGGAAAAAGAACGGTGATGCATAATTCTAGCCAGGCAAGCCCGTGGAACTAGAGGCTCATCCCTCGTCACTGGCTCGGTAACCAGTGATACCGTTTAAGTTCGTAAAGAGCAACTTAAGAACAAAGCAGTTTCAAATATAGGCTATACAGACTTATAGTTCATTAAAAAGACAATTAATTTATTATCTAAACTGGACGTCTTTGGTGGTCTTGTGAAACCGTGTAAATAGGTGTTTCAAAGAAGTGGGAAAAACACAACTGACGATTCAAATCGTGTTGTCTCCCTGCGTGGAAGACTTTTTGTTTAACACTGCCACCGCAGTATTCTATAGTAGTGCCAGTCCCAAGCCTGGATAAAGGAGAGCGACGCTAATGATTTTATTATGACACTTCTACTGCTACTCTTTTGATTCTTCTTGAACAGTTTTCATGATCGGTTGTTTATGCTTCACTTCGTCAGGTTTTTCGTTCCTTTGTCGCCACCAGACATCAACGTCTTCTTACAACCGGAATTATGTTTCGATTATCATAAATAGATTAGCATATAAAACAATATTTTAGCGTACACTTAATGTACTATTACGTGTCTCTAGACAACTGTAGCGATATAATTCTTATAAAATGCTATTTTAATTAATTAATTAATTAATATAGGATAGAATAAGCAGGTTAATTGGTAGCGGCATGTAATTAGAATGAGCGGCGCTAGGGAGATAAAACGTTTTCATTTAATATAATTTCAAAATCTATCATTATGTCTGGTAGAGTAGGGCATTTACTCAGTGCTATGAAGTTATTCCCTTCATCCTTAATTGACGAGGCAAATTGACTATCGAAAGATATTGCCACAACAACCTACATACAGACAGACAACCCGACAGACAGACAGAAACACATCGACAAAAACATAAATGCATACATAAATATATACATACATAAATAAATAAATATATATTGTATTGTATTGTATTGTATTTGAACACTTGTTATAGCGCCCCTACCAGATTGCCTATTCAGAGGCGCTCCCGACTACTGCGCGGACGCTGAATCGGAGTTTCACTCCGAAGCGCATGAGCAATTGCGAGTGAAGGACTTGCCCAAGGTCCCTACGCGGCGGCTTGAGGTGGATTCGAACCCGCAACCCTCCAGCTGCAAGGCACCGAACATACCCCTATACCACCGCGCCCCAGTATATTGTGTTGTGTTGTATTGTGTTGTATTGTACTCCACGTTTATATTGCGACCGAGCCACCCGCAGTAAAGATCCGAGAAATGAATCTCTGATAAACCAACCGACCGGGAATCGAACCCGGGCCGCCGGCGTGGCGGATGGATATACAGACATACATACATAAATACCTACATACATACATGCATAGTACAGGCACATATCTACATACACACATATATACATACATACATAGTACATGCACAAACGTAAATGTCATACATGCATACATGCACATACATTTACATGTATACATATTCTACCCGATGCAGTTGTCGTCTGTTCGCATTGAAACTGTAACTGTCTTTGTACATATTTGTTCGGTCCAGCAGTCAATCGTGACGAGGCATATCCAACGAAGCAACGCTATTTCCATAATCTAATTCCGCTAAAAGACCTATGCTTCCGGTCTGTGGGCTCTTCCGGTTCAACCCAACGGACTTCCGGTATCTCGCCCTTCTTGTTTCATAATCTTGACTTTTTGTTTGGTTTTCTGAGTGGAAGAACTTCTGTCTCTTGCGGCCAAGTTAGAAATTCAGCGCTCGAGGTTTATCCTTTTACAACGATAAAAGTAATTGTTCGACTTTGTGGACGGTTTTAACTTTTTCCTTATTCTAGTTTTCTCTATCCATAAATCCATACGTACATCAATCCATCATCTAGGAATCCACTCTTCCTCCATTCATATATCCGTCCTTATATCCATCCATCCATCCAATCCATCCATTCATCCATCCATCCGTCCGTCCGTCCGTCCGTCCGTCCGTCCGTCCGTCCGTCCATCCATCCATCCATCCATCCATCCAAATGATACCTCCTTCTTTCCCTCCCTTCAACCCTGCTGCCCTCTCTCCCTCCTTTCATAGGTCCATCTATTCATCAATCCAAGCAAAGGTTTTATTATTATTATTATTATTATTATTATTATTATTTTTTTTTATTATTATTATTATTATTATTATTATTATTATTATTATTATTATTATTATTATTATTATTATTATTATTATTATTATTATTATTATTATTATTATTATTATCATCATCATCATCATTATCACCATAATCATTACTATTGCCATTACTGTTATTATTATTATTACTGCTGTTGTTTTTGCTATTATTATTATTATTATTATTATTATTATTATTATTATTATTATTATTATTATTATTATTATTACTATTATTATTATTATTATTATTATTATTATTATTATTATTATTATTATTATTATTATTATTTATTATTATTATTATTATTATTATTATTATTATTATTATTATTATTATTATTATTATTATTATTATTATTATTATTATTATTGTTACTGCTATTACTATTATTAGTACTATTATTATAAATATAATGTAACTGGAAGGGCTACCTCTCTTCCATCTCGGGCTTAGGGTCAACAAGGGAACCGGCGAAGGCCACAGCGTTAAATAATATTAATAATAATAACCATCGGCGAGAAACTGACAGTCACTGAACATGTCAACAACATCCTCAGCTCCTGCTCTTCATCAATGTATGCTCTGAAAACTCTGAGAGGACGTGGTATGATAGCACAGGCCTTGCACGTGGTGACGCGTGCTACCACCATGGCGAGAATGATGTATGCGTCTCCAGCCTGGTGGGGGTACATGGGAGCAGCAGACCGAGATCGCCTGGAGCGTTTCACTCAGCGACTGAGGAGAGCGGGGTTTCTGCCGGGGGACGCCCCGACTGTCGATGGCCTGGCCAGCCGAGCTGATGACGTGTTGTTCAACGCCATCATAAATGATCCCGGGCATGTCTTACGCCGAATGTGCCAGGAGCGACCGATAAGTCGATATGACCTCCGACCTAGGCCCCACCCTTTCGTCATTCCAGCAAAGGACAGCAAGAACTTTCTACCGCGCATGCTGCACAAAAACACTTACTAGCCGCCCTGTGTGGTCTCACATCCCATATAGTGTATAAGAATCCAACACATTAACAATACATATCCAGGACAGATATGAACAATATCCATATCCATAACTTGTCAATGCTCTTTACTTATAACCATAAGTTACGCACTTTTGTCGTTGGCTGCGTTATGACAGCCAGTTTTGAATAAACGAAAATACAATACAATACAATACAATAATAATAATAATAATAATAATATTATTATTATTATTATTATTATTTTTTTTTTAAATTTGATACAAAATTTGTCCGGAGAATTATTCTGAATTTAAATATATTTTTCAATGTAACATGATAAGTAAGTGAAGTATATAAGTATATTCTTTATTACTCCACTTGCAAACGCACAATGGGACACACAATCACACATACATAGTTATTATTATTATTATTTTATTTTTTTGTTGTTGCCCGAGGTATAAAATGATCCCTCAGGCTTCTAAAAGCAATTCCGAAGAATAATCACGCCTAGTATGGCTCGTGGTCCTCGTCCCCGGTGTTGTGCATAAAAGTCCCTCTGAATGCTATGGCGTTATACCGCTGCGTGCAGATTGACAAACGCTGGAACAGATATTTGGTTTCCAAGGGATCGCCGGTGGCGGCAGTCACCCGACGTCCTAGTTCCGAAATGAACTCTCGTCCTGACCTATTTATCGGGCCCAGTGATTCTAGGGCAATGGGAACGAAGTTGTGAGTTGCGGGGAGATCTGCATATTTCGTGATTTTGCGCGAGGCTGCCAGTTCAGCTGCGCTCCCAGGTGTTGTCGACGTAATTTGAATGTAAGATGCTGCGCAAGTATGGATGCTGGTTACGTCCCAGGTCATGTACTTTCCCCCTGCCCACGGTACGAGCGTCGCTCCATCCGGTCTCTTTCCGTCGATGCGCAGGAGCCCTGGGGGTTCTTTCGAGCTGGGGATGTCTGCTCTCTGAAGGGCTCTCCATATGGCGTCATTCATTGCGAAGTGTCGGCTTGCTCTTCCTCCAGATTGCTTGCACACCAGTCCGTGGTGACCTCCAGGGTCCGCAATCTGACCACATTGGCATTGATGTGAAGCGCATAGGTTGAGACCCAGGCGTAGGCCAATCGCCACTCGGATCGCTTCGTTGCTCAGACCCAGTCCGCAGGTATTGGCACGGTTGAAAGCCAGTCTCCGGCGTGGGGCGATGAAACTGCTCCCAGTCTTGCTCGGTTTAGTGGGTCGATGTTCGCAGACCACACCGTCGCCTTGTCTTGATCAATCAAGGGTCTGTCCCAGGTCTTCTGTCTGTTCCAAGCTGGCGCCTCGCCTACTGGCAACGTCGATCTGCGAGATTCTTGTATTTCCTTCTCGAAATCATCCATCAGTTCCTCACGATCGAGGATGGCCGCCCCGAGTGTCTTGGTCGATGCAGCTGACGCTAAAAAAGCTGAAGATGCCAGCATCGTGACCCATCTCACGCCGAGGCCGCCATCCCTGATTGGCAGTGTGGCCTGTAGCAACTGAGTGTCGTTTAGTTCGATGTTAAGGATCCTCTCAAGGCCATGTCTCATCTGGGTGTCGATAGTTTCCAAGAGGGGGTGACCCCAGCAAGGGGCCGAGCGTAGTAGGTATGTATGTATGTATGTATTATTATTATTATTATTATTATTATTATTATTATTATTATTATTATTATTATTATTATTATTATTATTATTATTATTATTATTAATTAACAGCTGTTAAAAGTTAGGCCTATTGACCTCAAGACTGACCCCAATGACATGCAGTAACGTAACCTATTCTGAATTTAAATATATTTTTCGATGTAACATGATAAGTAAGTGAAGTAAGTAAGTATATTCTTTATTACTCCACTTGCAACAATGGGACACACATACATAGATTAGATTAGATTAATGTAATGCAACAAGATGTTTATATAGAGAGCCCTCTGTTTGTACCTCTCAAAGGAGCTCATCGCCATTCAAAGAACAGATCTAGGGGTATAACTCACTTGAAGATAGAAAGAAAGTTTATGGAGATCGAAACACCTCACAAACCGATGACAAATATTTTTAAATCAACGAAAATTCAGGAAAACTAAAATAAGTCGTAAGAGAGACGAAATTTTCCGCTTACTAAACCCAATCAAAGTAAAACCAGGGAAGCTATGTGCATCATGCTCCCTGCCAGTGGCGTCTACCTATGGCCTACCTATGGGGTTGGGAGAACGATCTCCCACAGTTGCAGTAGTGGGGTGCGGTGGTTTAGCGGTCTGGACATAAACTGGGGGTTGATGATTTCCGATAATATAACGGCCTGCAATACGAAACTTAGTATGTCGGTCAGAGTATAGGGCTTTGCTCTCGCATTCCAGGTGGGGGTTTAGACGCCACTGCTCCCTGCAGCAACCGCACCTTTGAAAACTTCCGTAGCCTATATATCTTCCTTTGCGACGGTATGATATCTTATTTATCGTAGTGGCAAATATAATTCTATAGAGACGTTAGCTAGAAAATATACGGCAAGTTCCTGCGATGCACTTGCCCCGATTTCAAGACATTGGGATTTGCTCAGTGCAGGATCTATATGACAAAGAGGTGATGATCGCCTTCCCTGCGTTCCACTGTGAAGACGATTGCAGCCTAAACGATGTTAGAGTTTGTAAGGAAACTGCAAGATTCTATGTCATGGTAAGTTATCAGAGGAATCAAACCCTATTATAATTATAGTGATACTTACCCCCGGCGTGCACTTCACCAAAGGCCAGAATAAAGCAGAAGACAGAAGTTGAATACGGAATCTGGAAACAGGATTCGAAAAGCATCCTCAACTAATTAAGAAAAATTACACAGGAATCGAACAGAAGACCTTTGGACGGATGCTATCCCTGCTCTCCCGCTGCGCTGCTACTCTCTGCATCAACTGAGTCAGACGCCGCAGCCAAAGATGCTTTGCTTCTCAAGACGCAGTCATTCAGCGGATAAGTCTTCTGCACCAGCTATCACGCTCAGACGCTCAAACCGCATCTCCTGTGCGCATCATCTCATGCATCCATACACGTTTCTAAATATGTATGTATATATGTATAAGTATTTATAGGTTTTTCACTCTATTTCTATGTGCGTATATTGTATCATTGTACATAGGCACATTGTATACAGAAATGCGTGCATACATGTGTACATACATTCACAGACATGCATACATATATACATACATACATAGTTACATACATACATACATACATACATACATACATACATACATACATACATACATACATATACATACATACATACATACATACATACATACATACATACATACATACATACATACATACATACATACATACATACATACATACATACATACATACATACATACATACATGTACCAACATTCACACATATACATGAATGTATATATTATGAATACTGACATAATTGCATTCATAAATCTATACATACATACACAATCTTACACATACACACAT
>JACEVL010000168.1:784631-904631 GCA_020284085.1 Aporrectodea caliginosa | reverse complement strand
AAGTATTCATGTATGTAAGTGTAATAACGTAAGTGTAAAGATATACGCGGTTTCGTTCCATGGGGTGTCATTAGAGTTCCCGTAACGATTTGAGGAGGAAGTAACCATCGAGTGAGTCTTAGGTCAAGCGCATGCAGGATAGAAGGGATATGGCTGATGACTAACAGGAATATTTAGGAGGAGGAAGCAGAGGATGACGCTTTGGGAAGAGGAGAAGAAAAAATCTTTTACAAGTACCACGGTCTTCTACGAGGTTTGGTGACTGTTCCTTCTCTGTTTCAGGTCCAACTGCATGGAACAGTCTTCCCAACCATGTGAAGAACGCGCCATCTCTGGAGACATTTAAAGCCCAGCTCAAGACTTATCTTTTTAAACAATCATATGACTGCCATTAACTTTGAACTCATGTACAGCGCCCTTTCCTTCGGCCTCGGCTGAGCTACGGCGCTATACAAATCGTCTTATTGTTATTATTATTATTAATATTAAGAAGGAGGATGAAGATGAGGATGTAGATAAAGAGGAGGAGACATAGGATGAGGATATAAGGAAGAAGCAACCATTGTTTCTTGCTCCAAAAGGATGATCGAGAGGATGTTGCTGAGAAGGAAGAGGAAGAGGAAGAGGAAGAGGAAAAGCAAGAGAAGTTGGAAGAGGTAGATGACGACGAGGAGGGGAAGGGCCATATATATATCCTCAGTTTTATTACGACTTGTTGGCCATTTGGTATACTCGTTTTGTACGCTCCCTTTAGTTTTATGTCTGCCTTTAGACCCGTCTGCCTGCCGATGTGTCTCTGGTGCTGCCTGTTGTCTGCCTGTATGGCCCTCTGTCTGTGTTTATTAAATGTATGTCCGTGTGTGTATGTCTGTCTGCCTGTTGCGTTTGGCTGTGTCTCTATGTCTCTATCTCGTCTACATAGCTCTCGCCCTTAAGTTATATGTATGGCCTCTGTCTGGCAATGGTTGTTGTGCTGTCTATGATGGGCTGTGTTTGTCTCCCTCTGTGTCTCTGGTTCCCCCCCTCTCTCTCTATTTCTCTTTCTTTCTCTCTCTCTCTCTCTCTCTCTCTCTCTCTCTCTCTGTCTCTCTGTCTCTCTCTCTCTCTCTCTCTGTCTCACACTTTCTCTGTCTCTGTCTGTCTCTGTCTGTGTCTCTGTCTGTCTGTCTCTGTCTGTGTCTGTCTCTCTGTCTGTCTGTCTGTCTCTGTCTGTCTGTCTCTGTCTGTCTATCTGTCTGCCTCTCTCGTTATGTTGTGCGGTTACAGTTCGGTGTTTCTTCTTCCTTGAGTTGAAATGGTCCCCAAGTGGATTGAGTAATATACTGGCCTTCCGCTTTTCGCTTTCCTTACCTTATTGCTTCTTCTGTATACTTCCGTCTCGTTTCCTTCCACTCTTTCTTTCCTTCTTTCTTTCTTTTTCTCTCCATTCCTCGGTCTAGGACTCTAGGTCTCTTTGCTCCTTCCTCCTACACTATATAATTTCTTCCTTCTCTTCTCTATCTTTCCAAATCTCTCTTTCGTTTTTCTCTCTATCAATTTCATCCTCCCTCATTTCGCACATGGCCATCCCTCCGTCTGTTTTCCTAAAGCCAGACGGGCATTGTGTATCTGTATTATCTATCTATTTGTCTGTCTGTATGCCTGTATGCATATCTGTATGCCTATCTATCTATCGATCTATCGATGTACACATGTATATCTATCCATATATCCGACATCTATCCATCTATAAATCATCCATATATCATACATATCTATCCCTCTATCTACCTATCAGTCATCCATCCATCCATCCATCCATCCATCCATCCATCCATCCATCCATCCATCCATCCATCCATCCATCCATCCATCCATCCATCCATCCATCCATCCATCCATCCATCCATCCATCCATCCATCCATCCATCCATCCATCCATCCATCCATCCATCCATCCATCCATCCATCCATCTAATAATAATAATAATAATAATAATAATAATAATAATAATAATAATAATAATAATAATAATTCTTCAGTTAGTTTCTAAGAGCCTGAGGGATCATATATAATAATAATAATAATAATAATAATAATAATAATAATAATAATAATAATAAAGACGACAATTTATATGGCGCCGTAATGCGGCCATACCGCTTCAAGGGCGCCTCACAAACAATTAGCTATCTATGTATCCATCCATCTATTCAATTCCTCCAAGTCTTCCACTGTTACTTACTTAAAATACGTTTATTTAACGACGCCGTCATATCGACGATGATTGGCGTCTGTCTTCCACTGTCCTTCCTGATCGCCTTTATACTTCCCAACCTAAACTATTGTCCTCGTTCCACCACTTTTTTTGACGTTTCTTCCCGCTCTCCATCCAAATTCATTACTTGCTCCCTTCCTCTGTCCACAGGTCGTTCTTCCACATGATCCGTCTATAGTAAGGCTACTTGTCCGCCATCCTTTCATTCCTCGCTTCTTCCCTCTTCTTCTTTTGACCTTCTACTCTCCTTTGATGATGAATGACTACAATTTCTATAGGGCCGTAACACGGCACACGTCGTTACAAGGGCGCTTTAACGAACGATTATAATTACACAGTCACGCGACAGTGCGCACTTGACACACCTATTTACTTACTTACTTATTACACCACCGAATTCGCTCGTAAAAATCACTCAAACTGATTAAATAAAATCGACTAATCGACACAAAACCCTAACTGAATGATCACGACTTAAAACTCTAGCTTATGGAGTAAAAACTAACTCAGGCGCATAATAAGTTCTCAAGATATCACGACGAACAGCGCACTCACGATTCGAGCAGCCAACATACGGCGCTCCTCATGCATGAACCTCTCTTCAATCCATGCTTTCCTACTTTGCCGTTTCCATCCTATTCCCTATTTCTCATTAATTTTTTCTTTCCCTTCGTCGTGTCTTTCTTACCAATATTTCTTTCCACACACTCACCCTATTCCTCCCTCTCACGCTCCCTCCCTCTTTCCTCCATCCATCCCTCTCTCTCTTTCTCTCTGTCTCTCCCTGTCTCTGTCGGCATCTCTCTGTCTCTCTCTGTCTCTCGCGCTGTTTTTAACCATCTCCTCCTCCCTCTCCATGCATCTATCCATTTATCTGCCTCAGATTGTTATTCTGCATGTCTGTGTGTGCCTGACTCTGTGTCGTTCTAACCTAATCTAATCTGAACACTTCTATAGCGCTATTATAAAACACTTTTCGATAGCTAACTCAATTGAAAACAAAGCTCCACCTTCGCTCTCTCCCTCTCCTCTCTCCGTTCCTCTCTTCTCTCTCTCTTTCTCTGTCTCATTCTCTGTCTATGTCTCTGTCTGCCTCCTTTCATCTCTTTTCTGTCTGTCTGTCTGTCTGTCTGTCTGTCTGTCTGTCTGTGCCTCTGCCTCTCTCCTCTGCCTCTCTCTCTCCCCTCTCCATACAATGCATATATATATATATATTTATAAATGTATATATATATATATATATATATATATATATATATATATATATATATATATATATATTTCTCTTTCCTATCCGTCTTCCCTTGTTGTCTTACTTCTCCCGTTCCCAATCCTTTGCCTTCTCGTACACTATAATACAGTCTTTCTCTTCGTGCGTATAAATAGTCCGTGGCTCTCTGTCGACCGGTGGCGCATGAGATTAGCCGCCATTTGCATTTTCTTTGTATTCAACCGAAAACCGTTTTGTCGTTTAACGGGGCAACAAAAGGCCGGACCCACCCGGACCTCGTTCCCCACTCGTTCGTACCCTCCACCGGAATCGATCCGTACGCTCCCATTCCCTGTCGAACAGTCATACAGTCATCTGTATTCGCCGTTGATTCTACAACTGCTCGCTCGTTCCTGCATCATAACTGTGTAGGATACCTGTGTGTAGCTGGTCATTCATTTTAGCGTCCTCTGTATTTGGACCGCTAGAAGGCAAAGAAAGGCACACACGGATCCAGCTGAGAAGGGGACAGCCCTTTAACATCTCGATCCCGTACGCGGGGTCCTCAATTGGCGTGGCACCCATTCAAATGGGAAGCGGTGGCAAGGATCTCACCCAATCAATTAATTGCAAAAGGAGCAATAAAAAATCTGTTAAATCTTGATCTAGAACGATCCGTGCACGGTTAGGCCTACCTTAAATGGCAATTAAAACGGGCAGCGGTGGCGAAGGAAGTCACTCAAATCAATTCATTGATTGGCCTAAATGAGCAGGGTCGAGGCCACACAGTCAATAGACAAATGTGTGCATAGGGCTTTCCATTTCTATATATATATATATATATATATATATATATATATATATATATATATATATATATATATATATATATATATATATATATATATATATATATATATATATATATATAGGGCTCTGGCCCAAGGACATCAAGCTTGCAAAGGGATCAATTAACCAATTTGAGACAGCAAATGAGCTTTTAGAGGTCAATTCTCATTGGGCGGGAGAGATGATTGAATGGTAACAAGTTGGCACGAAGATCAGAAGGACGCGGGTTCGATACCCGCTATCTCCATAAGGTTGACTCAGCCTTCAACTTCTTAGGAGCGACTGTAAAATGAGCATGAGGACAGAGATGGGCGCTTTACAGGCAAGGACGTCATTTCAGCTTTTTTCAGGGGGTGGGGGGCAAAACATTTAAGAGAGGAGAAAAACTTGGCCAGCTTGCTAAGTTTTGTATTTAGTCTACATGTGCAAACTGTGGTTAACCTTTCTAAAATGTTTTCTTCTTATTCTTATAGCCTAATCTTATTTATTTCTTGCTATTTTTTAATTTTCTGCTGCCCTAGACTCCTAGAGTGATGAAAGATATATTATCAAATGCACTGACATACGTATAAATAGTTGATTTCCATAAAATTCAGAGGGGCATTTCCCCCTAACCCAAATGACGTCCCTGCTTGTAGGTTGCCATACAGTTTAAATTCGACTCCTGTTAAACTTGCTATCATCTGATGCTACTATATCATGTAATCTTACTGCGTACTTGTCAGTTGGAATTAATAAACGATTATTATTATTATTATTACTACTACTACTACTACTACTACTACTACTACTACTACTACTACTACTACTACTACTACTAGTACTACTACTACTAAGACTTACTACTACTACTACTATTACTATTATTATTATTATTATTATTATTATTATTATTATTATTATTATTATTATTATTATTATTATTATTATTATAAACGCAGAGAAATCTCCGTCCGTCTGTCGTGTTACGCTGTTTCATGTGCGCTCGAGTCACGCACAGCGGATCAGCCACACACGTCGGCAGACGCTGCGAGAAGTGGCGTAGGCTAAGTGTCGGTCACTGTCAAGTCCCATACCAGGCATCGTACATGTTACCAAAGGATGCTAATTATTATTATTATTATTCTTTATTTATTATTATTATTATCATTATCATTATCATCATCATATCATTATCATTATTATTATTATTATTATTATTATTATTATTATTATTATTATTATTATTATTATTATTATTATTATTATTATTATTATTATTATTATTATTATTACAAACATTAAAGCGTGCGCAGGGTCACACAGAAATGCAATTCTGAGGGGCGGATATTACTGCACCCAGTCAGGCCCGCCGAGAGGGTGGGAGGGGGGCAAATGCCCAGGGGCCCGGCGACTTTTAGGGGCCCGGGCCGGGCCCGCAATCAACTTATGATATATATTATAATAAGATATACAAAGTTTATGATGTATATACAAAGTTTATGATGTTATGCCTTATAAAATATAACGCAACACGTAACGAGGGGGCCCGGGAGGGCGGAAAATGCGGCTTGTAACAATTTTCCTCCTGACAATTTCACGGAAAAGCAAAAAATAAAAAATAAAAAAAAAGTGATGAGAAATTTTTGTGGAAGTAAGAAAAAAAATAATTGTTCAAAAAAAGTTAGGAGCCCGTGACTGCTCTGCCTAGGGGCCCGGAATTTCTGTCGGCGGGCCTGCACCCAGTCAGTGGTTTTGTGTCGTATCTGCACAACGCGGCCTCTGGTCTTATTTTGGTTGCCACATGACCCCATCCTACGTACCCTGCTTTACATCCCTTGCAAGGGTAGACCTATGCATGTTGGGAGTTGCAATTCACCATGCAGTTTGCTCACGACAATTCTGCAGAAGCAATTTCGTTAGCTGATAAAATGGCTGAGATATCTGCGGCGATTTTTACTTAATCGTAATCTACAAAAATTATACAGTGACCAAAAAAGTAAAGTCGTGGGAACCAGCTTTTTCATAGGCGCTTAGTCAAAACATAATCGACAGGCGGGTGTGGGTGAGGGGCCGTCACTTCAATTGATGAAAAACATCAATACGAGGAGCATAACTCTAAAAATAAATAGAATTCTATGTCAATATAATTAAACTATAATTATATTGTAGTTTCATTCATAAAAGCATTTCTTCTAAAATATCGACGGTAATACTCGCCAGATGGTGGCGCAAAGGGAAGTATAGGATCTCTACCAAGGTACATCATCACTTAACAAGGTTCACCAAATAATTAATAGATAGTGTCAATTATGCAACTTATGAAGAACAATCATCCTGCTCCTGAAATAATGCTACCAGATTATAAAGGTTCTCCAAATCTTGAGTATCCATGCAATGGGTATAGTTAAACTTTAATTGCCAAGGGGCAGGGAATTTGGAACTAATTAGGGTATTTTTTTACACTTTTGGCATTTTTAAAGGCGATCATGGGTAATGTATTAAAGGTATTACTCAACTCTGGGTTTTCAGTCACAAATTCTTTCCAAAGTTTTACAAAGGTTTTTCTAAGGATGTTGTACCTAATAACTACCTATCATATTTATTTTCATATATTAATATAAGGATCAGTTTATCTATTTTATCGGATTTATCTTTATATTTAAGCAGGGAATTTCAAAGTGTACGAATGCGTGAAAGGAAACTAGCACGAATGCACAGAGGAATAACCTACCAAACAAGTAAAATAATGACTTAATGCCTTAATGATTCAATGATCTAGTATTTCAGTGCCTTAGAATGACTTGATGATATAGTGGCACAGCGGCTTAACGATTCAATGTCTTAACGGCTTATTGCCATAATGACTTAATGACGTGATAACTTAGTGACAGCGCCATAATCACTCAATGACTTAATTCCTTAGTGCCTTTGTGACTTAATAATCTAATAGCTCAACGGCTGAATGACGTCAGTCTTATCTGACACAGGTGAAATGTACCTGAGAGATATAATAGAAGCACACAAGGACGTAATCATGAATCTTCTTTTTGACCCAAACTTCGGACTCCTTGATGAACTGCTTACCAGCCGATCACTGACGAGGTCGGAGATCGCCGATGTCAAAGCCATCCCAGACTCGTACGGAAGGAGTGGAACATTTCTGAAGTATGTTATCGAAAAAGGCATCTACGAAAAGTTCTTGAATGCCCTCAGAAACACACAGCAGATTTACCTGATGAACTTCATCTTGAGCAACGGTAGTAAGTATTGATGCTTGGTTCTTATAGACAATGGCGCTTTTCTTATACTTTAAGGCTTATTTGTCCTTCCGTTTGTTTGTTTGCATGTTTGTTTGTATGTCTGTCCCACTAAAGGCTCCGAAAGGGAACGCTTTAGCGATTTGAATTTTTTTACCAAACATTCATACGGCAATTTGTAGGTAAACGCGACTATTTTCAGCACGCAGCTTACTTTATATGCTGATAATATGGACATTTAAAATTTCGAACTGGTGGCTACCGTTGCAGATTACGTCACCATTTCTGATTTCTCGTAACGTCGTATACGGCACACGGACTTCTAAACAGAGTATTCGCAAAGCATTTCCTTGTTTCTCCGAAAAGCCACAGACGTCATCTAGCTACATTGCTAAGAGCTGTGTAACCATGTTGCTATTATAGAGAGCTTGCGGATCGCGGATCGATTCCCGATGCCGGTTTTTTTTCAGAAATTTAAATCTTGGGCTAGCACGGTCCTTCCACGGGAATACTAAGTGGCGTCCATTCAAACGGGTGAGCGGTGGTAAAAGTGTTGGGACTCATCCGATCAATTCATTAAAAAATGAGCAGGGTCCAGGCTATAATTATTCGGTCGCTATAGAAAAAGCGAAGGTCTACATTTTGCATTTTTAAATCCAGCGGAACGATATATAGGATAGAGCAAATTTAAATACACAGGCATACTAGCAAATCAAACGGGAACGATATAGCCTACAAAGGTAGAGATAACCCGTGCGAAGCCGCTTTGTAACGTCTAGTTAAATAAAGTATAAAAACAATTTTAATAATATCCCTCTTTTTGACATTGAGACAATACCAAGTATTCAATTTATACAATCTAAAGCAATTTGAATTGAATTGAATAATCGCAAAATCTATCTATATGATTCTAGAATGCACGAGGCAGAGACAAGGAACCATAGTCAGAGATCGCAATCTATTGGGGAAAGTCCTGTCAAGAGGGATTATTAATTATCATATATTCGCGATATCTATAATATAGGCTATCTCCTTCAGGCTTGATTTAATCCCTCCCAGCCACATGGATCCTTCTTCTCCACTGGTTTCTGTCACCAGTATCTTCTTTCTTCAATCTGAGAGAGTTGAGGTCTTGTAGTATAATGTCTCCCCATTTCTTCTAACCCCGACTTGTAATGGGCGAAGATGGATTCCAGCCTGCCTATGGCGTAGCCGTTAGCGCACTTCGCTACCAGCCTACTCCAGGCGTACCCAATCACTATTGGTCTCAGGCCTCCTGATTTTCTAGAGAGGGCGATGATTGTGTTGCTCATAGTGGAATTCCACTTTAGCATGATACTAACTCTTGGCCCCAGCAGTCTGATCCAACACCAAAACTGATCAAGCAATGTAGCTCTTTATTTCACTTAGTACCAGCAAATGTACGCTGGTCTCCCTGACAGCTTTTGTGTATCACTTATAGATTTTGAAGATACACAGTTGCTTGTTGCTTAGCATTTACACAAAAAAATGCTATCGATTATTATCTGCTGCAGAGATTCTGTTCCTTGTAGGTTTCTGGACTCCGTCTAATGATGAAATAAAGCGTCGAATATTGGACAACTATGCAAAGTTCGTGGTCGATGTTGATCCAGATCGACTGTGTGATTGGTTAGTGCAAGAAAACGTGATCACTCCGAAAAATTCGAAGGAGATTCGCTCTGAGAATCGCACAAGACAGGAAAGATGTCGGACTCTTCTGGACAATCTATTATCCAATCAGCATCCTAGAGCATTTCATGTCGTGCGACAAGCCTTGAGTAAAGAAAATCACTACTTACTCGAATTCATCGATAACCAAGAATATGGAATCCGTGAAAAGACTTCACCGGGTCAGTCTGCATTGTCATATATATATATATATATATATATATATATATATATATATATATAATAATAATAATATCTTTTCTTTAATAAGCGCCTGACAAACGCACTGCGCTGTACATTTACATGTTATGCAATTGAAATCTTAACTACTAACAGAACAGACAGCCTTGCAATACAACGGCGCTAATAGCAGCCTTTCTTTCTAAGACTCTAGAACGTCTTGTCTCTCTCCAGTTTCTGCCTTATCTTGAGCAATCTGGTCTACTTCCTACTAACCAGTCTGGCTTTAGGGCTAACCATTCCACTGAGACTGCCCTCCTTTCCCTACTTTCTGAAATCTATTCTGCTGTTGATAGATCTGAACTGACTCTTCTGGCTCTCTATGATGTCTCAGCAGCTTTCGATATGGTTGATCATGAGATTCTTCTCCAGCGTCTTGAGACCTCTTATGGGCTTAAGGGCCTCCCCCTTTGTTGGTTTCGCTCATACCTAACTGAACGAACCCAAATGATTGTTACTGGTGACTCCAGAACCCAATGGGTCCACGTTAAACTGGGTGTCCCTCAAGGCTCTGTTCTCGGCCCTCTCTTATTTATTTTATTTACGGCTGATATCTCCTCTCTTTTTCCGATCTGTGGTGCTGCTGGTCATCTCTACGCTGATGATGTGCAAGCATTTGTCCATGGTCCTTCGTCATCGCAGTTGCTTTTGGTCGAGAGTATTCAATCTCTCTCTAATCATCTCCACTCTTGGATGTCATCTAATCGCCTCTCCCTTAATGCTTCTAAGACTCATTTCATCTGGTTTGGTACCCCTCAGCAGCTTCATAAACTTGATTTTGCTCTCCTCTCTGAAAAGTTCCCACTCTTCTCTTTCTCGTCAAGTGTACACGATCTGGGTGTTACCCTTGATAGTTCACTTACCTTTACCGAGCACATCTCTAATCTCACATGCTCCTCCTACTTTCACTTAAGGCGTCTCAGGGTTATTCGTCGTTCTGTCTCCTCCTCCATATTCACAACTTTAGTTCATGCTTTTGTATTTTCTCGGATTGACTACTGCAATTCCCTTCTTGTTGGTCTTTCTAAGGTTCGTCTCTCCTCTTCAGTCGGTCCTCAACACAGCTGCTAGACTGATAGCCCGCCTTCCCCGGTACTCTCACATCTCTACCTTTATGTTTGACCAACTTCATTGGCTCCCTTTGCATGCTCGCATACAATTTAAAATCCTCTCTCTGATCTTCAAGGCTCAGAGGGGTCTTGCCCCGCAATATCTCGTTGGCGTAATACTTCGGCCTCTTTCAGCTTTCTCACACCGTCCACTTCGTTCATGCAATAGACTTGACCTCTTGGTTCCCCGTAGTAGAACTGATATGGCTCAGGCTCGTTCCTTTGCTTCAATTGGTCCCTCTCTTTGGAATGCTCTTTCTCCTTCTGTTCGCTCTAAAATTCTCTCTGGCAGTCTCTCTTCTTCCTTCGCTTTTCTCAAAACCTGTTTATTTTCGCGGGGCTTAGCACACTGGGAGCGCTTCTGAACGGTTCACCCTACGAGAGGCGCTTTACAAATTCTTAAATACGATACGATACGATACAAAGCAAATCCGCCCAACGGGGGCTCGAACTCGGTACCTCTCGGTCACTGTGCCAGATGTTATCCAATGCGCCACGGGCCTTCCCCCTATATATATATATATATATATATATATATATATTATTAGGGTGCCAATGAAACATTACATGAAAAATGTCAGAAAATCAAAACTTAAATTTTTCATGTACGTTTCATTGGCACCCTAATATATTATATATATATATATGCTGATAATATAAGGGAATAAAAAAAGATAAGAAAATGAGCACTGATGAGTTCATGGATGGATGGTTATTTATTCGAATTAATAGATATATATATATACATATTAATTCGAATAAATAACCATCCATATATATATATATTGTATACCTATTCAATCCGAATAAATAACCATCCATCCATGAATTCATCAGTGCTCATTTTCTTATCTTCTTTTTTATTTTCTTTCTTTTTTCAATCTCTCCTCTTTACTTTCGGCAATCATGTATGGTTCTCACAAGCCCATCATGCAAATTTAGCATAGAACATTGTTAGGCAGGAAATTGAAATGAATAAAAAAAGTACTTAATTTTAACGTGTTGACCAGTCATCAAAGCATTCATACTCAATTTTTACTCATGGTAGATTAAGAAACTAGCCTACCATTGTACATTACTAGTTGGTATTTGATACACTGAATCAAAAACAACATTTCTCCTGCCTCAAATCTGTATACGCATTAAGACATATTGCAGATACTCCAGATAGTGACTGTTTATTGAAACTTGACATTCCCACCAAATGTCCTTATAACTAAATTACTAGATCTGAAAATTTCCGACATTGTGTAATAAGATACCGAATTAATGTTTTACAGAAGAACACGAAATTCGCATCCGACGCCACTACGATGAGCTACTCAACAACCTAAATGTTCCTAATGTAGTGACACAGATGTTTCAAAGCGGAAAGTTAACCGCAAGAGAACATGAACATCTTCGACAGTTTTATTCTACCCCAATAAGAGCGAGTGAAGAACTGTTGAACATCATCATTAGAAACTCTCGAGATGTTTACGAGTGTTTTCTTGAATCGCTGAAGAATACAAAACAGCATCACGTGTATCAGATGTTAACTTCTGATGAAAACATTGGTAAGTGATGTTTTTATTTGTTAAAACACTGGAGTTTGTAGGTCTTTCATTTAGATTATAACATAACATCCAGCAATACAGGTTTTAGAATGACCCCGTGAGCTTTACTTGTGTTCAACAAATGTGCAATTGTGCATGCAACCATAAGTTTATATAATAATTATGTCAATAATGAAAGTACTTTGCAGACGGTTGAATGTCTTTCCACTATATAACAAAATCAGAAATATGATATTTCACTATTCTATAGTAATAACATCCCTAATGTTTTACATATCCTGAGGGATCGGGAGTTGAATCTGCCGTTATTTTGTGTCTTTGAAATGTTTGCAGATGATCAATCAATATCCGAACATTCTCGTATTATCCGTAATAACTATGATTGGCTGACAGAAAAGTTAGATCTTGATTCTGATCTTCTAACGACTCTTTATGCACAGGAAGTGCTAAGCAAACGAGAACATAGTCACATATTCTTCGAAAGGGACCAATTTTTGAAAACTGAGAATCTCCTGTCCATTATCAGTCTAAAATCCGTTGATGAATTTGAGAAGTTTAAAAATGCCTTGAACGAGAATTTACAAGGACATGTTGCAGAAAGACTCTCAATAACACCAGTTGGTATGCAACTAAGCTAATCTATTTTTAGTATAGAAAGCTTTCTAGCACCTTGTATAAAAACAGAATAATGTCCTGGTAAAAGTGGTAGTTCTTAATTTATTCTTCTTATCTTGCCTCTGCTTATTAGTGTTTCCCATAAATTTGACCATGCGCTTTGATATCTCTCGTGTTATTCTTCACAACGTGAACTAATTCAGCTTTCTCTAATAATACTTATCTTCGTTTCTGTCTTTAAAGTTGACTAGCAGTTATTCCATGTAGTACCTCCTGTTACGTTCGAAATCACATGGAAGAATCAAACTCTCTTGTATACTGTATGACGTAATTTTTGCGAGACCATATCAAGCAATCGTTAAAACAGAAAGAAGCAATAATAAACTCCGCTTACAGAAATCAGAACGCTAAAAAATTCATAGATACATGTATCAAGAGTAACTGAAAGTATTGGTGGCTCGGCATTTATTCCAATACTTTTAATCCACTTGTCTAATGCCAAAAGATCAATCCAGTTTCGAAGCGCTTCTGGTTCGGATCTTACGATGTTTCGTTAAAGAAATTTATTCAGATAGTGTCATAATTTTGGCTCTCATGGATGTTAGCGCTGCGTTTGAAACGGTTGATCACCGAATTCAACCTTGAATTCATATCAGCTTCACATGACACAACTTGCTTGGTTCCTATTACATCTACATCGGTGAAGAATGAAGATTGACAGATGCGGTTCGGTTTGGCCAATTATGTCTCATTTTGATAACCTCCATTTGCTTTTTTTGTCATTTCGTAATCGCAACACATCTCTAAACGTGCCCACATCGATTACAATGTCGTCAAAACGCCTACTAATGAGCCTAAGAATCAGCATATTGGCACGAATTAACAGGGCTAAGATCAACCTTGCAGGTCTGGTGGAAGTGGACCGGAAGTCAGAAGGCTCACTGCGAGATCCTGGTGTGCTTCTCAACGAAGGATTCATACTAGCTGACCAAATAAATTACACCTGAAAACATTAAGAACTGACTATTTACGCTGGCTTTGGATAGTATCGCGTTCTGTTGTCCGCCTTTTAGGCCGCGTACCCAAATTGGCCATGTCACTAGTTACATGTGCGACGTTCTTCGCTGGCTCTCGTCTGAGCAGCGGATTGCCTATAGGATACCTTAGTCTGACGCTGCTTACTAGGCCTCGCTTCTGCCTATCTTCGTGAGCCCCTTAGTGCTAGGGGCTCTCGATCTATCCGCTCTTCTGAACAGGGTCTTCTCCTTCTCCCTTTTGCCCGTAACTCCGTTAGGCAGAACCGCGCTTTCCCGGTGGTGGGCCCCTCGACCTGGAATGTCCTCACCTGAAGACTGTTCTTTTTAGCCGTACTTGTTGGGAGCGCCTCTGATTAGTTTTCTTGAAGGGGCGCTCGGCAGGGGATGCATAATACGCTGCAGAGCGACCTCGTCGTTCCCCTTCGCCGAACATCGTCACGTAGGCTTCGGTGATTTGGATCTGGTCCATGTGCTATAATAGTAATTGTAACGTAGCCTAAATAAAGGAATATTCAAGTTAATCACTGCTTTAGAGGTAAAGCATTTAGAAGCTTGGTTTAATTATGCAAATTTCATTACATTCATCATACAGATATGCATACATTCTTCTAAATTACTATTAGCCTACTACATGCATAATTATGTTAATCTAAATTACTATAACTTTGTTATGTTATATTGAAAGGCGATGAAACTCAATCTTATCCGAAGAAACAACTGCCAAAGTCGCCTTCCAGCAAACAAATGGTAACCAAGCCTTTGCCAAAGATTGACCAGTCTAAACCAATTCGATTGGAGAAACCTAAACACGTTACAAAACACGAAATAGTGGTAAGAACAATTTTTAATTAGACGCAGGCTACCTATCCTCAGTGCAAAATCATTGTCTTTTTGGCATTGATTTGTTTGAGTAAATTTTGTAGCAACCAAATCCTGCATTCCCTTAGCATTTGATTATGGAGAAAAGCACTCGTCTCTGCTCTTACCTATCTGTGAATAATTACTTCCACGTCTCCAGTCGGTCCTTAGACGATTCCATTCCACGGAATTAAGAAGCCGCCTTGAAAGTCAATAATGAACTTGCCCTTGATACAGGTGAGTAAGGGATGTGCCTTAATATTCAATGAATTCTCTACGGTTTCTGACTGTGAAACCTGAATAGACTCAGAAAACGGGTGTTGTATAAACTGCATTATTTTATTTGTGCTCGTTGAATTAATAACAGACTACATCGATCCGTATAGTAATACCAGTATTACTATACGGATCGGAGTGCTGGTGCCTGAGGAAAGAGGATGAGAGAAGACTATTGGTGGCAGAGATGGGGTGGCTGAGGAAAATCATCGGTAGAAGCAGGAGAGACAAAATAAGGAATGATCAAACAAGGAAAGACCTCGGAGCGGAGGAGACGGTGATAGAGAGAATTGGGAGACGAAGACTTGGATGGTACGGACACGTGAGACGGATGGCGGGAGATAGATTGCCCAATGCGGCGCTACACGGTCACGTGGAGGGAGAGAGGAGCAGGGGAAGGCAACGGAAGACCTGGATGGACAACATCCAAGAAGACCTACAGAAAAGGGGTACAGACATAACAAAGATCGGCAACATAGTACGGAACAGAGAACACTGGAGAGGCTTCATAAGGGCCTCATCGTCGGGAAACTGATGGAAGAGAAATAAGAAGAAGAAGAAGAAGAAGAGACATCATTTTGTTTCCCAGAAAATAGGCAGGCGAATATGTTGCAAGTCGCAAGGCTGAGTGCATCGCCTAGTTGTCTGTTATCATGCGGTTAAGTTGTGTGCCTGTGTTGAACAGAATTTTCAGCTAAGCTGTGGGTTTTGGATTCCGTGATCAAGGCAAATCGATGTTGCAAGGCTGAGTAGTTTTAATTGTCACTAGCTGTTGTTTCTTGGTTTTGTAAAAATGAAACCAAATTGCTCAATAGTGAAATATTGGGAGGAATTATTTATGCAAATTAATTGCACTTTAATCATTTCTGATTAATTTGCATGTTTTGTAATGTTTTCTATGACCTTTTACACACTGGTTCAAGCTCTAATGTGGGCCATACAAATGTCATGTGATTGAGTTTGAGACCTCTGGTGCGCGATGCTATGTAAGTTGCGTCTTGCATCACTGTGACTGTTTAGGTTACGCAGCATATTGCATAATGCTATTTTGCATTCAGTCTATATTATGTCAATGTCAAGCGTGAAGCAAACTGTTTCAGAGGATGCAGTCAGTTGAATATCTGGAGGCAAAATTCATGCAGCTCCAAAATGAATTACAGACAGAAATTTCAGCCAAAATTGTTCTGATACATCGGAGCAAATTGACTGAAAGTAGGCCTATTTGGGCGATTTCCATCACGAAAATACTTGAAGGTGAGCGATAAGCCTAGACCGTAGGTCACCTATACTCAATCAGACCTTAGAACATGGTATGCCAATGTTTATTTTCAACTTTTCTTGCTGATGAAGCTTAGAAGGAGCATTGGCTTTCGACCATGTACCTAGCGGCGTCCCTCTGGAATGGTTTATACTAAATACACACTGTTCTGCCATAGACAGATAAAGGAACTTTTCAACCTCTCTGAATTCGATCGACAATTTTGATAGCTGCTAGACATACGCGTTTTAGAGCCTTTTTGAGGTCCATACAAGGTGGTTTTTAAAACAGCCAGATATAATTGCATTATGCATGCATATAATATACATGCACACATGTTGTCGAAGTTTTTAGTGACGAATTTTCGTGTACAACTAAGTTCCAACTCATTTTAGCCTATGTATTTATGTGTTTTCTTGTAGAATCGCAAAACATTAAAACACAAAACATGGTACAAGCGCAAGCCGCCGAGGAAAAATTTGATAGACTAATGCAAGAAATTGTTGGAACCAAGAAACAACTAGAAGAAAAACAAAAAACAATAGACGATTTAGAAGAAAGGTTTAACCTAGAGGAAAATAAGAACAAAATTCTGCTTGAAAAACTTAAGGATAGTGAATTCAAAGTAGGAAGCCTGACTGCGCTGAATCAACAGAAAGAGCAAGAGACTGGTGAAATAGTAAGCCTAATAGAAAAGCTTCAAAGTCAAACGATACAGTCTGAAGAACAACTGAAATATTTGAGGGCACAACTAGTGAGCGCAGAAGAAAAGTTTAAGAAAAATGAATCAGATTTAAAGTTAACTGCAGAGAAACTGAGGGAAACCCAAGAGAAGTTAAAAGAAATGGAGACCAAACAAAGCGAATCTGAAGCAAAGTCATAAGTGGCTGAGAAAGGCAGTGATAATTTTAAAACAGAAGGTATTGTCTGTTTCTTTATTATTTCATGTAGTGTTTTCGTTTATGACCAAAAATTCAAAATTTTCCACGTACTGTTGTCGGATTAATGGTTCTAGGACGATTGGTCATAGGATGATTGGTCATAGGACGATTGGTCATAGGACCAATGGTCATAGGACGATTGGTCCTAGGACGATTGGTCACAGGACGATTGGTCCTAGGACGATTGGTCATAAGACGATTGGTCATAAGACGATTGGTCATAGGACGATCGGTCATAGGGCCTATTGGTCATAGGGCCTATTGGTCATAGGACTATTGGTCATAGGACTATTGGTCAATGGTCATAGGACTATTGGTCATAGGACTATTGGTCATAGGACTATTGGTCATAGGACTATTGGTCATATCCCGCTAATAAACTGACATAATTGATTGTAGTCGTTAGTTATGGACATTCTTAGTTTTAAGCTTAACACACCGAACGCAAAATAGGCAGAAATTAGAGACATTCATCGTTTTTAGACAAATACTTAAATATTAGGATAATTATTTACAGGGATCAACTCACTTCAAAGAACTTAACGTTCGGTCGAAATAATGAACGTTTCACCCGTATGTAACTCAAGTATGAAATGCATCAATTAGGGACATTGATCGTTTTTAGACAAATACAATTAGTGCCACTGGCGTTGAACAACCGAACGTCAAGGGATATCGCATACTGAAAGATCGTGTCATGGGGGCGGTGGGAACACTGACACTCTCACATATCTGCGTTCCTTGTCTCATGTTTCATTCAAGTAGTGAAAAATCTGTTGACGTTCCAGTTAGGGAATGCAAACCCGGGTTACCCGAAACCGGGTAACCAGGGTTACCCGGCTTTTTTCCAAACCCGAAACCCGGGTTTGAACGCGATTGAAACCCGGGTTCGACGGGTTTGAAAATCGTAACTTTCACCGTCCTTCACTGTGTGAAACTCACAAATGCAGAGTAATGGAAATATAACGATAATAGTGGCTGATAACGGGTTTACGTAATACAACTTCTAACTACTTATTTCGTCGCCTGAGAATTATCTTGTCGTATCTCCACTTTTTTTCGAAAATCAGTTTAGAGTTGATTTGTAGCAGAATTTTTTGGATCTTTCTTCAGTTTCAATGGCTAAGAGATACGACAGGTCGTTTTAAAGATATTCAACAAAATATACTGTCGTATGTCCTGTTTTCAGACAGATTTTATCGTATCTCCACACAGCATTCGTTGTGTAGCAGTGTATGTTGTTGTATGTCCAGAGAAAGCTCGTCGTTGATTGGACGAGCAGGAGATACAACAGTATAAACCTGTGCGCTTACCTGGATTAAAGTGTCGCATATCCAGACAATTAAAAGTTTTTAATTTAAAAATCCGGACTATATCCATGAATATTTTAACGAAAACATTCTCTAATAAGTGGTCGTTGCTTGATTTAATCATTTCATGTCTTTGTTTTCCGTAGGATGGTCCGTAATATTTGTAAATCCATTTTAAACAAAAGTTTCATAAATTTCTGAAAAACAGCTCTAATCGTTAATTTTTTAAATGAAGAGTATTTATGCAATGTTGATGTTTTAATATAACGTCTGTGTGGGAACTGTAATTTGATAATGCCCTCCTTATTGCATTGAATTTCTTATTTTTCCGCAAAATGCGGCCCAAACTTCAACCTCGATTATCTCGGAATTTTTGAAAATGGAGATACGCGAGGATAATTCTCAGGCGACGATTTATCGGCTCATTCCATATCTTTATTGGTGACTTCGTATGAGTGTGGCTTCCCATTTCACACGACCAGTGACTAATGTCGAGTGTTTTGACACGTCGGCGTCGTAGCTTCGAATTCGTAAATAATAGCAGTAAACTGATTTTATTTGAATTTAGTGATTTCAGACACAAATCCAAACAATGTCTAAATCAGCAAATGTAAAGGGTGGCGTTTGGGATCATTTCATTCAAGATTCTGAGGGCCAGACGGCTCAATGTCAGTTATGTAACTCGGAGCAAAAATTGCCAGCAGTGCAACAAGAAATATGCATAGGCTATTCATCTCTACTACTACTACTACTACTACTATTCCTTTATTTCACAAGCTCGTTGACACAAACGCAACAAGATTACAAAATCAACAGTTTAGATATCGATTAGACAAAAATAATAGTCAAACAGATAAGAGAGTTAGGAATGTATTAATGACTGAGACCTATTGCTAAAGAAAATTAGTGTATAGCCAATACACCATAAAGTACTCTAGGTATGAAATTTCGATTATCCCTATCCGGCAAATTGAAATCATGAGGCCGGGGCCGCAGATTATAATGACGAGTAATTATTGGTGGTCCAAGCATAAGATAAACCTGCTGAAACACAAGGACGTTGGTGACCCTTGTCGTTCTGACGAAGCCAATGACGGTAGGACTCTTAGTCCAAGCACAATCACAGGCAGCGATATATGTCTACAAAGCAGAATCTACTTTAGTTAGTTTTGGCTCTGCCAAATTGGGTTGCAGAGTAACGATGACTAAATTATCTTCTGAAAGCAAATGGGCAGGCACTGGAATGGCCTAAAGCTGAGATGTAGACGATTAAGCTGTCATTTGACAATTATTTTTATAAGCCTATGCAATGTTTCTTTCAGATAGAACGCTCCGGAACGGAATTCCGTGAATTTTCTAAAGCTGCTAAAATAATTTAAGTTACCTAAAATTTTTACTACAAAATTATTTGGTTACTTTAATTTAATGTCAGCGTTTTCAGTGTTTATTGGTAGGCCTATTCAAGATGCTACAAAATTAGAGGCTCAGGTTTAGCCCTTCGGAACCCTTGCAATGTCTTCCACAACAGTGTTCTGAAATTGTTCAGTTCCGGAACATTTTTTATTGAAAAACTCTGCTTATATAAAAAAAATATCGCGATTATCCTAAAGTTTCCTTTTCATGCAAAATTCTTGACTGTTGGAGAACGTTGGACTTGTAGCTGCATACGACGACGTTGTTCTTGCCCAAGAAATAGTGCAGTAATAATATTTATCATGTAAAATTTGTTAACCCGTCCAAACCCGGGTTACCCGGGTTTTCACGGCGGTCAAACCCGAAACCCGGGTTTCGAAAAAAGACCCCGGGTTTGCATTCCCTAGTTCCAGTAAATGGTTTTCATGGTTTAAAACTTCTCTGTTTTAGCCTTCGATACCCTTCGATAGTCCCATCGCCGATAGGACCGATGACCGGTAGACCCTATGACCAATCGTCCATACGGCCAATCTACCGGATACCGGATTAATCAACTATATTCAGTCTTTAGTACCAAAATCGGGTTGTTAAAAACGTTTGTTTCTCTGCTTTTTTAGGTCGTCTACTTGTTTATCTCACTGTCTGTGTGTATGTCACAATTAGTTTTTCTGCATCATATCCGCCGTATGCATCAGTCTGTGTTGTGTCCTACTTATCAACGCCATCACAGCCACCTGCACCTGAAAATCGAAATAGCTCAGAGATACTTTTGGAATCAAATTTGATAAAATTTAAAAAGGATATAGATTTTAAGTTATTCAAGGAATATATTTCTATTTTTAGGTGAACTTCGAAGCGAATATAAATGAGATACAGTTTTAGTTCAGATGATCAGAACAAAAGCAGCAGAAGAAGGAAATAAATCAAATCAAATCAAATCATTTTTATTGAATCTTCAAGAAAATAAAATTGCCAGATTACATGAAAACACACGAGTGCTGAAGAGAAGCAAAAAACGAACAGCCAAAGATATTCGATGTAAATATTTAAGTAAATACAGTTTTAAATCCGCAGTAGAAAGCAAAATGGGTTAGAATAGAAGGGTCAATAAAGGAGACCTAAAGGGACCTAGGTCCCGCTAATAAGGCCCCCAGTTTCAATTATAGAAGCGATAGCCATTACCAAAAGTAAGGTGGTCTTTAGTTATGCATTGTTTATAGGTAACTAAAATTGCAGAAAACATAACTGGAATTAAAAAGAAAAGAAAAATAAAATAATAACCAAAGAGATAATTACATGGAGATAGTCAAATAGAAAAGGAAAAAAGACAGGAAAAACAAAATAAAGTAGGAACACGACAGTAACCTATTACTCAGACCTGCAGAGGGCTATCCAGAGACAGAAGGTAAACACGGAGCTTTTTAAATACATGGAGGTTGGGAGTATGTCTTAGAGAGAAGGGGAGACTGTTCCAGGCTCTTGGGCCCCATGATATAAGCGAGAACTTACGTATAATTATTAGTGCGAGAATTCCATAAAATACTTATTGCTTTTGTTGCGCGTGTTGTAAGTGTGCAGGTCAGAACTGGATTTAAAGTAATTCGAAAATGCAATTGGGAGCTGGTTATAGGTAGGCTATAACGGTATGTGGATTGACGGTCTTAGACAAAGAATTATGTGTTGTGAGTGTAAAATGTTCAGACGTTCAAGTCTACGATTCGATGAGATTCAGTTTCAGTCGTCGATGGAATTTGAAGGAATTAAATGATCCAAGGGACATAGTATCCTGCGACAGAAATAAATGCCTCTACATCTTGGATTACAAAGAACATTATGTTCAGTCGAAGAAAGTCTTTAGAGTTGATCGAAAGGGACAAATTATTAATATTGCAGTGGTCAACAGGACAGGGTTATTGATGGGGTATGTCTATCACAGATGAATCGAATATCTTAGTAATTTCAGGCGTATTTAGTGAAACAAAATTAAATGAATATTCGCCAGGTGGACAATTAATCCGAGAAATAAATCTATCATTAAATGGAGGTAGGCAAAATCAATTCCATGCTATAAAACTGAACAATGGTTGCTTTGTGGTCAGTCATGGCGATAGAATAGCTAGTATAGTGTCTATTGTGGATGCAAATGGAAAACTTCGAAATTCATTCAGTGGAAGAAATGGATTAACCACTAGCCTACCGGATCGTTCCTTTTATTTGTCTGTCTATACAATAGGTAGTGTAGGCCTAGTGTCTAGTTTGGGTGCAAATGGAAAACTTCGAAATTCATTCGGTGGAAGAAATGGATTAACCAGTGGACAACCGGATCGTCCCGTTTATTTGTCTGTCGATGGAAATGGATTCGTGATGGTACAATGTAGCTGATCAGTCGGATAGACGAGTTTTATTGTTGGATTCAAATTTGGAATATAAGAGAGAAATTCTCACAAAAGAAAAACACGGATTACTACCAGATAGGATTCTTTTGGATGAATCAAATGGTCGACTGTTTGTAGCTGACAACACAGCAAGAAATCACCGGATTTTGGTTTTCGATTGCAGATAATTAGGTGAAACATAATTTTTTTAAATTGAAATGAAGGAAATTTGTTGAGTATATTTCTTAGAATCATATATATGTGCCATTGGGTCTATTGAGTTTTACGATCTAATTTATATGCTTTTAAAATATCTTGAGAACCTATAATTACAGCTTTTATCGCTTTCGTGTATGTTTAAGAATATTACTGATGTCTACTTGTTTTCACGATAGACAGGAGCTATATTAAATTCTTAATCATGGAACTGATGAATCTTCATTTTTTCCAGTAGCTTTGACTGATAGATGAATCTAAAAGACAAACGGTTGATTCCTATAGCAGAACAATCTATGGTAACATGAAAACGCCTTCCAAGAGAACTTTTCCTCCCTAACTTTGCCCTACTATACATCAATTGTACTTCTTCAATTGTCATACCTGTCACCGAAGCTCACCAAAGAGCGTGGCTCGTACGGACTTGAGCGACGGTAAAAATAATAATTAATCAGACACTACTAAAGTTCATTTAAATTTTATTGAAAGACAGCTGTACACACTCGGACAATTCTAGAACGTATACAGAGTTACCAAATGCCACTTTAATGAAACGGGTCGTCCATTGATTATGTCAACAAAATAGGGGTAGGGGGTTTGGAATAGATTGAGAGTTGTTGACAAGGCGGAGGAGGGGTTCGGTACAATTTGACGTCAACAAATTTTTTCCAATGAATCAACACGGTAGCGAAACATTAAGTAATGCTCAAAATGTATAAAGTGCTTAATGTTTACTACTACTAAAAAGCAGGTTATAGACTAAACTCATATATTTTGAAATTTTCGAGACTGCATTTTTAGTGTACAATATTTTTTTAAAATCATTCTATATGTATTGAGCCATTGTGTTTCTTTTTTGTGGGGGGTTCTGGGATTGTTTGACATAATTTTTTAGGTGGGTCCGTCAATGTTTGACAGTTGTTGACAAGGGGAGGGTTCAAAATTTGTTGATATAATTAATGGACGACCCCAAAGAGATAAGATTGATTTGCAATGAAAATAATCGATAACAAATAATTTTGTATTAGATGAGCTCAGCCAACAGCACAAAATTTATAGCAGTTTGACATTTCTAAGCGCACAGAAAACTGCTCATTGGCAATGGAGGACGATAAAGAGCAGTGGGAGAAGGACACGAAGAGTTAGGTGTAGTCGCATAAGGATGGTGGTCAACAGAAGAAGATTTTCTTAGTTTGCTCACGAGTGTTGTATAAAGGAAGATCACAGCATAGTGGGAGTGGTTGCGAGGATTGGCTGGAGGCTTTAACGGATAAGGATCGGGACGACTATTAAGACTGGAACTGGAGTAGAGATTTGCCAGAGACAACAAACCAAGAAGACACCCAGAGAAATCGTAATCTCGAAATTTCTACAGCACCCAAAAACGAAGTCGCGGGAATTAGCTTATTCACAGGCGCTTAATCAGAACCATCATTGATGGGCAGAGGGTCAAAATCCAAAGGGTCAGGCAGCTAGATAGTCAGGTGGATGGTGTTTAGAGTTCAAGTGGTTAAGAAGGTGAGTGGAATAGGAGGAATCGGGATAGGTTTTTTTGTGAAGAAGCAGTGTTTTCAGTTTTGACAACATTTGAGTGAATGACCCGTGGAGCGATAGCAAGATATGAGGTACCTGGTGAGTTCGCAGGATGGATCAGATATTTGTCGTTATACTGGCGGGAGTTTATTCCAGAGAGGTAGAACAGCTATGCTATGGAGCGATTTGCATATTTAAATGATGAGGTAACCGTAAAGCGGAGGAGTGTTATGGTATGGAAGAGTGGGTTGATGGAAAAAGGAGTAGGCCATGATCGATGGTGTCAAAAGCAACAGAGAAATGGAGGAGACAGAGGTAGGAGACTTGTTGACGACTTTCAGCAGAGACCAGAGAAGGTTTCTGTGGGTGGTGCTTAGTGAAACCAGAAAAACCAGATTGCGTGGGGGTAGAGGAATGACTTTACAGAAAAATAGTATCTTTCATTTGTGTCAAGACGTTCATTAACATAAGTATAGTTTTACCTATTGATGAATTTAAGGAATAACTAATGTGAGAATAAAGAATAAACAATACAGAATAAAGTAATTCAGCTGGGCAACAACAGTGCTTTCGGTTAGTTTAAATAAAGAGGACAGATTGAAGATGACAAAATGTAATGTAATTGAACATTTATATAGCGCTCCTTCGATGTAGGCCTATCTACTTAGAGGCGCTCTCTGCCCTGGCCTTTATGATGCTAAATGTCATTACGAACGAATATAATTATATCAGTTTGCAAAACAATGCACAGTAAGCTGAAAGAATCACCAGTGGCGAGCCCACGCACACACGTGGAACAAACCAATGGATTCTCTTTGACAGCTCAAGATGACACAAATGTTCAGTGTCTCTGGACCAAGTTGCTTCGAAAGGGTAGAGCGACGACAGAATGATAACGTTCACACACACGCTGATGCTGCCGACGAGTAGCCCTCACTGGTACAAAATGGCGCACGTCCGGCTATTCGTAGAGGCATCAGGAGTACGCAGAAAGGAAATTCGTGGTGTGTCGGTCGGTAGATTGAAGAGCCACTAGTGACTAACGGTCAAGGTTACTCCAATGGCCCGCGTCGGTCGTCCTCCACCGAGACGAAAACACTCGTCAGCACAGCTCTAATTATCTAAATAACACTGGTTTTAAATTATACTGGTGGTAATATGACAGCCAAATTGTCGTGTAACTTGCCACTGGACTTTGGTCATAAATTTTAACTTGTAGTCAGATCGTTTAGCTGTCTTCAATGAAAACATTTCACTATAAGTCTTAATGCAACTGATTAAATTTACGGCATATTTCATAACCTTGTGAATTCGAGCTCATTAACTTTTGCAATATATTAGGCTAATTTCCATATCAAGGTTGCTTTCATATTACGAAGTATAAATTAAACTATAAATTTCTGTAACCCTAATTTACATGTAGAGTGTTGGGGATATAGCGACAGGACTGAGTGCAATGAGTTGTCGCAAGTTGTA
This sequence comes from Aporrectodea caliginosa, assembly GCA_020284085.1. Classification (NCBI taxonomy): domain Eukaryota; kingdom Metazoa; phylum Annelida; class Clitellata; order Crassiclitellata; family Lumbricidae; genus Aporrectodea; species Aporrectodea caliginosa. Next base: position 879,173 of record JACEVL010000168.1, on the reverse strand, counting down.
CGCCGTCAGTACATTTTGACGGGAACCTTGACTCTATGAAAACGGTCTGTGTTTAATTTATGTCATGGATATTGGTCGATTACCTGACATCGCCTCTTTGCTTGCACAAGCAGCACAACTTTTCTCTTTGTAGATGGCTTGTATGTTTGAACCAGTTTTGATGTAGGCCTACGTTATTTTCTGTTCTTTTATTCTTCGTGTCAGGTCGAATGTATTCTTCTTCGCATATGGGAATCATATATTATGCCTGGACATCTAGCCTAAAAATAAATTTTGACGTTGGGCCTACAGCAGGTGTAATTTTTCATACCATAAACAACCTGAGAGCATTCAAGGACTGGCAGGAGCGCTATAAACGTGGTCTAAAAGATCTAACCAGTCACGCATTGACATAGACAGGCTCATGTAAAGTTTGTAGGTAAGGTGCATATCTTTACAAAAACACCGACGCATTGAATCGGGATACCAGAAAATCTGCATCTGAATGCGCAGACTTGTCAAAAAATAGTCCCAATGCTGTTTTCCAAGAAAGAAAATGGTTTTAGACCTATACATTGTGCTTACAACGTGATCACTTACTTAGAATTTCATATAACTTGACTATGTGAACGTACATAATACAGAACGCAAGAGATGATATCCGGAAGTTTTGCTTTCAATGTCTGCTAAACTACGTTTGTTATAATCGTGGCAAAGTATTTCGTGTGCGTCGAGATAAAGTTCGCGAGTTTCCGATTACAGACAGAATTAGGCCTACGTTACAGATTTTTCTCTTACCGGGTAAGACCAAAAAATACACATAAAGGTTACTTACTTAGTTACCTACTTACTTATCAGTGAGCTCCGTGCACCTCCCTCTCACTCACTCATTCACTCACTCACTCACTCAATCACTCACTCATACTCAGTCAGTCAGTCAGTCACTCTCACTCACTCACTCACTCACTCACTCACTCACTCACTCACTCACTCACTCACTCACTCACTCACTCACTCACTCACTCACTCACTCACTCACTCACTCACTCACTGTATACCAGCTTTAACTGCAACGTCTAACCTCGTTATCAATATATAGTAGGTAAATAATAAAGTTCATCACACCATTCACTTGGCTACATAATTATTTTGGAAGTGGCCTTAAGAGGTGCTGAAGATTCGACCACCAAATTTTCTCAGACATTAGAATAAAAAAATTTTTAATTCAAATACTTAAAATGCATTATGACACAAATCGGAGGAACTTCGGGCGAGTCACGCTGGTGAAATTCAACAATATCCAAGCAGTTCGATTCAGCTCTTTTAATGACGTAAATATATCAAGTGTAACAGTGTGGAAGAGAAAGACAGTTTTATACAGAATAAACCTAACAATTCAAATTCATAACACATACTTTCAAATATGAGCATTGAGCATACAACCATAATAGCTAAACCATCCATTGTTCGTGTTCAGGAATGCATTTTTGTTTCAAAATCGGTTCACAGTTTATAAAGTATACTCTGGCCAGACACAAGGTGTGACATGAGTTCTCAATGCTGAGATTTGCCACTATTCAACCAGGTCATCTGCTTGTCGTTCTCTTGTTTGCAAAAATTACCATTGTTCTTCGAGAACAAACTTTTCGGTCGTTGTATTTAAACTTTGGAACGTTCTTCCTGGATCTGGTCGTTCAGCTAACATAGTGCAGTTATTGAAAACATTATTATGTAGGTTATAACTATTGATAGGTAACATGTTATAATTGTTGAGAAATCTCTTTATTTTCAGTATGGATACTGAGAAAACAAAGACGAATCCATCTCGTGAGAAGTTATTTCTGCTCTGGTATTCAGTTCAACGTATCGTATCTGATCCAAATGCAGAGGATTCAAGACACACAGGTTTTCAATAATTGATTAAATTTTACGAAATCCAGGATACAACCGACTTACATTTTCGGATATAACATAACATAACATAACATAACAAGGGTTTTAAGTGGTTCAGAAGACGTTTAGTCTGTGTTAGAACCACTGTAATTAACCTGGAACATGATTAATAGCCCAATTTTCCTAGCTTCTTCTTAAAAGCTGTGATAGTGTCCACTGAGACAGTACTATCATCCAAACTATTCCACAAATCTACAACTCTTGCACTGAAGCATTTCTGCCCTAATGTCACTTTTGGTTTCTTAAATAATTTATACCTATGTATATACTCTTACAAGAAAATATTAGCTAATACCCTAATCAGGTTATAATACACATGTATACGCAAGTGTTTAAAGTAAAACAGCCATATCAGATCACACATTTTCCTGTCCAGAAATATTAAGTAGGCTTCGATATATACCAACTCATCTGTTTCAAACTTGTCATTGAATATACCCTAACTTCTGTTTTCTGTGAACTCTCGGAATTCCACTTCGATTTTCTGACAGATTAAGCCTATGTAGGCCCCCTATTTGATTGGGATTTTACTTGAAGCGACTATCAACTAATGCCTATTAAAGGCCTTTTGACTGACAGGCGGCGGGCGATAGAAAAGACAGAGGAAAGCGGAAGAGAGGATTCTGAGAGCAGATTCTGGAAAGAGAGAGAGAGTGAGAAAGAGAGAGAGAGAGAGAGAGAGAGAGAGAGAGAGAGAGAGAGAGAGAGAGAGAGGATTCTCTCGGGAGCGATTGAAGCGAGAGGACGAGTCGCGAGAACGGGCAGAAGTGGGCAGGATCTGAGTGTCCCTCTGTTGAGGACCTATTGCAAGACCTGGCGTTGCGAGGCCATAAGTATCGACCGTTACGTTATGTTGAACAACCGACAACCGTTCTCTGTAAATAAGCTGTAGGCCTAGATAGATTGTTTTGTAATAGGATATCATCAAAAGAAAGACGTCTCGTTATTTGTCTCTGCAAGCTCGATACAACCCACGTGTTTATAAGTGCAATCTGAAGCCCCAGAAGATTTAGTCTGCGCTCGAATAGCACCGCTTGCCACCAAGTACTGAAGGACAGCACAACGATCAACGTTTCAGTACTAAGATCGTTTTTCAGTACAATCAGTGAAGTCATATGTGGCTCCAAACACCAAAACCAGTATTAAGGTGATTTTGCAACATATTGAATTTGATATATCATTTTAAAGGTCTTGCATCGGGCTTCAAAATGACACAAAAATTATTGCTCTAGCTTTATTCTAACTGAAGATATAGGGCAAAAAGTGATCCTAATTAATTAATTAATTAGCTTTACCGTGTTACCTTGTGCTGTCAGTTCTTTGAACTTTAGCGACCTTCATGATCAAACCTCTCCATTTCCTTCTGTCCGCCGTCGCATCTCTCAGTTCTGCCAAATTCATTCCAGTTGTTTCATGTATCTCGTCCATCCACTTTTTCCTTGGTCGTCCTTGTTTTCTCCTTCCCTCTCCATATGCTAACATCATTTCCTTTTCCAGTCCATCTGATCGCATGACATGACCAAAGAACCTCAACTTTGCTCTTAGCACTGTTTGTAGTAGTGTCTCTTCCTTCTCAATTCCGATACTCCAGCGCACCCAATCGTTGGTCTTTTTCTCTTTCCATGATATTCTCTGCATCTTCCTCCATATCCACATTTCGCATGCGTTAATCTTTTTTCTCATTTTCTTGGTCATAGTCCATGTCTCGCTGCCGTATGTTACTGTTGGTATGATCAAAGCCTTCACCAATCTTTTTTCGTGTCTATGCTCACATGTTTGTCCTTCCATATTTTTTCCAGACCATTCATTGCAGCTTTTCCTATCGCCACTCTACGATTTATTTCCATATCACACTTTCCCTCGTTTTCTATTACTGATCCCAAAAACGTGAAGTTAGTTACCGTTTCTATTTCCTCTCCGTCTACTTCAAAACTGTCCTCCTCCTCTGTTGTCATGATCTTTGTCTTTTTATATTGAAGTAGAGTCCTGCTTTCTCACTTTCACTCTTAAGCCTTCTTATCAGTTCTACCAAATCGGTTTTTTTACCCGCCAATAATGTTGTATCATCAGCGTATCTCAGATTGTTCATTATTCTTCCCGCTATCTTTATTCCTTCCTCAGCCTCATCCATTCCCGCCTGCCTCATTATTCTTTCAGCGTACATGTTAAATAGGAAAGGAGACAGAATGCATCCTTGCCGCACTCCCTTCCTTATCCTAAATCTGTCAGTATCTCCATATTCAGTCCTTATCACCGCTATCTGATCTTCGTACAGACCCCTAAGAAGTTGTACCAAGTGTTTCGGTATTCCCATTTCTCCCAAGGTTTTCCACATCAATTCATGATTAATGCAGTCAAACGCTTTGCTATAATCGATGAAGCATATGTATACTTTCTGTCCATATTCTTTTTGTCTCTCCATTATCCACCTCATATTGGCAATATGATCACGTGTCCCACGAGATTTCCTAAATCCTGCTTGACTATCAGGAAGCTCTCTCTCTATTGTACTCTCCATTCTTTTATTTAATATTTTAAGTAATATTTTGCTTATGTGCGATATCATTGCTATTGTCCTGTAATTTTCACACTCTTTCGCATCTCCTTTTTAAAATAAAGGTATAAAAACTGAACTTTTCCAATCTTCTGGCCATTTTCCAGTTCTCCATATGTTATTACAAATTTTTTTTATTGTCTTTGTCATCACGCCATCCCCACCTTTTACCATTTCTATTGGTATCCCGTATTGACCCGGTGCCTTATTATCTTTCAATTATTGTTTGATAGCCCATTCTACTTAGCTTAATTAACTTAATTAAAACAAAAGAATAGGCGTATTAAAAGCATTAAAAATAGCTTTGAAACTCGGTTTTTAACAAAATATAAGAAATAACTAGTTTCAAAATATTTTTATATTAGATTCTGCAAAAAACAGAAAAACAAAAAAATGTGTTTCTGGCCTATTACTCTGCTGTGTAATTTCCGACATAATACCGATTTCGGTCTGGACCGCCACATAGGCTATTGTAGTTAATAACTGTTAGCTAACAATAAACGTTCGCTTGAAATGTCTTTATAAAAAATAACAAGATCTGAAAATTTCCGTAATTTTGTAAGAATAATAGCGAAGTCTTTTTCATAGAGGATCACGAAATCCGTATTCGACGCCTCCACAATCAGCTGCTCAGCAACCTAAATGTTCATGATGTAGTGACACATATGTTTCAAAGTGGAAAGATAACTGCCAAACAACTTGAACTTCTTCGACAGTTTCATTCTACCCCAATAAGAGCGAGTGAAGAGCTGTTGAATATCATTATTGTTAAATCTCGAGATGTTTACGACAGCTTTCTGGAATCTCTGAAGAAAACAAAACAACATCACTTGTATCAGATGTTAACTTCTGATGAAGAAAGTTTGTGCATAGGTAAGTGGTGTTTCTTATTTGTTACCAGTACCCTATATTGTGCTAATACAGTTTTTTGTTGCAATATCGTAAAATCCAGCCAAAATTTTTCAGCCATACAGATTACTGAATTCTGGTAAGATTTAGGCCTAAATGAAAAAACAATTTCTGTTTAGGATACCCGCATACCTGTCCATGGGTTAATAACAAAAAATAGCGGATATTTGAATGGCATTTGAAATTTCATGATGATGACGATGATGATGATGATGATAATGATGATGATGATAATTATAATTATAATAATAATAATAATTATTATTATTATTATTATTATTATTATTATTATTATTATTATTATTATTATTATTATTATTATTATTATTATTATTATTATTGTTATGATAACAATGACAATGATGATAATAATAATTCATTTACTTCCAGAAAACAGTAGGTAACGTTAAGCTCGCATATCGCTCTTTTCCACCAGGGTCGTTGGAGCCCCGCCAGGACACGAGCCCCATAGGCACTCGATCTAATAAACAGCAGAGATGTTGAGAATGTTCTCACATCACTCACTGCCTTTATAAATACAATTCTGAAAGTCATTCTGACCAAATTTCAATAGGGTTGAAACTAATGTGTTTAAGTGTTGGTAGGTGTGCAATCCTTATCCGAACACTCTCGTCTTATCCGTCAAAACTACGTTTGGCTGACAGAAAACTTAGAACTTAATTGAGGTCTTCTACAGACTCTTTATGCAGTGGAAGTGCTAAGTCAGCGAGAATATGGCCAAATATTATTCGAGAGGGATCAATTTTTGAGGAATGAGATGCTCTTGACAATTATCAGTCGAAAATCTGCTGACGATTTCAAGAAGTTTATAATTGCCTTGAACGATACTTCACAAGGACACATTACCAAAAGACTCAGAGAGCTGCCACTTGGTATGTGATTTAGCTAATCTGCTTTTATCATAGAAAGCTTTGCCGCATCATGTTATGAAATTGTTTAGTTCCTAAAAATCCTAAGTAGGCCTAATTCTTATTACCCTTGAAAGTTGATTAATTTTCGTTTATTCTTCTTGCTTTGCTCTTGTTCTACGGTTTTGATTCCCCGTGGGGTAACTAAATCTTTCTCTACGATAATAAACTTCGTATGTGTCTTAACAATTGTCTAAGAGAATTAATTGCTTTGTATTACCTCACGTCATAACAAAGGTTTCCAACACTGGATCACCATATAAATCATATCTGTTGTGGATTCCCAATTTAATTCAACATAAAAGTGCTAAAAGTGCAAATCTTCCCTCGTGCGCATCACCACCCACTCTAAGTTAGTAAGTATAGGCCTATTCTTTATTTAACCAGCTGACAAAGACGCACTCTGGTTGACGTACATGTAAGATAACAATTAACACAGATACAACATCCTAACCAAAAAGTCTTCCTCATAAGGTTATCAGCTTTGTGCAATATTCGGTCATGCGCTCTCTATCTCAGGGCACAGGCTGTTTTCTTTTTTGGTGGCAGTAACCCATGCAGAACATGCCCCGGGTTTCCCAGGACAGCAAAAAAGTCGTGTTTCGGCTTGGTGCCACATTTTCTCATAAGTTGGGTTATCGCTGGGAAGGTATCGCAAGCGGATCAGTTCATTTATTTCTGATTGATGCTTGTTCCTGGCCTGTTCCACAGCAAAACCCCCACCGTGCACGCCGGTGCCAAGTAAGGCAGTCTGGACACCGTAGTACACCCAGCCCTGCTGTCAAAGTATATTCATTTTCTTGCCTGTGCATGGAATATGTTACGTGCCTTGTGCATAAAATATGTCAACACATACACAAAATGTAAGCTAAAACATTATGAATCGACTGTGTCATGTAAAGAGCTATTTGGTGTGATTCTGCTGTTACTCTTGTGTTCTTTTTTGTTTCATCGCGATCGGATCACTGCTAACTGCTAAGCCATTAAAGCTGGCTTCCCTATCTTCCGCTCTACAGCTAAAGTAAGTCCTCAGGTCTGCTGCCCATCGACTGGCCAATCTTCCGCGTTTTGACGCCGATATCAAACAATATCTGCGACATAACTATAGTACAGCTTATTTGTGTAAGTCATAAACAATAGAGTAATGTATTCTACATCTAGACCCTACTTAAATATTCATACACCTTCCAGACTGACAACGTCCCAGCCTAGAAGAGCAAGTCTTCTGGACATGATTGGTGCGTGCCACTACCCCCTCCTACAGCCAGCAGTATAAAACGCCTTACCTCCCTTAGTTAAGGATCCCAGACCGAGGCAGAAGAAATAACAGCATGCTATAACTTTCGGACAGGTCTTCTGACAGACATCGGTATGGGTTCCGTGCTAGAAGGATATGAGGTAGGGAAATTATAGAAACATCTCTAATCTCATTGAATGTGATCGTTGATCAGTAAGAACATGTAACTCTAATCTTACACTGCTCATTAAAGGTCATTATAATTTATTATTATCTGACTTATTTATTCGTGTGAGTTAGTCTTCATCTTAGTTCCCCATTAGGAAACTCTTTCATAATAAACAGTCCTAGTTCAAATAGTGGACTACGATAGATGGTGGAGAACCTTAAGACCCGACCTAGCTCAGATCCGGATTACTTAATTAATTACCTGCTACATCACAGTGGTACAGTGGAGAGGTCTGGTTCGTTAGTTTTTCTTTATTTAATGAATGCTTCATTGGCGCTGGTTGCTGGTGTACATCTAGATTATTCCCTCAACTTCATCAATCGACTCTTTATTTATTAGCTACTTCATTTAATTTATTTTTTATGCTCAGTACTTGTTCTTTAATCAATGATCACATTGCTAGCACGTTAAATTGGTAGCGTAATTTATACGGAGGTCTATTTCGTTGGTTTCAAATTTGTGGGTTCGGTTAACATTTTCATTCAAAATTTGCATGTAGGGCCTATAGTTGCATACATGTAGGCCTACATTTACTAACACTCAAGCGATTTTGCGTTGCGTGGAATAACTGCTTATTACAGTTCGTGCTTAACCTATATTAAGTGTTTCCTGCACTGGCTCAGGCAGTACAGTTATCTAGCTATATATATCGTTAACATATGAAGTTCTAGTTTGTTGTTCTCCGATCATACATTAATACGTCTTCCTAATCTTGTACTACCTTGCATGTATTGCGTGTTTTTAACATAGACCTTTATTTACAGACATCATAGTCTCTACTTCAATTCTGACTAAAACTAAGTTTTGATTCGCATGTGCAGTCCCAAAAATCATATTATTTAGCAACACGAAGCGTTGCTCGATTAGCATCGGATTATCTTAGCCATATACATTGACTTATGTGTGTGCATAAATCGCATGTTCGCAACTGTGCGTTTAACTACATTATCTTATTTTGCTTTGCCTCATTCGTTCTTTCACACTCATTACAATACTAACATTACATTTAATTTCAAGCTAGGTCTACATTCATCAATACTTTCTTTGCCGTATAAGTAGACGTTATTTTAAGCAAACCATACATTTTCATTCGAATCTTACTTTACTTAATGCTTATGAAGATAGGGCGTTAAATAAATCGTTTTCATGTTCAGTTGTTTTACACATACAGACATCTACTCATACATACATATACACATACAAACAGGCAAACATGCAAACATACATATTTCTATCCATCCAGACATGCATACACACCAGACTTGACTCACTGCTGCTAATGTGAGTAAAAGAGGTGTATTTCAGGAACAATTTTAGCACAGATGTTCATTTATCTCCAAGTGCCTGAAAAGCTAGACTGGTCTATATGTCTAGGCATAATTGCGGCTACCTCTCAATTTCACAGGTACCTATTCTTGTACTGTCTTCTGAGGAATCTAACAGATTCCACAGCTGACGCAGTTTGCTCCACTGAACTTTGTGTAGGGTCCAGTTTTGCAAATAATGAGCTTCACAGCTGTGGTCAGTCGATCCTGTTAGTCTAGAATATCGAGTCCTACTTCTACGGAATTGTAACACATGTCTAGCTGTCTTCTCCAGGTTTGACCCCGATGTCTACTTCTTCTTGCAACTCGTCTCATCTATATCTTACTTTCACTTAACTACATTCTCACACCACCACCAGCTGAGCGTATGATATTGAAAATTCCAGAGAGACTTGAAGTTGGCTTCACATCAAGCGTCACTCGGCTATTCTTAGGAGTATCTTCGAGACGTTCTCCAGCGAACAGGGTCTAATTTAACGTCTCTCATGTTTTCCACAGGTGTGCATTCTCCACTGCCAGCACTATAGTGAACATAGACATACCTGTAGCCTGTGTCTAATTCACCTGCCAACCATTACAGCTGTTGTAGTCTGAGTTATTGGATTTTCTTCAAGCTCACGTTTGGAGTTATCATTCGTTGGTTAATTTATCTATGTGCATGGTGTTTGCCTGTCATGTTTATTATGCAGATAAGTGTTTACGTTTACATTTGCATATGTCCATGTGCCTAATGCGTATTCCATTGACGCTTCTCTCAAAGCGATAGGAATGTAGGGGTTCATTTAGCAGATCATAGAGTCGAGAATTCTGAGAACTGCACAGTAACCATTAAGATTTCTACGAACTCTTAATTGAGTCAGATCTGATGGCTCTGCGCCGCAGACAACTCAGTGCATGTAGGACCTCTCGTCTCCATTCACTGTCTCTCCATCGTATACTTCTGCTACATCGTCGACTCATGCGAATTCTTCTCGCGTACCAACGTATCTGTGCTACTCATTCAAGCAACAGACGACACGTTAAGCTTCGAACCAGAGGGCTCATGCACGAGAACGAAGCACCATCGACTGTGTTTCGTGCTCTGCCAATTGCCTGAATACACTACGACACAGAGATCAGCGCGAGCAACATTTCTACCTACGTAGGCTATCTCTTCAACATCGTGCCATACTCTCGCCCGCTACTGAAATAACCATCTTCAGTGATTCACAGTTCACCGACCAGACAGCAGCGGGGCAGCTGGTAATCTCTTCGACCAGGCACTCCACTCCACGGCCCCTCCCACCCAAGTTCGACGATGTTCATCAGCGCAGGCACACGTCTTCGTACAAACAGACGACTCCTCAGTCTCTTTCTCAACACGACGTCTGTCGACATCTTCCGTCGTGGAACGTTACGATCACTCATACAGCGTGGTCACAGCTGTTCGTTTGTGCACATCGGCGCACATATCAAAAAGTCTACAGCACCACAAACGACGTTCATACATTAGTAGGCCTACATGCACGAATTCTCGACACCCCTTCACTTTCATATCGGTATTCGCTAATGGTCACACTTGATCTGATCACTTACGCCTGTGTTTTTCGCAATGATTTGAAATTTAGCGTATGTTTCACAGATTAGTGTTTGCATTAAAAACAAACACGAACGTACACTGTTTTTCATGTTTATTACTTAAGTGCATAAAGCGTTTATCTATTCTGCGGTAGGCTACACTGATTTTAATGTGAGTTGCATAACATTCAAACAAGAAGTACTGCATCACTAATTACGTTTGAGTTAATTTGCCTTAAAATTTCAACCTTGATGTCAAGCTTGTTTCATTGCTTTCACTTTGGATAAGAAAATCTATAGCCTAGTTGTAGAGGCATAAAAGCGCAATGTTTGTTATTTAATAGCTTCAGTGCGTAAAGTCCCGTAATTTGACAGAAAAGCGCATAATCTGTTCAATTTATATCATCCAGGTTCTCTCTGCACTGAGACTAGATAACAAGCTGTCTCTACAATTAGCCGACAACTTCATAAAATTTAAGCAGTGATTCATTTTATTTCATCGACAGGTTGAAACACAGATTTTCGTTATTTCCAGAAACTCGTTTCTGACGCTACATCAACCATTTTTATGTGTATTCATGCAAACGATGAATTTGATGTCGCGTGCATCGATAACGTATGCATGTACATTAGTGTGTGACTTTGTTTGTTAAGTTTAAGGAAGCGTATAACTTTAGCACGCGTTATTTAACTTTATTGTCGCAGGATGTTATCTTTTCAAAAACTACGATACAACATTATTGTGAACAAATGTTTTGCATATATAATGAGCACAGGTGTTCTTTAGGTTGATATATATATAATGTGTATCGATTGTTAAGCGTTTTAGTCTTAGGCCTTAGTTGCGCTGTCGGCTCGTGGGCGCTTGGCCTAAAGTAGCCTAAACATTGGATGACGGTAGATTCTTTTTACACGTGCAGTTAGCGCGCCAAACTTAGAAACTGCTGATGAAAGTGAATTTGAACTATACAGTGTAGTACAGTTGTTTTAAGGCAAGAGTTGAGTTGTTTGTTATTAAACTGTGTTTGAAGAAAGAAAGAAACATTCAAAGAACTGTGTCAATTTAATTCTTAAACAGTTAGAAGACGTTGAGCAATTTATATGTAGAGATAAGGAAAGTTCTTGAGGTAGGTCACAACTAAGAAAGAAAAGAGTTGGTGACATATTGGTGGCAGCAGCGGTGGAATTCGAAACAACGTCTGGGATTCGAAACAACGTCTGGGATTCGAAACAACGTCTGGGATTCGAAACAACGTCTGGGATTCGAAACAACGTCTGGGATTCGAAACAACGTCTGGGATTCGAAACAACGTCTGGGATTCGAAACAACGTCTGGGATTCGAAACAACGTCTGGGATTCGAAACAACGTCTGGGATTCGAAACAACGTCTGGGATTCGAAACAACGTCTGGGATTCGAAACAACGTCTGGGATTTGAAACAACGTCGACTGGTGAATACGCATTCAAATCATTGGTAAATCTACGACAACGAAAGCCTCAACGACAAAGGTATACAAGTTGGTTGTTATCAAACAAAGAACAATCCCCAATACTTCAAACACAAAAGAAAACTCGTGTTTTCCAGAAAGGACAGCACTGAAGTAAAGAAGTAAGATGGAGAAACTAAGTGTCAAGAAACAATCAGAACTGAAGAAGATGTCTTCTGAAAGATTAAAACAGCGCTTGTTAAAGGCTGGTTTTGAAGCAGAGAAACTGGAAGATATGTCACGTGAAGACATGCTAGAAGCGCTAGCTGAAGTCTGGCTTAAAGAAGAAGCAGAAGAAGAAGAAGGTGCTGTCGGTGGTGCTGTGGAAAAGGTTACTGAGAAACCGCCTGGGCCTATGTCTATGGAGACGATGATGCAATGGATGATGATGACAAGACAAGAAGAGAAAGAAAGAGAGGAGAAACGAAGACAAGACGAGAAAGAAAGAGAGGAGAAACGGAGACAAGAAGAGAAAGAAATACGACAGGAAGAATTACGTCTTCAAAGAGAGAAAGAAGAGAGAAAGCAGAGAATGCAAGACAGGAAGAATTACGTCTTCAAAGAGAGAAAGAAGAGAAGGCAGAACGTCTTCAGAGAGAGAAAGAAGAGAAAGCAGAGCAAGTTCGCGTGGCAGAACTTGAGCTGCAAAAGCAGCAATTTGAGATTCAATTAGAGCAATTGAGAAGAGATCGAGAAGATGCTGAAAGGAGAAGATTAGAGCAGATGATTGAATTTGAAAGGGCGCGGAAAAGTGACGAAGAGATACGTCAGCAACAGATTGAAGAGAAGAGACTACGTGAAGAAGAAAAGGAAAAAGTGCGAATTTCAGAGTTGGAGCGAGCAGAAGAGGTTAGACAAGAAGAACTGAAATTACAGAAAGAAAGTATGGAGAGGGCGGAAGCGGAAAGACAAGAACGTTTAAAGTTGGAACAACAAAAAATAGCATTAAAAGAAGCACAACTCAAAGAGGAGAAGCAAAATAGAGAAGCACAAGAACAAAGAAGGCAAGAAGAACGAGAAGAACAGAAAAGGAAACAGGAAGAAAGTGAAACGATGGTTTCGAAAATAAAGAAAATTGGTGATGCCATGAAACACGTCTTACCCAAAATGCCAAACGATATGATGGAGGTGCCATTATATTTCGAAACGGTAGAGAATGCGTTTCGTAGTTTCAACGTGCAAGAACAATACTGGGTGAAGTTACTATTGCCATTGATGACTCCGAAAGCTAGAACTGTTCTAAACAGATTGTCATTCGATGATTTAGACGATTATCAAGTCGTGAAACAGCACTTGTTAAAAGAATTCAAGTTGACACCGAGAGAGTACAGATCGAAGTTTATTGATGCGAAGAAGACAGCTGAAGAAACGTATACAATGTTTACAGCAAGGCTGAAGAACTTGTTGAACTATTATGTGAAAAGTCGCAAAGTGGATAAGAATTTTGAGAAGTTGTTTGATTTGTTAGTGGCGGATAAGTTGAAAGAATCACTACCACCAGGTCCACTACAGTTTGTATTGTCGAAGGAAGGAACTGATTGTTACGAAGCTAGTGTTGTGGCAGACCTAGCGGACATTCATGTGAATAATAGAATTGGTTTGGCAATTCCGAATAAGACAAGTTTTGGTTTTGTACCCAATGTAAAAAGAAATCAACAGTCTACTCCAAATTTTGGTTTTCATTGGAAGAGTAATCAAGAAACAGGAAATCAGTTCAGAAGTACAGAAGTGAAACCAAATTATCCGGTAGTTCACGAGAATAAAGAGTCGATGATGGCCAGACAACGTCCGGTATATAACAAGTCACCACCAAGGTTTGTCGCGAGAGAAGGCAATGCATCGTTTACTCCATATAAAAGAAAAGAAAGCATCGAACAACGAGGTGCAGTGGTGAAACGTTGTCACAACTGCGGATCAGACAGGCATTTGATGAAATTCTGTCCAGTTCCTGTTACAGCCTCAAATTATGGAAAACAAGAAAATTCGAGGGTGAATCGAATTCAAGTGGTTGATAATTCTGAAAGTCAAGCCACAGAACATCAGAACAATGAAACTGAAGTAAAGTCAGTGATGAAATGTCACCTTTCACCTGATATTCAGAAAGAAATTCTATTGCACAATGGAATGCAGAAAGAAATGGTTGGAAGAGATGAAAGTACAACATTGAAGAAAGTGTTATTACAGTACGTCGAGGTAGAAATTCGTGGAACAGCAGGAAAAGAACCAATAAAAGTAAAAGCACTGATTGATTCTGGAGCAGAGGTTCCGGTGATTAGTGAAGAATTACTGGAAGGCATGAAGGTGGAGCAGATTGGAAAAGTGAACTTACAATGCGTGGCAGGAGATGCCATTCCTGCAAAGTTAGTGAAAGTTGATGTAAGGCTGTGTTGTAACGATGTGGAAGAAGAGGTAATTCCGCATAAAGTCAAATGTTCACTTACACCGTATGTGACATTGATGTGTGCTAGTATTGCAAAAATGGGAAGCACAGAAAGATTCTTGTTGCATCCAGAAATCATTGCAGAACTAAAAGCCGTGCCACAAGTGAAAATGATACAAGGAGATGTGCAAGCAAATGTAACGACGAGATTGCAGAGTCAGCGAAAGAAAGTGGTAGATGTCGAAGAGGAAAGTGAAACTGAAAGTTCAAGTGAAGAGGAAAACGAAAGCGATGATCAACAAAGTTTAATGCAAGACGGTATAACAGCAGAGATGAGTGAACAAGAGATGGCTGCATGCAAGAATGGTAATCTAAATGAAACGAAAGAGGATAATGAATGTGATGTGGAGATAGCAGATTTGTTTCAAGAAAATGAGAAAGATGAAGAACAACAGATGCAGATTGCAGACGCAAAGAAATTCGAAGAACAGCAGAGACAAGATGAATCATTGAAAGCATGGTGGACGTTAGCGCCAGATAAAGAATCTGAATTCTGCGTGGTAAATGGCTTACTGTACAAGAGATATCGAATATTAGAGCAAACGATATATCAATTGGTGTTACCAAAAGAGCGACGAATGAAAGTGATGGAGTTGGCTCACGAATCAGTATTTGGAGGACATCTTGGAGAAGAGAAAACTAGAGAACGAATAAAGTTGTCTTTTACGTGGCCAAAGATGAGAAGAGATATAGTGAAATTTTGCAAATCATGTGAGAAATGTCAGTTAAAGGCAAGAAGTTTGGTGATGGACAGGGTTCCTATCACTCCAATTCCAAGAGAAGATGTAGCCTTTAGAAGAATTACAATGGATTGTGTAGGACCAATCGAGCCAGCATCTGCTGCAGGTCACAAGTACTGTTTATGTATTGTCGATTCTTGCACCAGATGGCCTACAGTGTTTCTGTTGAAATCATTAACTGCGAAAGCTGTGTGTGATGCTTTGATGGAGTTGTTCATGAACGTTGGTGTACCTTCAGTGATCACAAGTGACCAAGGAACAAATTTTACTGCGAGTCTGACAAGAGAATTTCTGAATTTAATGGGGTGTAGTCCAAGATTTGATACGCCAGGTCATCCAGAGGCAGCTGGATTAGTAGAAAGATGGAACCAAACATTCAAGAAAATGATCCATCATGTAATTGTTGACAATCCAAGGCAATGGCATAAAGTAATTCCGTTTACAGTGTGGGCATTACGAGAAGTACCGAATGCAACTACTGGAATTGCTCCTTATATGTTGGTGTATGGAAAGATTCCGCGTGGACCATTGGCAATTCTAAAAGAAAGTTGGACAAGAGAAATTAATTTACCACCTCATATTGGAATCCAACCAGAAAAGTACTTGAAAGACATGAAAGCAAATATGGAAAAAGCATTACTGTTTGCAGAATCATATTCACGAGAGAAGCAATTACAGTATACGAATCAATACAACAAAAGAGCGAAACATAAAGAATTTGAACCGGGTGAAAAAGTTATTGTGTTGTATCCGACTTCAACAAATAAACTGATGTCACGATGGCATGGTCCATGTACTGTCATACAACGAAGGTCAAAGTACTCTTATTTGATTGATATGGGTGACGATTGTCGAAAGATAATTCACGCAAATAAAATCAGAAAGTACATTACAAGAGCAATGAGTTGTGGACTAATCGTCGAAGAAGATGAAGACTTTGGTTCAGTGGTTGAACTGCTGACAAAGAATGACTTGCAAGATGAAAAGAACTCACTGAATCTTGATCCTGATCAGATTAGCCATTTAACATTGACTCAACAAAAACAATTGCTGGAAGTACTGAACAAATATTCTGATCGATTTTCTGAAAAGCCTGGACTATGTACATTGGTTGAACATGAAATCGAACTGAAACCGGAATTTCGTGAAAAGGAATTTATGGCTTACCGTATTCCACTCATCTATCGAGCAGAAGTTGAACGACAAATTAAAGAAATGCTTCAAGCCAACATTATAAAACCATCTTCGAGCAGAATGGCAAGTCCGCTGGTTATTGTTAAAAAGAAAGACGGTTCTCTGAGACTTGCCTGCGACTACAGATACATTAACTCGTTCACTGTGGATTGTAAATATCCGATGCCGATTGTGAAAGATGTTTTGCACAAAGTTGGAAAATCAAATGTGATCTCGATTTTTGATTGTCGAAGTGCTTACTGGACTTGTCCTGTTAAGCAAACTGATCAATGGAAAACTGCTTTTGTTACTCACAATGGACTGTACGAGTTTACTCGTGTTCCTTTCGGAATGATCAACTCAGGAAGAACATTTGTTAAAGCAATTAACATGGTTTTACAGCCTATAAATGAATTTGCTGAGCCCTATGTAGATGACATTGCTGTGCATTCAGATGATTGGAAGATTCATTTACAGCATTTAGATGCATATTTAATGCAAATGAGACTGCATAACATTACTCTGAACTTAAAGAAATGTATCTTTGGTAAGAGTGAGGTAAAGTTCATCGGTCATGTGGTTGGTTCTGGAACGATTCAAATGAATCCAGATAGAATTGAAAGTTTAATTAATTTGAAAACCCCAGAAACGAAGAAACAAATTAAGCAATTGCTGGGATTTTTTGGTTACTATAGACAGTTTATCAAAGATTTTGCACAGATTGCGAAGCCTCTATCTGATTTGACAAGCAAACATGTTCCAGATAAGATTGATTGGACTGATAGACATCAACAGGCATTTAATTTACTTAAAGATGCTGTACGCTCTAAAGTTGTTTTATATGTTTTTGATGTTGGAAAACCTTTTAATTTGTACTGTGATAGTAGTGATTTTGCAGTAGGAGCTGTTTTAACACAGATGGATGATAAGGGAATAGAACGCCCTGTATCATTTATAAGTCAGAAATTGACTGACACTCAGAAGAGATGGGCAACTGTAGAGAAAGAAGCCTATGCTATTGTTTGGGCTCTAAATAAGTTGAAAGAGATAATAATTGGATCTAAAGTTCACATCTTTACCGATCACAATCCTTTAACTTATCTGACTGAATCTATGTCTAAGTCTGCTAAACTGGTGCGTTGGGCTTTAGCACTGCAAACTTTTGATGTAGAGGTTAATTATAAGAAAGGACGATTAAATGTTGTAGCAGATTGTTTATCTAGATTATAAGATTGTTTATTTTACTGTATTATATAGTATTAAGTTTATTGCATAATTTAGTACCTGATGATTTCGCAAATTTTTAAGTTTAATTTGCTCAATCCAAAGAAAGGGAAGGAGGTAATGTGAACAAATGTTTTGCATATATAATGAGCACAGGTGTTCTTTAGGTTGATATATATATAATGTGTATCGATTGTTAAGCGTTTTAGTCTTAGGCCTTAGTTGCGCTGTCGGCTCGTGGGCGCTTGGCCTAAAGTAGCCTAAACATTGGCTGACGGTAGATTCTCTTTACACGTGCAGTTAGCGCGCCAAACTTAGAAACTGCTGATGACAGTGAATTTGAACAATACAGTGTAGTAGTTGGTTTAATGCAGTAGAGAGCTGTATGTTAGAAGTTACCGTTGAGTGGTAATTGATAAGAACTTTGATATTAAGTGTACGTTTGAAATAACTGTGTTTGAAGAAAGGAGAAACATTCAAAGAACTGTGTCAATTTAATTCTTAAACAGTTAGAAGACGTTGAGCAATTTATATGTAGAGATAAGGAAAGTTCTTGAGGTAGGTCACAACTAAGAAGAAAAGAGTGTGATTGGTTGCGAATCAGAGCGTTGACCTAAATGCTCCGCGTGACGTAAGATTGCATATTAATTTTAGCCAGCGTGACGTGGACAAATGGCCATACTACGGCCGGTATTGAGATATAGCCCCGTTAAAAGAGTTGGAAATTTAAAATGGCTATATATCGGCGTTTAAATAAAATTGCGACCTGAAAATAGTCACGATGACCTAGACGTGGCGTAATAATGTTGTGTAAAATTTTGTAAATCGCTAAAGCGTTCCGTGTCGGAGCCTTTAGACAACAGACAAACATACATACAAACAAACAAACAAACGAAAGGACAGCGTAAACAGAGTAGGCCTACGCTTTATAATATAGATAATAAAAATTTACTAAGGCGCAATTATTTTTTTATTTGCGATGTGTTTCTCGCGCCGCAAACCACTCGCACTGGATACAATTTATAGCAGTTTCCAGAATAAATGCTCTGATAGAACAATCACATTAACTAATACTTCCAAGTGTCGATATTTTTAAAATAAAATTTATGAACTTCCATAATACGTCAGGATTCTGAAATGACCAACAGTCATCTACGATGCAAACAAGACATCGAATTTTTACAAATAAAATTGAAAGGAGTTTGCTGGCTGCTGACTCCCTTCTTTTTCCATTACAAAACAACGTTATTGGCGATACTACGAAATTAGAATAGCTGTTAATAAACCTGCTATTATAGCAACCAAGTTACCAAAGCAGACGAAAGTACGGTTTCCTAGAAGTACCAAGTTGTCGTATTCTCTGAAAGGATAACCATAGGCCTACTCCTTAAAAAGTATATGACAATATCAACCTACATCAGGCCGATAGGCCTTAATAATGCAGTCTTGTAGTGTAAGACTGTAGATAATGAATTTGATGGTCAAGCCGATACCCGGGGGTCGGCCAAAGGCTAGAAGTAGGTGGTCAAAAGAAGATACTGGGGTCCAACAGCTGACCCGCCTGGCAAATCGGGCATTGCGATTATGAGAAAGGGCTAGATCGGCTACATGTATACTGAATCACACTCTGCATCACAGTCTCTCTCTGTTTGAAAGCAGATAATGTAGTCGTGCGTATTTTCTGGGTGAAATTTTCAAAATAGGTAATAAACTGTTTGTAGGGGCATAGGCGCAGTTGAATTAAGTTACCGTGCATCGGGAAATGATCTAAAATTGATGTGCTTGGTATGAAAAAGATAGAAAATACAACTTAGCGATGAATTTATCTGAAGAGAAAACTAAAGAACTGGCCTAAGACTTTTTGCCTCATTCCATGAGGTCATCAGGCACTGAACTGCGATCATCGGAGATGATCTAAGTGCCTGGAAATGTCATAGCATGAGCTTATAAAGGGACTGCTCAGCTCACCCCTGCTGGACAGGGATAAGCTGAGAAGCTGCGTTGCCCGATTCGCAGGAAGAGCTAAATACATGTAGGTAACTAGGTAAGTTAATTCATCCAGAGATAGGTCCTACACATCTGCAACAGTTAGAATGCAATCCGTGATCAGCTACTAGAGGCTCATCGTGACACCAACGTTCCCAAAGACAGCTATTTGTATAATTCCTTCATTTTGTCAAATATTCATTCATTAATCTATTCATTTGGGAATTTATATAGTGCCCGGCTTCAATGTTCACTTCTGAACCTTGTAAAGGCGTCACTGTCAAATTACAGTTAAACTGTATTGTATAAAATGTAAAAAGATAAGTCCCTGGCGCTATTCTGAGAGGCAGCAAATGAGTATATGAAGTAACAGCGACTTCAGCTTCTGAGGGCGAATGTATGTATATATGAGCACTTGTTATAGCGCCCCTTCAAGATTTCTACTCAGAGGCGCTCCCGACTACAGCGCGGACACTGAATCGGAGTTTCACGCTGAAGCGCATGAGCAATTATTGCGAGTGAAGGACTTGCCTAGGGTCCCTACGCGGCGGCTTGAGGTGGATTCGAACCCGCAACCCTCCGGCTGCAAGGCACCGAACATACCTCTGCACCACCGCGCCCCACACTGAATGGTCAGTCCAATTAACGCGTTGTCTGATCTTTAACCGACATCTTACATTCAATGAACTCATTTATTCCTACGGGCGCAAGTCGAAGAGAAATCCATGGGATGGACTTCCTATCGAGTTGCGTATCCTCCTCTGGCTTCTTTCCTCTCTGTTGTATCAGTTGCTCAAGACTTGTCTCTTCCGCCTAGCCTGGGACAGAAGCACCTCTGAGTAGAGACTGTAAAGGGCGCTATATAAATTCCGATTGATTGATTGATTGATTGAGGTGATAATGATTATGATGACGATGACAATGATGATGATTTGTTGAAGAAAAGAAGGAAGAAAAAGATGACGTTGAGGATGATGATGATGATGATCGATAATGATGATTGTGAAATGACGACAAGATGATGAAAGGAATTATGGCAAACACTTACCATTCGTTTAGACTTGATACCAAAAAAGACGTAGGTCTAATGCGTATAATGGCAGAAGCTTACCAGGCTGTAGACAATATCTAGGCCTATTCGATGAATATGCAGCCTTACAAAACCAAAGCCATTAACTATTAGATCTATTAGAGAGCAATAGAATCCGTTGTTTGTGCTAATTAATAGGCGCATATGCAGGCTGCATAATCTTAGTTTGAACCAGATTGGTGCAACTTTAGACGTCAAAACGATATAAGTAAGTAGGTGAGTAACTTATGTTACGAAACTCTACCTTTCTATGCAGGCATCGATCGACCACAGCCGTCTATGTATTCATGCAGGCCCTAGGTCGTTTAGAACCGGATCCAAAATGTATATGGGCCTATTGCGTTGTCTGTAGCCGAGAAACGAAACACATATCACATGATAGTTCAACTCCGGTTTTGTTTCTCTCATTTGTCGTGTATGATATTAAATTCAAATATGCAAATATTGGACCTATGTATGTAGGCCTATATGCATGAATTTGTATTTATAGGCTACTATAACTACGTGTTGTTAGTAGCGTAAATAAGGCCTTATATTTGTTAACTATTGATAATATTTTCTCACGAGAGAAAATTCTTAAGAAAGATAAAATGATTTGATTTTAAATTGCTGAATTTGTGTAGATCTAATCCTATGGTTGACCGAAACGAGCAAAACCACCTAGCGTATTTCATGTCTATGTCTTGTTATTATCTTAGCAATTAATACTGTGCTACTTGAATGCATGGAAGGACTGAATTCTGCCTGAACAAATGCCAGCTATTTTGGCATGACATGTGTATGGGGCGGAAGAGGTGATGGAGCAATGTTAACACCCTGGTCTGATGAGCAGAGCATCAATCAGGATGCGGTATCGATTCCTGCTATCCCGTTTAGGTTGACGTCGACTCAGTCTACTTTCGCTAGGTGGCGTTGGTAAAAAGGAGCAGTAGAACATATGGGTGGCATTGGGCCCCTTGCATGGCTGCCGTGTTTATACAGTTAAATTCGACTCCTGTTAAACTTGTTATCGTCTGTTACTACCATGCTACTGCCGTCCAGTCTATTTGTCATTAAGTAATAAACATACATTATAAATTATGTACGCGTGTTCGATACCCGCTAGCCCATAAGATTGACTCAGTCTTCCACTTGCTAGATGGCGATGGTAAAATGAGCAGCAGTAGGATGGAAGGGCGAAATACAGCAAGACTCCATAATCATACTAGCAGGTGACTTCAATCAAATCCCCGCCCAACCGAAATGCAGGCAATGGGACTGACAATTTGAGGAACCCTCGCATCAGAGGCACGCACCCTATAGGATTTACTCCTCAAGCATACTATAGATTATAGAAAACCTGTCAAGCAGTCGCTTCTTTAGCTACTACCAAACATTCAGCCATAACTGCAACATCGGAATGCATTTTCAGAAAGACAATCGGTACAACCATCAGAAAAAGAGGATAGGACGGTTTAATATTTTCGCCTGCGCACACACCATTAGATCGCCCTATTTCAGAACTGCATTGCCGATCAAACATGGCAATTCAAATCAGACAATGTCGCGGCTGAGATGGTTTTTGAAGAATTCTATTCTATGTTTACAACCATCTATAATGCCTACTCCCCTTTAAAAACCATCACAAGGAAAAACAAAAATCCTCCCAATATATGACGCTGGTCATAACATAATAATAATAATAATAATAATAATAATAATAATAATAATAATAATAATAATAATAATAATAATAATAATAATAATAATAATAATAATAATAGAGATTTGAGTACCGCTGCGCAAGAGGAATAAACTGGTCAAACAAATTCGAGTGGAAGCAGCTACCGCACTGTCCAGCAGAACAAACTCAATGATTATTGTCGGACCAAACAAAGGAGGACACCAGGTCGCGAATAGACGTAAAGAATGTCATGCGCGAGAACTCAGTTGAGAGGGCGTTCCAGTCGAGCTTAGCTATTTGCTATAGCCAAATGGATTGGGTTTCACCACAGAATAGCAAAAGCGTTATCTATTCTGTGGTTTCACAGCGTTAAGGCGGATCCTATTTGACGACATCCAGATGACGAGCGACGAGCGCGTCCATAGTCGTCTGAGAGCATCCGGTAGGAGAGAGAGAGAGAGAGAGAGAGAGAGAGAGAGAGAGAGAGAGAGAGAGAGAGAGAGAGAGACAGACAGACAGACAGACAGACAGACAGACAGACAGACAGACAGACAGACAGACAGAGACAGACAGACAGAGACAGACAGAGACAGACAGACAGAGACAGAGACAGAGACAGAGAGAGAGACAGAGAGAGAGAGAGAGAGAGAGAGAGAGAGAGAGAGAGAGAGAGAGAGAGAGAGAGAGAGTCAGGACAGCGAGTAAGTTACCACGGAGTTTCCGTTAAGACATAAAGATGCATGTAGAGTTACGTATAGCTACAGGAAGATTATTCCAGGTCCTCGGACCGGCATTTCCGCTTTAGAATTTCTGTGTGTTGGTTCTAGTAGCAACACCTCTATAGTTGGCGGATGTTCTAACATTATAAAGACTTTATT
Organism: Aporrectodea caliginosa; assembly: GCA_020284085.1. Taxonomy (NCBI): domain Eukaryota; kingdom Metazoa; phylum Annelida; class Clitellata; order Crassiclitellata; family Lumbricidae; genus Aporrectodea; species Aporrectodea caliginosa. The sequence continues at coordinate 855,819 of JACEVL010000168.1, read as the reverse complement.
GAGATGTCAAGCGAAAGAAATCCACAAAAGCCACTGGCAAAGATTATGCATGTATTTAAACACGCATGTATGATTTGTATGTGAGCATGCATGCATGCCTGTATGTATGTGCGAATGTATGTATGCATGTTTGTATGCATGTATGAATGTGTGCATGTGTGTGTATGTATGTGTGCATGTATGTGTTCAACTGTTCATGAATGAAGACACTACATATAGCGCGTTTTAAGTGCCTCACAAAGGCGCTGCACGCTACTACATAGCTGATCTAAATAAGTGTGTGTTTCAAGACAGTTTGAAAATGGTCGCAGCATCACGCATGTGCAGCGGATAACTGTTCTAAGTGGAAGGACTAAATAAACAGACACAACACCTGCTGAGCACCGGTGATTTATTTTTGCATTCTATACTTAAGTAAATGTTTCGTATTCACGGCTGAGGTTGGAGTAGAAATCTTTATTGCGTCACTGGCACTTCTCTGTCGCGGTTTCCTTTAGAGAATGGTGGTTGCTACTGTTAATATGGCGAACATGACACATATTGCAGCTATTGTAATTGGAAGTGCATGCACCTGGTTGGCATCACTGTCTAAAGAATACGGTGACACGATAAGTCAATTCGTTTAATGTAATATTCACGCAGTCTCTATTACTCTTTTCATCACCATAATACTCTACATCTCACTATTCTCCTGCATCATTGTACCAACGTCAAGATAGCCTGGATGTCAACGTGAATTATTAAAAATAATGTAATCGAAAAGACGGATATACATTCGGTTATTAGGAAGAATTTACATGGCCAGACTTACGTCGACGTAAATAATGGTCTACGGGATGGCATCATGGAGCAAACAATTTCAAGTGAAGCTTTTCAATACGTTAGGATCATCTCAGATTATATTACGCTAATCGAGTAATGATCGATGTTTGATTTTATTTCGACTCAGCGTTTTTGCTCGTCTACTTATATGGAACTGTTTTCATTTAAATTATTATGGGACGTTTCTCTAATATAATTTATTCTCAAGTCTACCATACCTAGACACATAATAATAGTGTTATTTACTTTCTTTGAGTCACAGTCTTTCACCTGTTAATAACTTAAATAACAATTTATAAATTTATAAAACTGATCCACAGAACAGCCATTAGAAGCGACCATGGATTGGTGCTTTGGAAATTAAAATAAGAGCCCCATCAATGTCATTAGATAAAATTAGATTGGATTGGATTAGATAATGAATTTCTCAAAGAAAACAGAGAAGTTCTCATTTATTTTTAAAAAGGGAACCTATAACTGTATCGAATAAACTATAAAATAGCTGATCTCCCATCGGCTTTGAATTCGTGCACTGAAGTTAAAGAATATAGGCCTAGTCATCGACAATAAATTTGTCTCTATTTTTCTTAAGGAGATTTGACTTTGGCAGTGTTACTAATCTTTCTCTTAAATAGGCAGGCCTTGTTAAACAAATGCGAAATAATGAGATAACTCTCTTCTTTCTGCTTGTAACTTTCCAGCTAAAAAAGTTGAAATAGTAATAGTAGTAGTAGTAGTAGTAGTAGTAGTAGTAGTAGTAGTAGTAGTAGTAGTAGTAGTAGTAGTAGTAGTAGTAGTAGTAGTAGTAGTAGTAGTAGTAGTAGTAGTAGTAGTAGTAGTAGTAGTAGTAGTAGTAGTAGTAGTAGTAGTAGTAGTAGTAGTAGTAGTAGTAATAATAATAATAATAATAATAATAATAATAATAATAATAATAATAATAATAATAATAATAATAATAATAATAATAATAATAATTAATAATAATGGATTTAATAATAATAATAATAATAATAAGTATAATAATAATATTTATAAGTAGGCCCAGTCTAGGGGTTTCGCTATTGTGGGTCCCATTAGCTGGAACCGGTTGCCTCATGGCCGACCTTTTTTCTATTTCGTTTGACCAGTTTCTCCAGCGCCTGAAAACCTCTCTTTACCATTGAAAACACTGGCCCGGGTCAGGAGCGCCCCTGATCTTGAGTGTCGCTATATAAATACTGATTACGATAATGATTACGATAGGTTCAGGTTGTGTCTAATAGCGCGATGCCATAGACGGAGAGGCGAGAGTGCGTATCCACTCCTTTACTTTTTTGCATATAAGCGCAGCCGAGTAGGCCTTGGTATTTATGTGACACAGAAACATAGGAGTCAGTAGTTTTTGTTAGCTTTTAATAAAAACATATATCATGAGTATCACTGTGCAAGCTTCCTGAATACAAGAAACCGAAAAATTACAATTTTTACAAACAAGCAGCGTCATGAAAATAGTCAAAATATAATCGGCACATCAATTAATACAGCGTAACCTATTCATGCTGTAATGAACATAGTCCAAAAAAACAAAAGCATCTTACAAACAACTTAAAAGAAGATCAAATCAGCGAGACCGATTTGAAGACATGTGCTTAACTGTACATGTACACATTGTACAAGTATTGAATTTATGAGTCAACATAATATACCATTGTATTGAATTTATTAAGTAGTTATATCCTCGAGTCTATTATGTTTACTATGTTTATTAATTGTGTTAATCGTGTTCATACTTATGACTTTCAAAGGAAATAAAAAAAGGACATTAACCTGTGTACTACGACCAATTGTAATGCATGTTTGAGTAATGCCTGCTAGTAATAGGGCGACCCTGTTAGCGAAACCTGTTGTTCCTTTGGGTCTTTCCATTGTCACTGGATTATCTTGCTAGTCTAATTGCTGAATGTGAATTGTTTTGTGAACAATAAAGTATTGATTGATTGATTGATTGATTGATTATTGAAAAACCAGCTGCCAACCGCATTTTGGTGAACAAAGATCATCAAACAGATTAAAAAAGAGTATAAAGTATCCGTGTGACAAATGTTTTACGAGATAGAGAGTTTGCCTTAGGTATTATTCTATTATGGTTTCTGGGGCGTAGCGAGTATGAACCAAAGCAAGTATTATAATTGCAAAACACGAATCAGCAAGTACTGGGCAACAGGAGCCAAGAAAACATACGTAGAGAGGCAACCAAGAAAAGACAGACATAATAAACTTATCAACGCATGTATTTTGATGACTACTTATCAATAATTGCAGTGATCATGCAGACCCGAAAAGATAGACCTAACAAGTGTCAAGCTAAAAAGATCCGTTGATTTGGGGCAAGGTACAACTGAATGACATAGCATCACATTACATTGCATCTATCTTGCTTTGTTTGACATTATATTACAATACCAAAGGTATTCTGGAATAGGTTATAACTGTTACATAGCATCTTACGACTCTGACTTATCATTATTCAATGAGGTCATCTGATTGTCTTTGTCTGGTCATACCTAAATCAAGAACTGTTCTCGGTGAACGAGCTTTTTCAGTATCTGGACCTACTTTTTGGAACTCTCTTCCTGTGTCTGTACGCTGTGCTCAGTCGCTTGTGTCATTTCGTTCTCGGCTGAAAACTTACCTCTTTCAAATTGCTTATCCACCTTAGGCTGCCTCTCTGTCTCTTACGGACTGATCTTCTGGATGTTGACCTGATTACGGATTGTTTTGATGCGCCATCGGTTGATGCCTTGTGCATTAGACACCGGCGCAATAGAAGTTGCTAATTACATTACATTACATTACATTACATTACGACATGAGATCCTGGGTATTTATTTACCTCTATTCGTAAGCGCCCAAAATCATTAGATTTGGTGTTGGTTTTCTGTCCTTATTTTGGGATTATGTGCGTGAGTCCGTCTGAAAAAATGTGCTATATAAATCTTTAATTACAAAATACCAATTACATGCAGAATTCAAAATGGTTGGTCGTAGAGGTCTGGCATATTGCCATACATTTTCGCAAAATATAGAGATCAGCTGATTGGAATAATTAGCTTCAAGAACAGTAAACTATCGACGATGCATTAGGCTACATCTGCTTTGCTGAATATGGATAACTTGCGTCGTTGCCAAAAGCGTACAATTCAGTGTCAGAGTAATGTTAGTAGGCCTAGATGTAGATATAGCTCCTCTTAAAACTTCCAAAATTGCTGACGACAACCTAGATTATAAAAACCCGTTTCCAGATAAATAGTCAAAACCTGGGTTATTCCAATAGCGTGTCTTCTTCCAAAGGTATTCGTTGTACAGATCGCTATCTTCGGTAATAATAATATTGCAGAGTCCATCTGAAACATATTTAGAAAAAAACTGCTAAAGGATTTTTCTTGTCTTATTTGAACGATTGCTGGGTTAAGACTCGCATGCTTAGAACGCTTAGACAGTCTTGTTCAGATAGCTTTGAGTGATTCCTAAAATGAGCTCAATAAAAGGCAGATAATACATACATAAATACATGCATACATGCATACATCAATGCATACATAGTTACATAGATACATTCATACATACATGATTTTGTCAAGCTGGTACGCCCGCATATTCACTCGTTATGCTAGTATCAATTAACTCTGTCCACATCACTCTGTATGTATCGAGTGTAACAGTTGTGTCAGCCTATTGTAGCATTATACAGTCTACTGCAAATAGTCGTTAAAATTACAGTCAAATCATCAAATGACAAGTGCACGGCCTAATATTTATGAAATTAGAATCAACTTTAAGGGCAAAACGTTTATTAAATTCCAGTAACCTACCAGGCTTTCAGGTCCATCACGAGCAAAGTTTATAATGTTAGCGGTTTCATATGACTAAAATATTATTTTACGCATTCATGCAGATTGCAGCTGTCATTTATTAGTTATCGGGTATGAGACAGCAGAATCGACGTATATGAACAGCAGAGCAGAAGTGCGCTGAAACAACATAATTTTGGTGGAGTGGATATTTACACGAAAATTCTGGGATAATTTGGGATCAATCCTGGACATTGGACGCACAATGCCCATTCCGGGTCTGTCCAGGCGAATCTGAACGTTTGGCAGCCCTAGTTTTAATTGTAAGCACAAAAGGGCTCAGATAAATGGGAAATCAACTCTGACGGTGACTGTCTCTACAGGTTAGAGAAGTGTGAACTTCACCAATGAAATGGAAAAATGGCAAAGCCCTTGACGACGAAATACACCCTGATACAATCAGTTTGCTGAACAAACAAGCTATTTTTACTCTAAATTAAGTGTCTGTCATTCAAAGCAGTTATTTGCACGGCCGTAAACGCAGGATGACTGTGTGAAGCGTGAGAAATGAGAAACAATGTAAACAATGAAACTATACCAGGCCCTTATCAGCATCAAACATCATTCCCGGAAATAGCACTTTAAGTGTACTTACAGTCATGGAAAAAAGTTTGCGACCACCCATTATAATGAACAAATTCATTGAAAAAGCAAGCTATTTTAACAAAATAATGAATATTTACACTGTCTGAACTCTGAAGTGTCTTTTCATTGTCTAATGTCATTGTATGCCATCTGGACCAAACATTTACTATGTGCAATGGTATATTTTTTTATCAGCAATGACAATTATTGTGTGTTAAAGTATCGATTTTGCGAGTTCTCTGCATAACTGGAATCAAATTGCGTTGCAAAAGCAGTGTTCAAAATCAGACATTGGTTCCATTGTTTCGACTGTAACATTTAGTGTGACCACAGCCAGCAATAGAACTGAAAGTCAGTATTTTGCAATGATATCCTTTGTTTTTAATGACAGTTTATATGCCATTTGGCATCGATCGGATCAGTTTTCAGCAGAACTCAGTTGTTATCTCGCGCACCCAGACGGCCTTGATCCAGTTGATCAAGTCTGCTTCAGAATTTGGATTGTGGACAGAAATATCCTCTTTTAACACCGTCCACCCACTCTCAGTGATGGTCAAGTATGGACTGCTACCAGGCCATGGCTCCAGCAGCGGAATGTAAATTCTGCTTCAGCCAGAATTTGAATGCCTTTGTACCATGACATGGTGCACCATCCTGCTGGAATTGATTGATGTCATGGATGTTGATGAAGTTTGGCAATTTCCCTCTCAGGATGTTCCGATACATCTTCCCATTCATTGTGGTGTTTTTGGCATCATCCACAGTCCAGCACCTGACACTGCTCCCCACACCATGACCTTCGGTGCCTGCTTCACTGTCGGTATGACGTACTTGGGATTATTCCTTTGGTTAGGTGGTCTCCTCACATGCCTGCAGAAACTGTGCAATTGTGTGAAAGTGATCTCATCCGAAAACATTACGCTTTCCCACTGGTCAGAAGTCCACTGTTTGTATTTACGACAAAAGGTCAGCCCGTCCTTTGCGTTCTTCGGTGACAGGCTTGGTTTTCGTGCAGGACGATAAGACTGCAGACCAACATCGAATAGTCTTCTATCATTTGTTCTCTTGCTGGCTTTCTTGTCTGGAGACCCAAGTAATCTTGATCTGATCGTACTTTCAATAGAATCTGTAAAACTGTTAGGATACTGGAATACTAACCTTCTTATAGCTTTTTGCCGATAAAGACAGTAAACAGCGATAAATTGATCAAAATATGAGCTTTTAAACTATTTTACAAATATTTCCAACTATTTTTCCAACTATACAAACATAGTAGCAATCTCTTTTCGCAACGTTAATAGTAAAATAGGCGCAATAACATAGAAACACAGCCCAAAGCCCCAGACATAGTCAAAACACCATCAGAACATTGGAAAAGTCCAAAAGTTAGTGGTCGCAAACTTTTGGCCATGACTGTATATTTTATAGAAAATATATGTAGTAATATCCCTGTGATTAAAATTTTAGCCTACATAGGCTTAACTTGCATTTCCGAAAATGATAACTGGAGAAATTTTACTTTTCTTCTCACCGTGAAGTCATCTGGTGTAGACAATACCCTACTGTGACAGTTAATTAATTGGTCATACTGTTCTGGAAAGTAGAATGAGTAATTGGTAATACTGTTCTGGAAAGTAGAATGAGTAATTGGTCATACTGTTTTGGAAAGTAGAATGAGTAATAAGTCATACTGCTCTGCAAAAAGTAGCATGAGTAATTGGTCATACTGCTCTGGAAAATAGAATGAGTAATTGGTCATACTGTTCTGGAAAGTAGAATGAGTAATTGGTCATACTGTTTTGGAAAGTAGAATGAGTAATAAGTCATACTGCTCTGCAAAAAGTAGCATGAGTAATTGGTCATACTGTTAAGTAGCATGAGTAATTGGTTATACTATTCTGGAAAGTAGAATGAGTAACTGGTCACACTGTTCTTGAAAGTAGAATGAGTAATTGGTCACACTGTTCTGGAAAGTAGAATGAGTAATTGGTCATGCTGCTCTGGAAAATAGAATGAGTAATTGGTCATACTGTTTTGGAAAGTAGAATGAGTAATAAGTCATACTGTTCTGCAAAAAGTAGCATGAGTAATTGGTCATACTGTTCTGGAAAGTAGCATGAGTAATTGGTCATACTGTTCTGGAAAGTGGAATGAGTAACTGATCACACTGTTCTTGAAAGTAGAATGAGTAATTGTTCATACTGTTCTTGAAAGTAGAATGAGTAATTGGTCATACTGTTCTGGAGAGTAGAATGAGTAATTGGTCATACTGTTCTGGAAAGTAGAATGAGTAATTGGTCATACTGTTCTGGAAAGTAGCATGAGTAATTGGTCATACAGTGTTGGAAAGTAGAATGAGTAATTGGTCATACAGTGTTGGAAAGTAGAATGAGTAATTGGTCATACTGTTCTGGAAAGTAGAATGAGTAATTGGTCATACTGTTCTGGAAAGTAGAATGAGTAATTGGTCACACTGTTCTTGAAAGTAGAATGAGTAATTGGTCATACAGTGTTGGAAAGTAGAATGAGTAATTGGTCATACAGTGTTGGAAAGTAGAATGAGTAATTGGTCATACTGTTCTGGAAAGTAGAATGAGTAATTGGTCATGCTGTTTTTAAAGTAAAATGAGTTTTCATGTGACTGTGACTTGTCTGTACATATGTGGTATAATTCTTTTGGTATTATATTTCTGATTGTTACGTTACTTTGACCTGTGGGTTTCAAGAGTTCAGGTTAAACTCGATCAACGCTACTTGAATTGCAAATATGAATTTTATTAGCTCTTCCAGTATGTCTCCTGATGACGTTGGTTTTATTTTACAGATCCAAATCTTCCTTTTCCTGAATTAGCGATTGTCATGCACATCTTTTGATCAGTCATATTCTGAATGAGTTTACTTCCCTGAAAAGGAACTTCGTATTGAGTTGCAAAGGGACTATTGACAACACACGCGACTTAAAATAAGAATTGTTCGTTTTGCTTTTGATTCGATAATAATAAAGTGGCGATCTTACCGTTCCTTGGTTTCGTAAGTAAGCTTAGTTATCTGATAACTTCAGCATAGATCACTCCATCCGCGAAATATCCGTCTGTTAAAACACATAATGCAAATCCTAAATTCAAATAAGAGCGTAATTGCTATTACTTGGAATAAGATACACACGTCAATCGAAGCCGCCGCAACAACCTTTGTTTAGGTTGTTTCCTTATATATAGGAGCTTCAATATAACAGCAATCACTTAGACTTGACTTCAGTTATAAGCAAGGCTGTTGAAGGTTTTGTTTTTTTTGTTTTTTGTTTTTTTTGTTTTTTGTTTAAATATCCAAACGGCTTGACCTTTTTGTTCCCCGTGTTAGGAGTTAGGACCACAATGGCTCAATCCAGATCCTTTGTGTCCATAGGTCCCTCTCTATGGAATGGACTTCCTCCTTCTCTACGCTCTACAAACCTCTCTGGTAGCATCTCTACCTCTTTCTCTCACCTTAAAACCTTCCTTTTTCTCGGAGTACCTCGCACTGGGAGCGCTTCTGAAAGGCTTATATTATGAGAAGTGCTTTATAAATGGTCAAATACAATACAACATAAAACTTATATATATACCACAGTTTCATCACAACTTCTTGGCATGTCAGAACTCTTGAAAAGCTAAAGGTAGGCTAAGATGGATGTCAGCTTGCACAGGTCGGACAAATGGTTGATAAAATATATGAAGACTTCATGTTAATATTTTGTTTGTAGTCCGCGTCTGTTTCAGACATGCCTAGTTTCTTTGGGCTCTGACTGTATGGCTTTAAGTTAGTAAGCAAGTAAGTAACCTTTAGTTTGCATCTGACAAGCTACATGTACATGCATTACTTTGCGTATAACGATTGCATACATAGGCCTACTTGAAATAGACTTTAACAGAAGCGGAATATATAGACATACAGGCTCGCAACTAAATAATTAATAACTAACAATGCATCGATTAAAGCAACTATTTTAAAGCAGTTTATATTTAGTAATAGGTAGCAAGAAAGATTGCCCTCTCTTGCGAAGTGAGTAGGCTACTTGTCCTCACGAAGAGGTAGCAGCTGATGAAGGCTGTAGTGGCCGAGGTACCGCAATTTTTGGAGGAGCTTCCTGTGTGCTCAAACAGCCACCTCTTCTGCTGCATAGAATGATCTTCCCACATAATTATTTGGCATCTGTGAGCCTTTTTCAGAGCAGCGAGTGAGGTAAGACATCCAGACACCCGTTCAATTCGGTGAATAGTACTCGGACCGCTTCTCTATCTCTCGTCCTTCTATGGTGGCTACCCAGTCAGACTTAGGTCATTTCCGCTCTAGGAGAACGAATCAACCATTATGCAGACGACATTCATATATACTAGCATTCTGTCCAACACACTTGATTATTCGATGGCAGACATAGATAACTTCAACCAAATCCACCGATGACGCTGTATGTATAGTCAGAGGTGGTCAAAGATCGATACCGATTCAATAAAGTCAAGACTCACTTCTGCAATCAACAACTCACCGTCTGCCATTTGAGTGTACTGATGGAGGAGGAACTGTCTGTGACTGATCATGGTAACTACTTTGCCTGCAGGTCCTTCTATATTCAATTGCGTCAGATACTTTTCATACTGTGTTATCTGCAGTTTAGTGCCGGACTGAACCATTCGTTCGTCCTTACCTAATAATAATTATGGTTATTTGGTCCTATATGTTGCAGTTTAATTCTTGCAGCGTATAAATCGTTTTCGCATTATTCTTGAAGGCCAACCATCAAGAAAATATAAGGGGAATTGCTGTGCTGTAGCAAACACGCCTAAATATTTACGTGTTTCAAAATATATTACAGAAGCATCACGCTAGCTTACTTTATCTATCTATCTATCTATCTATCTATGGAATTTATATAGCGCCTCTTCAAGATAACTACTCAGAGGCGCTCCCGACCCAGGGCCGGTCAAAGAGGAAGGTGGATGAACATTATAGCATTCTGATTTGCCTGTTTAGACAAACTTTATTCGTACTCTGTTAAAAAGAGTGCAAATTACTGCGTTCACATTTTCTTTTGAGCTACTCTTCCTACACTTAGGCTACTTGAATTTTTTGCAACAAAGTGCTGACATACTCTTATCTAGACAGCTAACCTAAAAACCATTGCAAATTAAATCAGAACTTTGACGAGCAACAACCCAGAAAAGAAAACTGGTTTTTCACCCCAGGTCGACACCAGAGAGCCTTGTTTTTTAGTCTATAAGTCAGTCAGATGGTCACTCTCTTTTCGTTGTCACACGAAGTGTCATGTACATACATCACATGCAAGCATGCATACATTCATACGTGCCTGAAGGATCGAGCTGCTTTGGCGTTGCAGCGTATAAATCGTTTTCACATAAAGTTAGCTCGTCCTCTTTCAGTGATATCTTATCTTGCTGAGCAACTGTAGAATAGAAACTCCAACTTTAGGACAAATAACGAAACAAAGCGTAGTCTACAGATGCACTGTAGCATGCAATTTACTCAAGACGTCTTTTGTAATTTTTTTCTCCACCCGTATCATAGTAGGGGCTTCGTATTGGAATATAATTAACGTAATTCTGTGAAAGTTAGCAGCGCCACACAGAAGTTGCGTTAGAGAGACTAGGTTATACACAGGCGTCATACCAGATGAAGTGAGTGAGGCCAATTTCTGTTCCAGGTCTGGATCCGAGGAGAGAACAAGATGATAAAGACACTGTAACGCTTCTGTGGAGAGCAATTATGCATAATTGCTTTCAACAGTGTATCTGGACGAAAATAAAGGAATCAATTTTTTGAGTGATTAAAATCTCTGTAATATAAACATCGGCTGAGATAAAAGCAACAGTTCACTAGAGGCAGATTCTTGTTTGGCCGTGGCTGGGCTGGAAGCGCCTCTGCGTAGGCTTCATGAAGAGGCGCTTTTTTAATCTCCGGAATGAATTAATAAGTTTCACACCGCGCAAAAGCTTCAGTTACCGTCAGTACGAGGCGTCGCTGGAGCTGCAGGAATTTGACTTCCAATTATATTTTTATCGTATCGATTCGCTGCTGGTCTTTGTGGACAGTTGGATGACGGATCTGTTGGCTGTCCCATGGTAAGTTGTCGAATCAACACTATATGTAAATACAAACGGAATCAGTATAAGGTAGAGTAACTCTATGTAAATACTCAAATTGCCAAGAATATTTCAACCACATGGCACACTATTGAAACTTCAGGACCGAACGCATTGAATGCATGAACGCAATGTCTTGAAATCCCATGCAGCTAGCTGGTACAAAATCAATGGATGCCTCTTTGTTTCAGTGTTTCACTGTTTAAGTTAGGGTGATACATAGGCGGAGTACTAATGCGTTCACCGTTCAGCTAAATTATTACTTAATTAATTACTTGGTGGCTGACTCACTCACTCACTCGCTCACTCACTCACTCACTCACTCACTCACTCACTCACTCACTCACTCACTCACTCACTCACTCACTCACTCACTCACTCACTCACTCACTCACTCACTCACTCACTCACTCACTCACTCACTCACTCACTCACTCACTCACTCACTCACTCACTCACTCACTCACTCACTCACTCACTCACTCACTCACTCACTCACTCACTCACTTACTAATTGCTGACTTAATTACTGACTTACTTGCTTATTTAATATACTACGGAGCTTAAATGCATGGTAGAATCATTAAATGCTATGCGCCAAAAAATAAGGGAATCTTTGCTGATATGTTAAACAGTGCTTGTGATAAATTCTGAGGTTAATAGAATGCAACAATATAGAATAATAAGCCTACTCACTTTTGTCTTTATTTTTAGAACTTATGACGAAGTAGACCACGACTGCAATGATGACGACAAGAGAAATTATTGTGACTGACACACCAATTGCAAGCTTTTGAGAAATTTCCTCGCCTGTGCGACATACGAATATGAAACTGTATGCTGATTAGGCCTATATGCTTAAGAGTAGAGCAATGCATTAGTAACAGGTAGAGGACTTACATGTATGCACGTGCCTGGTTTTGTGGAAAAAAGCCTTTATGTGACAATATTGTTCAAATTGTCTTTTCTCGTATCAAGACAGTGTTTCGTTCTCGAGGGTTCTCGTCTGCTGGTCCAATTGCTTTGGTTCTATTCACTCTGTCAGTTCTTCAATGTCTATTAAAACTAAACCTAAAATTAATTTCTTTTAACCTGCTACCCATCGTATCCTAACTTCTGGAATTTCGGACCTATCAGAATGCAACGTGGCTTCTCTATATCTGATCGTAATTTTGCTTACGCTTTCACTGGAAGCGAATAAAATTATCAATAGATACTTTGTGAATTATGATAAGGACGCTATGAAAGTCATTAGATTATATTAGATTATATCATGGATTTCTAAAAGAAAATAAATAATTTTTAATTTAGCTTCAAAAAGTGAACCTGACAATATCGAATTCTCTTTCAAATAATTGATCTGCTATCGGCTTTGAATTTGTTAAGGAACATAATTATCGACAGTGAATCTTTCGTTATATTTCTATTGGAAATTGAATGTTTTCCATGTTACCAATCTTTCTCTTATTTAAATAAACCCTATCACTGCAAGCATGCCTACATGGAACCCATAATTCTATTAGGCTATGGGTTTAAGGGGTTTTCACCTCAGGATGTTTCACCTCTGGACGATTCTCCTCTGGGGGCTTTCCCCTTTAGGGGTATTCACCTCCATTCTTATTTTTATTGATTAACCTTAAACGTGTAACAAAATAATCGAATCAGATAAGAAGACAAGAGAGTGACTGTTATTAACGGCATATGATAACACGTGTCACTGACTGAAAACAAAACATATGCAATACCCGGTATACAAAATATTTGAATATAAGCCACTAATTATTATCGTGTCATAAAGTAGATAAAGCGAGGCAATAATCATTACGTAATTAAGTTGATTTTTTATTGTTAATTTGTCAATTTCTTTTGTCCACGATGCCGAAAAATAAACATAGACAACATAGACCTAAAAATCATAAGCTTATTATAATATCATCTAGTAAAAGGCCATTAAATATGAGAAAGATGGGCGATTGCTTTCACATATCTTATTCGAATTTTTTCCCATAATTGCAGTGTTTTCGAGTCAACGGAATATGTTGACTACTGTGTAACAGTCAGTGACACGAGTTATCATATGCCGTTAATTACAGTCACTCTCTTGACTTATTATTTTATTCGATTTGTTACGCGTTTAAGGTTAATTAATAAATAAATGTGAGAGTGGAGGTGAATACCCCTAGAGGTGAAAGCCCCCATAGGTGAAAATTCCCATAGGTGAATCGTCCGGAGGTTAAACGTCCGGAGGTGAAAGCCTCTGGAACCCTATTATGGCACCTCTGTGAACTGTAGAGCACATTTGGTTTCCATCTAATTACCATGAAAATGCTGGCAGGGAAATTCGAAAGAATAATTATGATAACTCACCTCTTTTTGCTTGTACGTCTCCATCTGAAAAGTTGAAATATATCAATTTCTGCTAACTGTAGTAAGTGCTAAAATCATTGTTGTCACAATTGCCGAAGCAATTTCTGCTAACACATGTAAAATTGCATCGTTTTTGATTCTAGGCTTTGAAGGCCTTCAAAGTTATAGGCCTAGCAAACAATTTATGCTAAGTCAAGTTCGTTGCATTACTTTTAAATTAATTCATGAGAAAACTGCACGCAGTTCCTTTGGAATACAAAGCTTAATCTATCTCAACACTGGCAACAGCTTTCATTATTATTATTGTTACTATTATTGTTATTATTGTTATTATTGTTATTGTTATTTTTATTTCTATTGTTATTGTTATTGTAATTGTTGCTGTTGTTATTATTATTATTATTATTATTATTATTATTATTATTATTATTATTATTATTATTATTATTATTATTATTATTATTATTATTATTATTATTATTATTATTATTATTATTATTATTATTATTATTATTATTATTATTATACACAGGCACCCTTTAGGGACTTAGACATCACTTTCAAGAAGAGTGACTATTATTTTTATTATTAGTATTATTTTATTGTTATTCATGGAATATTTATAAACAGCACCGTTATAATAATTTAACAGTCTCGAAGGAAAAATTATGTGAAAATGGGTGCCCCACTTTCTAGAATCTAGACCAAAGTTACACCTGATTGTAAAGAACCGATATTCAGTTGTTAAAAGGGCTCGACGGTCGACCGGATTCTACACGGTGATTCATTAAAAAACGTTCCCCTGCATATTTCACTGTAACTCCGTCAAATGTCATGCTATGTGAAAGAAATTTTAAAGGAAGACAGTGGAGTTATTTCTAAACAGTAGGAAAGTTAAAGTTTGTGTTCAAATTGACCCCCTTTGGAAGCTACGCATGCGCGAAGACAAGTACGCCACTGTTTGACTGATTCATCAATGATGCGCTGATCCATTTCGTCCCATGCCTCCACAATTCGACCTCGCAACTGACTGACATCACATATTCGTGATCTGTAGACCTTCTTTTGCATGACACTCCATAAAAATTATCTTATAGTCCACTGGATTCAAATCAGGGCTGTTGGGTGGCCACAGTGTAGGCGGGATGAAATCAGGTGTTTCAGTTTCCAGTAACGCAACAGTGTCCCGTGCTCTGTGCGCAGAAGCGCTATCCTGCTGGAAGTTGAAATACTCATCGGAAATGTCACGAATGTCTGGTAAAAGGCCCTGTTTTAGTAGAACATCTCTGTAATTTTGCACCGTAATTTTTATTCTTTCTTAGAAATGTTATAACATGTTTATCTTCTTCGGTAAACACCATTTTGTCGAGATAGTCGTGACGTCATTAGTTTCGTCATTCGCGTTACGTCATTTTGGCTTTGAATGTGAAACAATTTATGTAGCACTTGGCTAGAGCATCAAGCGTCATTGTTCTGAAATTTCAATAAAATTGATGGTCATCTACATGAGTTATGCTAACTTATGTAGGGGGAACGTTTTTTAATGAATCACCGTGTAGTAGTGGTCGCCCCAATAAGTAAAGACAAGCGGTATAGTCAAAAATGAAAGACGTTTATTTGAAATATATACAGCGCAGGCATTAGACGTAATATAATATAATAATAATCTTCTTTTAATTTTTCAAACTGACAAGTACGCAGGATGATTACAATTCATAGAATGAACGGATGATCAAAAGTTATTACAGGAGTCGAATTTAACTGTTTGGCTCCCATGCAAGGCGCCCATTACGTCCTACTGCTCGTTTTTTAAACGCCACCTAGCGAATGAGAAGGCTGAGTCGACCTTAGGGAGGTTACCAGGAAGCGATCCCGGGTCCGTTGCCTCTACGCGCCAGAGTGTTACCATTACCCTAAACTTCTCCCCCATATGTCTCACTGTCACTAGACTTTACTGCATCTTTTTTTCTTAGACAGGTGCGACGCGTTTTTTATTATGTTCTTCGTAACTTGATTGTCTCTTGCGCTTGGTTATTCACCAGCAATCGAGAGGCCATGGACCTTACAGACTAAGCCAGAAGACCTGGGCATCCCAACAGTCGAAAGCGTTGGTAATAAGAATAACAGCAGAAGGTATGGATTGTCTAAATCCATGATGGCTTAAATTGAGTAGTCTATTACCCTATACATTTTACAAGTCTGCACATTAAACATTTTAGATCAATGTATGGATTTAGGCCTGTTATTTGTACATAACATAGCCTACTAAATGTCTTTAGCATGATTATTAATAAATCAGCTTAGATTAATTTGGTTTTTGTGACTAGTATGACTTTGTTTCTGGTGACAAAAAATCAAATAAGCGTTGGTTATAAGAAATAAAATTATTTTTACCTCTTACAAGTCTAAGCATCACGACTAACTTTTACTAAAAATTCTATCAATATCGAGTAGAACTCGCATACATTGGAACACGGCTGAGCACAACAGTTTTTCTATGCTGCTGAAAGCCAGCCATCTCATCGCGAATTTCAGCAAGTACGCCCTAGCCGCCTATAACATATTTATATTGATAATAATTTTGTTTGCAGGCCTTTTGCCTTACTTTAATATAATAATTATACTTAAAAGACTAGCCTATATCACTTTGATTAAATCTGCTTCAACCCAACCAAGTATAACGCAATCAAAAGCAATTGTTCGTTTAACACTCACTTGGCAAAATGTCTGCTGTTGAACTAATTGGTTCTGAAAATAAGGAAGTAAAACAAAGAAAAATAAAGTTTTCTCTTCTTCGAATTTTGCAATAATGTGCAGAGACAGTTCTGAAGTGGGTCAACATTTACTCGCGCGTAAAGACGATACATTTTTTTACCTGTTCAAGATGGAGGGGATCGCCACCTCTGATTATGCGAAACCTATAGGTTGCAAAGTTGTGTTCCTGTGACTGAAATGCTTTTATTGCATTGCACTGTGGGATATTCGGATAATTTTAATGCATAATGACCTCACCATCATTGATCGCTGAAACAAACCCAGTGTTAGCCATATTTTTTTTATCGTGGGGCATAGTGTGCTGTTTCCAGTGTGATGCAAAGTTGGTCCCGGGCGAAGACGGTTCCAACCAGGTCAACGTTTGCCGCAACATACTGAGGCGTTTTTCTATTATAGGCCTACTGTCGCCTTGATAGCATAGTTTAATAGGAAGCAATACACAAGTGGAGAGGAGTGCAGTAAAATAGAATAAAATTAATTTGACGATTGAAGCGGCAAAAAACAATTTCGACAAAACAGTTTTATTTTTAGAAAAATAGTCGCGTCCTGGCCAGGTGAACCGATATTGTTAGGAACTGGTTTTGTCAGGTCTTCATTTGATACAACACCGACAACCTTGTAGCCTATTGTTGATTGCTCCTACATTCGGGTCTTAGGGCTCGAATCGATCCTCCGGTGAGACTTGGTGCGCAGAACCTCTCATTCAGATCTAAAGGGTCTTCTTAAGACTTTTTAAGTCTTCTTAAGTCTTCTTAAGACTTTTCGCAAATCATATAGAGCCTGCTTCTTACGACTCTGTCAACCGCCCCTCTGAAATAGCTGAACTATGTTGCGCAAACTGTGTTCTATTATAGGCCTAGATTACTCAAATAATACAACATTAGGAATACTTACGCCACTCAACCGTAGCGTTGAGCACTCTTGAATAGATTATGTCGCTGCCTTTGGTACTTTGGTACTTTGATACTCTGCAAGTATGCCATTGGTCAGAAGAAGCATTTGCGATGATTATGTGGTTTAGATTACAAACAATCAATCCGTTATTCACAGTGGATTCATTTCTTCTGGCTACTGTGGATCCTGACGAATCTTCTATCTTTAACTCACAAGAAACATCTGAAGATGCGTTGAACGACATTGAACAACTGAAGGTTATTGGTTGGCCATCTTTAACGCTGTTATCCGTTGTAAACTTCGGTTCTGACTCTGAAAATATCCACGCCGAAGCTTATGAACCTCGCTAATATATCAGGTAAAATATAGTATTAATTGCTAGTGATACTGTGGCTAAACTCTATGAGCAGTTAATCTCCGCGTCCAGGTTAGAATTCATGCACGCACATAGGTTACAGTCTACTGTTCGTAACGATAATTAAGCTGAATAGATTATGAAGGTTCTTGCGTTTGGATAATTTAGTGTTGAGACTGAGCCTAAGTCAAAACATCCATCAACACTAAGAGCACACCACTGAGGATTATGTATTTCTTTTTAAATGTACAATAACCACAAATAGACTATAGTTTGATTATCTGACTTATAAAAGTAAGTCCTAAGTATATAAAGACTTATTTCTGCATGCAGCAGCATAATGCAGTATGTAAAAAGAGCACATGATTTAGGCTACTTGAGGTAAGCCGACGCGCAAAGAATTTGACAACTTACCCAAAACAACTACTGTGGTTTCAGCTGTACTCCGCAAATCGCACGTACAGACGTATAATCCAGCTTGTGAAAGAATGGTTTTGTTCATTTGTAGAGTAGTTTCATTGTCCGCAGTGCGAGTCACAAAGTAATCTTTAGCTATAGTTTCAGGTGTCCTGACGGTTCCATCTCCTTTATATATAGGCGCTGTGTAGACAGTTGTTTTCCGCCTACTATCTATCGGTACATGTATGTCCCAGGAGGTAATGGAGGAGCCTTCCTTCGTTGAACACGCTAGGAAGACTCTTTCACCAACGGTAACCACTACACTAGCCGGATGGACAGAGCATCCGCCGACAGCTAAAACAGATCAAATTTCTATATGGTGCATTCAGTAAGTTCACGCCTAGACAAGAATGAGGCGGGTTAAAACGGTTATTGCATAATATAAAAATGGCTGAACTTCATTAATTAAAAGGACTCTAACGGAATGGCATTACATATAAATGAAGTCATCTCCTCGAAGGAATCACTTGACGCATTAACCTTAAGGTAGGCCTACATATATCGTAGCGTGTAGTATTTGAGATAAGCATGTACTCAATAACAGAGTTGCGACCTTTACCACGAAGCATTTAGTCTGGTTATAGGACTTCTCAACAACTTATACGCGTCCATAGGTAAGACGCAAAGATGTTTTCAACATAGAACAACTAAGTCACAACTGTTCCAAAGCAGTGCAAATTCGATAAGTTGCAACACGTATTAGATTAAACAAGATGCAAGCTAGACTTTAAATCAGCTATAGCTATATATCTTACATGCAGCAGAAGTTATTAGGCCGAAACTGATGAATATGGAACAGCAGTTGATCATTTTTAGAGTTCCAGTTGAATCCTGTAGTGTTTATTATCATTAAGTTATCGCGTCACCTTCGCTTCAGGTTCTTGAAATCTATTCCAAAAGAGAACGCAAAGAAACTTAACTGACATTTTATCGTGAATAAGCTGGTACCCTGCGCTTGGCTTTCGAGTGGCGCTTTAGAAGTTTTGAGTTGCATCACACTTACATCATATTAAACGCAGTCCATCATTGCGTAGGCTTAGTCATGTCCATTTTCTGGGTGAATTTTTCGGAATAAGTAATAAATTGATAGAGAGGCATAGGCGTAATTATCGGGGGTACGAGGGGTATCCGTACAAGGCGTAAGGAAGGGTTTCAGCACCCAGGGACAAGAGTTTATGACTGCGCCCGTTTTTTAATTTTCTTGTTGACTTTAAATTGTTCTTGTCATAGTCCTGTATACCACTGAAAGCTAATATTGCACCCCCTTTGTGCTGCGCCCGGGGGCGGTTCCCCTCGTCTGCCTCCCTTCGTTACGCCATTATATCCGTATCCACTTCTTGGACGAGTGGGTACCTATATCTCATTTTCATACCCAGAACATAGCCAGGCTCATGTAAAGACCTTGCTCTGAGAAATGATATTGGGCATTATTAGTTCTGGGTATGAAAGTGAGAGATACAGTACCCTCTAGTCAGAAAAGAGGGAGTAGGGATACTACTCGTACCCCCGATAATTACGCCTATGCCTCTCTATCAATTTATTACTTACTTCGAAAAATTCACCACAAACAATCATTTTTAATATTATTATTATTATTATTATTATTAGTATTATTATTATTATTATTATTATTATTATTATTATTATTATTATTATTATTAGTAGTAGTAGTAGTAGTAGTAGTAGTAGTAGTAGTAGTAGTAGTAGTAGTAGTAGTAGTAGTAGTAGTAGTAGTAGTAGTAGTAGTAGTAGTAGTAGTAGTAGTAGTAGTAGTAGTAGTAGTAGTAGTAGTAGTAGTAGTAGTAGTAGTAGTAGTAGTAGTAATAATAATAATAATAATAATAATAATAATAATAATAGTACTATTAGTATTATTATTGCTATTTATGTTCGTGTGTCCTGTGGCAGATTGTTCCAGAGAGACTGACCCACAAAAAGGCGTGCCCATATAATTAAGGGCACCGTTATGCTTACTTAACAGTCTTGAAGGAGAAATAATGCGAAAATTGGTACTCCTAATTTTTAAGAAAGTTACGCCCCTGGGAGAGGCAAATGGGAATGTTTGCACTCTATGTTCTAGTAAGATATTAAGTACAGCGCAATGCTTTTGTCAGGCGCTTCATTAAAGAATAAAATAATAATAATAATAATAATATTTTTCGCCCGAGGTAGAAAATGATCCCTCAGGCTCTAAGAAACTATATGAACAGCGTTTTCGTTCTGGAGTTAACGGTCATCCTCACCAGTCGATTGCGTGAAAGTGCCTCGAAATGCAACAGCATTAAACCGCTGCGTGCAAATAGAAAGACGCTGAAACAAGCGTGCTGTCTCCTGCGGTTCCTTCGAAATAATGGTCAAAAGCCGACCGAGTTCTGATAAGAACTCCCTGCCCTGGGCAATGATGGGATTTACAGGGTTTCCAATGCCACTGGAATAAAGTCATAGGTACTGGGAATTTCTGAGTACTTAGTGATCTTCCTGGCGCAGCCATTTCTGCTGCTGCTCCTGACGTCAAAGAAGTCAAATGTATATATACGAGGTAGCACACGTGTGCACACTGGTGGCATCCCAAGTCATATATTTCCCCGTTGACCACGGGATCAACGTTGCTCCGGTATCCGGACGATTGGTCATAGGACGATTGGTCATAGGACGATTGGTCATAGGACGATTGGTCATACGGACGATTGGTCATAGGACCTATTGGTCATAGGACTATTGGTCATAGGACCTATAATTGGTCATAGGACTATTGGTCATAGGACCTACCGGTCATAGGTCACATAGGTCATAGGATAGGGCCTGTTGGTCATAGGTCCTATCGGCGATGGAACTATCGAAGGCTATCGAAGGCTAAAACAGAGAAATTTTTAAACATGAAAATCCATTTACTGGATCATTTACTGTGAAATACGTAATACGAAATACGAAGAATACGTAAAAGTCTGGAATTATCCAAATAAGTTTCTTGATTGGCACTGATTGTATTTGTCTAAAAACGATCAGTGTCCCCAATTGTTGCCTTTTATACTTGAGTAACATACGCGTCAAACGTTTATTATTCTACCGAACGTTACGTTCTTTGAGGTGAGTACTGTTGATACCTCTAAGTAATTATCCTAATAAGTTTCTTGTTTGGCACTGATTGTATTTGTCTAAAAACGATGAATGTCCCTAATTGCTGCTTATTTTGCGTTCGGTGTGTTAAGCTTAAAACTAAGAATGTTCATAGCTAACGACTACAACCAAATATGTCGGTTTATTAGCGGCATATGACCAATAGTCCTATGAACGGTTTAGTGACAGTTCATACCGCGACATTTAATACCGCGACAGTTAACACCGGACAAATAATCCCGATCACACTTAATCCCGATGACGTTTAATCCCTACGACATTTAATCACACGAAATTTCGTACCGCGACACTTAGTGCCAAAACACTGAAAAATGAAGTTTGTAAAAGCAATCACAATGACAGTTTGAATTTGTTAAATTATATAAAAGCAATCACAGTAGAAGAATGAAGTTTGTAAAAGCAATCACAATGACAGTTTGAATTTGTTAAATTATATAAAAGCAATCACAGTAGAAGAATGAAGTTTGTAAAAGCAATCACAATGACAGTTTGAATTTGTTAAATTATATAAAAGCAATCACAGTAGAAGTTTCAATCAGTACGATTTAGTAAAAACAATTGAGCATGCACTATTTATGCTCTGATCGTTACGAGTTAGAAAGATGAGACATGGCCCGAAGGAACAGCAGGATTTCTGTTTTCCCGTATGACGCTACCGCTGCTTCGACTCGTTTCTGCAGTCTAGCATACATCTTTCTTGGGGGATGTTGCTCATTTTGAATGTTGATGATTTGCGGACCTAGTGTTGTCATACGAGCCTTGCAGTGGTACTGTACAGATTTAATACAACGCCAAGCACAAAATTCTATTACAAAAGTCGTACAATCTTACACGCGCAATTCAACTATGTTAAATCGAATCGGTTTGAAATCTTGAGACGCGCAGTTCTATGACAAAAGTCGTACAAGGTGAGGCGCATGAGGCGCACATGTTCAATCGTACACTCGTTGTACGTGTATTATGTCGGGCCGTGGGACTAATTGTCGTGGTATGAAATGTCTTCGGTATTAATTGCCGTGGTATCAAGTGTCATTGGGATTAATTGTCTGCGGGACTAAGTGTCCGGTATTAAGTGTCGCGGTATTAAGTGTCACGGTATTAACTGTCCTGCTACCCTATGAACAGTAGGCCCTATGACCAATCGTCCATGTGACCAATCGTCCATATCACCAATCGTCCTATCACCAATCGTCCTATGACCAATCGTCCTAGAACCGTTGCTCCATCTGGTCTTTTGCCATCGCTTCGGAGCAGACCGCTTGTTATTAGTATTATTAATATTAATATTAATATTAATATTAATATTAATATTAATATTAATATTAATATTAATATTAATATTAATATTAATATTAATATTAATATTAATATTAATATTAATAATATTAATATTAATATTATTATTATTATTATTATTATTATTATATTATTATTATTATTATTATTATTATTATTATTATTATTATTATTATTATTATTATTATTATTATTATTATTATTAGGCTATATATGGCTGTCCATTAATGCTTGTGTCAACAGTAACAAGTAGTTTTTAATAAGAACAAAATTATACATGTTATGACGATTAAGCAAGGGGTCATCCATTATTTATGTCAACAAAATAGGGGAGGGGTTTGGAAAAGTTTGACAGTTGTTGACAAGGGTTCGGTACAAGTTGACGTCAAGAAATTTTCTAAAATAAATCAACACAGACCCTTCCAAATGGTAGCGAAAACATTAAGAAATGCTAAAAATGTATGAAGTGCTTAATGTTTAATACTACTAAAAAGCTGGTAATAAACTACTCATATATTATTTTGACATTCGAGATTGCATTTTTTAGTGTAAAAAATTTAAAAAATTTATTCTACATGTATTGAGCCATTTTGTTTCTTTTTTGTAGGGGGAGGGGTTCTGGGATTGTTGACATAATTTTTAGGGGGTCCGTCAATGTTTGACAGTTGTTGACAAGGGGGAGGGGGGTCAAAAACTGCCTAAAATTTGTTGACATAATTAATGGACGACCCCAATTCACAAGAACACAAATTACAGTAGACATAAATCAACAAAGTTGCAGCCATGCAAGGCGCAAGCTCATTGTAGCCTACTTTTGCTGCTACATAGGGAATTTAGGTATGAGCTAAACCCAGGGGGGCCATACGGGAATCGAAACGGATCCGTGACCACTTCATTCATGAGTGTTATGAATTTGTACGACAAGAAATATTGATATCAAAATATAAGTAATTTATGTCCGTGTATTACGTATGTACCTTCCTAGGGCGATCATACTGCCTCATGTTTGCATATTTTTCACAGAATTCATCAGATAGGATCCTCCATGACTGTTGCCCTTTTGAATGTGCATCACGCAATTAAGTTACCATGAATCCGGAAACGAACACTAAAGTTGATGTTTTTGGTATGGATAAGATAGAAAAGCCAACCTAACGACGGATCCCTGAGCAGAAAACTCCAACGTGATCAGAGACAGCGGTTTGTATAATCATTATAATGCCTACATTTTGTCAAATATTCACTCAATCATTCAGTAATTTGGGAATTTATATAGCGCCCCGTCAGGACAGTGGCGTAACGAAGGGGAGGGCCGAGGGGGCAACCGCCCCCGGGCGCAGCACTAGGGGGCGCAAAATTAGCTTTCAGTGGTAAACAGTACTATGACACGAACGATTAAAAGTCAACAACAAAATTAATAAAATACAGCCCGTAAAAACAAAGTTTTTTACTATATCCATCTAGTATCCTATAATGCGTCTTACGAAGCAGTTACCTCTACAAATATATAGTACGCGTTCATTTTACGACATAGCGTGCGTTTAATCAGGCAGCGCGCCCGTTTTTGTTGCGGCCAATGACAACGCTGCGTATCGGAAAAGGGGATTCCCAGATTCGAAAAGTTGAGTCCCCGATTCTATAAGCTTGCCTTTTTGGGGGAGCTGAAATTTTATAGAATGAAGTGTCTGCGAGGGCGAGTCCATCTGCCAAGTTTCAGGACGATTGAATGATTGTAAGTGATCGAATTAGTCGTCGCAAGATTTGACTTTTTAGCCTGTGGCTCAAACAAACAAGATTTCCGTAAGTTAAACTAGATGGATAAAAAGGGGCGCAGTGATCAAATCAACATGTTGCAATCAACCCAGAGTAAAATGTTGCACCAACCCCGAAGCAATGCATGGACGTTTTTATGGAAAATGTTATCGACAGCGTTGTTTTTAAATAAAATGACTACATTCATTTTGAAGTCCAATTCCTTGTTCAACTTATGGCACCAAACAACACTAAATTGCTTCAAAACATTAAGCTACATTACGAAAAATAGATAAAACCGCCAAATTTACTTTTGATTGCCGAAATAAATTGCCTCCATTTAGTCGAATATGATGATATCATACCAGCTGGAAATTGAAACTGTGGGCCCTAATTGAAAGCTGTTTTGATTTATCTCGATTTATTTAGCGTTTGCAGTTCGCGCTAAGCCAGCGCACCGCATCATCATCAGCAATATGCAAAGCGGACAGTCCACCAGGAAAACCAGTTATTCTGCAGTCATTAACGATGTGAGCCATTGTCTGTACATCTCCGCAGGCGCAAAGAGGGTTCGAGGCCTGCTTCCACCGGACTTGGTTTGCCGCACAGCGGCCCTGACCAATTCTGAATCTATTTAGCGTCGTCCAGAGTCGGCGAGGTAGGTTGTGGCCAGGAGGCCAGACAGGTGGCACGGCAATGAGGGAATGGTTTACAACGTCAGCTGTTGACCATTCTGCACTCCAAGTCGAAGTAACTGTCATGTCCTCGGTGGGCGGGTCCAACCAAATGGGCCGTCTCGAGGGGAGACGCACAGCAGGGTAATAAGATATCGTCGTGTAGTGGTAGGCTGTCTTTAGAGCGGACTTTGCTAAGTTATTTTTGCCGTAGCCTCCAACCTTCTGATAAGATAACCCTAATTATTGTTTTGGTGCAGAATACAGTTAGAATACGGGCTTACTATTAAACTGGGAAAGTCACCAATATAACAAACGCTATCTTATTTGGGACAAACACTGACGGTTGCCATGTAATCAATCCCAGTAGTGGAACATAAATGGAGTCCATGTGAGCCGACCAATTAGAATGCGCTAACAATGGACACAATAATTAATAGAGTTCCCCGAACTCTGTGCAATGAAGGCTGTGCAAATTATCCAAAAATCTGCTATCGGAACTTTTAGCTTGACCAAGCACTCCTTTGACCCTTACTAATTATAGGGCCTACTCCTTATTAAATGTGTCGGACCCTTTATTAAATGTGTTGGACCCTCTACTTGGAACAGTCTATCCCACGATATCCGTAGTTTGCCTAATCTGTCGTAATTCAATAAATCAATGCGTGCACACTACATGTAACTTGATAATAATAAACAATTACTATGATATTCTGCTTTACTAGTTAGGGTTTCTGTCTTTATTTTCATTACGTTTCTGTTTTTGCCTTTTAGTCCAGTTGGACTTCTAGTCGAAAAGTCAATCATTTGTCATCCATTTGTCTCATGATACAAGGGCTATCCTAACAAGCGGGACCTAGGTCCCTACTGGGTCTTCCTGTTGTAACCCAATGTTAGGGCCTACTGTTTACTGTGTAAATTGTCATCTGCTGGTTGTACTGGGAACAAGAAACGGATGTTTGTGGTTATTTTATTTTATTATGAAAATTGATTGACTGATTGTTATGGTTATGTCTCCTCAAAACATTCCGGCAAGTTTAATTGAGCCCATAAAATTATTTTGAAACTGCGTTTAATGTAGCCGGAAAGTGATTTGCTAATAATTATTCGTCTGCACCAGTATTTTGGTCTAAAAGTTATCGACCTCCTATTCCTAGTACAACAACATTTATAGAGCGCCTTTTGCACTCTCAGTGGCCGAACAGTATTCTATTATTATAAGTTAGATACACTGTATATTGTAATTCTTCTTGTGGCTCATTTTTCATCTAGCACTGCATGCCTTCCACCACAATGCGCTGTTCGGTTATTTCGAGAAGAAGCCAATTATGTTCTGTCTGAGAGAAAGGCTACACAATAGAATGCCCAACTATTTACTCAGTTACTGAATATCATCGGCAAAGCACTTGTGAGGAAAAGGTAAGAAGAACAGTCCCTGACGCTCTCCTGAGAGAACAGTTCCTGGCGCTATCCGGAGGGACAGCAAATGAGTATAAGAAGTATTACCTTTTAGCCTCGGCATGGGATAGCGAATGGTCAGTCAAAATACCTCGCCCTCTGATCTTCCACCGACAGTGTACGGTCAGTGAACTCATTTCTGTTATCTACACCAATGAGCATCTCACATTTAAAAACGACTATCCCCAGATTTCCATCGTTCCAGTACTCTCTAGAATGGTCGAGAGGGAGATGGTCCGTACGTACATAATATACAGCCCTCCAGACTTCTCCCATCTCGGACCTATTTGTCGACCAATACGCCTTCCGCCCCACGGGCTCCACCACAGCCGCGCTCGTCCACACCCTTCATCATGTCACCAAACTTCTCAAATAGGATACCTACGTTACCATCAAAAAAGGCGTTTGACCACCGTCCGGTACTCTGTCCTAGCGCGCAAGCTGTCATCTCGAACTACCAGACTGTATTTACGACTGGCTGGTCAACTTCTTGCAAGACCATAGTCACGTCTCTCGCAGCATTGCTGGACGATTGTCGGCAGTTGCGCCAATAACTGCCAGCGTGATTCAGGACTCCGGACTGGGCCCAGCTGATTATGCCTCCGACCTTCACTCTGTCCACGAGCAGAACAAGATTGCAGAGTTCGCAGATAACACTGTCTTGTCTTATCGTTGCCGGCTCGATGAGGGACACGATCGGCGAGTAACTCGAGACAATTAAGGTATGGGCTACAACTAACAATTTCAGACTGAACACGATCTTGCCACCGATGCACCCGGGTATGGAGCGTGTAACCGAGATGAAGATCCTCTGCATCCTGTTATGAGGGTCTGTGTAGGTGGCGATGCGAATGAGGCATATAAATTTTCCAAAATGTAAATAGAGTTCTATGATAAGATATTCCCGATAGCTTCCAAATTAAAAACAGTCTAGAGCCCAGACTTAAACAATAATAAAACGACAATTTATATGGCGCCGTAACACGGTCATACCGCTACAAGGGCGCCTCACAAACAACTAATCAGCGGGATACGCATTGGCAAACAAATAAGTGCGGAAGAAATAAACAATCGTGGATGACCTCTCTTTACTTGAAATATTGAAAAAATTTAAATATACATATAGGCCTAATAAACATAAATTCAGTGAGCAATAATATATTAGCGTGGTCCAAAAACACTAAGTTTTTCAGAATTGCGCTCCACAACCCTTCTTTTGTTCTATGGCTGCCCACTATTACCTCTACCAAATTTGAGACAGATTGATGAGTATTTAGAGGTCACTCAAGGTCAGAATATTTTCACCATGTTAAACACAAAATCGGTAATCTGCACTAAGAACAGAAAACAGAATTTGAGTTGAATTAAAACATATAGTGCAGCAATAAAAATAAGAAAAGATTCAAAAATGTTCAATTTTGCTATGGAAACACTGGAGCTTTTCTTGAGTAACACATTCTATGTCCTCTGTCATCTTCATCAGCGTGGCCTTAGAGCAGGACGGGTAGGTGTTCCTGCAGCGTTTCATGAGCTGAAGAAGTAACTGCTGCTCTTCATTCTTTGTCAACGATTAATTCTACTGCTGCATCAAACCAATGGCTCTCCCAGCAGAGTCGTTCATAACTGTCATGACTGACGCTGCCTTTAGGAGGTCCTGGTAGGAGTGATCATCGCATCATTCCTTAGGATCCTTAACCAGGAAGCCTTGGGTCTTCTCTTTTCCATTCAAGTTCATAATGTCAACAATGACAGTATTTCTCTCTGTGACGGAAGATGCAAGGCCAAGGGACCTGAGGAGTTCAGGCACTTGACATAATTGATCGACTGTGGAAGGTGGAGGTTTGTCACCATCAGTGTTTCACATCCACTCCAATTCTGTCGTCAAACAAGGACGTGCTGACGAAAATTTCTTAAACGTACCAGATATGCCTACCGAATGCGGTCGAGGCAACCTTTGCCACTCTCATATTTAGATATTTACTGAGCTCCTCCAGCAGCAGTAGATCGTTTAGTGGTGCTCTTATAGGCAGAGGAGCTTCATGCCAGAACCGAACATAGACAAGGCTCACAAACAGTGCCAGCTCCATTACACTGTGCTTCTCTTTGGCAGTTGGAGAGAACAGCTGCTGGAAAAGAAATATTTTAATGCTAAAGATAGCTTTCACCATCAAACGTGCATGATGGAATGCTCCTGGTGCCTGAAAGGAAACTCTTGCTCCCTTTGCACCACCCTGAAGATCAAACTGAGTTTCAAGAATTCCTCGAAGTCTTCTCTCTGATGTGACCCTTCAAGAGCTGCCTTGACGAATTTCACCATTTCTTCTTGAAGAGCAGAAGTGTGTGCATCAAAGATGTCGTCGGAAGCCATTTCATTTGTCGCCTGGTCAATGTGTGGCCAGCTTTGCTGGAACCTGCTGAGCATAGGAATGGCAGACCCTCCAGTAGAGCCGAAAACAGCCAGAGGAAGTTCCATGACATGATGGCGGCAAGTGGCGCTTTGGATAACATCTGGCACAGAGACCGAGAGGTACCGAGTTTGAGCCCCCGTTGGGAGGATATGCTTTGTAGGCTGCTATTAGCGCCGTTGTATTGCAGGCTGTCTGTTCTGTTAGTAGTTAAGATTTCAATTGCATAACATGTAAATGTACAGCGCAGTGCGTTTGTCAGGCGCTTAATTAAAGAATAAATATTATTATTATTTTTATTATTATCCAGGTTAATTCTTGCTAAATTCGAATTCTCAATAAAAGTGCAGGCATCATTCTTCAGGCGAGTATTGCTGGCAGTGATGTCATAGACCATATACCACAAACTAGACTCAGAAGTCCGAAGACCCCAGTCATCCAGAGTCCTCAGGCAGGCTTCAGCTTGTCCGTTACCAGTTCTGCAGCCAAGTTTTGGAACTCCCAGTATATATCTCTTCTCCGTCACCTATGATTAGTATACTGCAAGTCTGTCACCTGCTCCTCATGGTTCTTGTAGTATGATCGTCGGATGGAACCTTTGTTGGAAGATGGGACCCAGACAGTTTTTTCTGTGCCCTTCTCTATAAGCCAAACTTCAGCACTGCTTCTTGTCTTTGCCATTAGTGTGTTTATGAGCTATGTCAAAACTCTACAGTCAACTCTCTTCAATTCCTAAAATTCACCAATGTACTAATAAATCTGACTAAGTACAAAGGTTTAGAGTTCTTAAAAGCAATTTTTAAAATTCCAACATTTGCATGCTACATCAAAGAATAGTTAATAATGTTAGATTGGTATTTCTAAACTTCAGTGTAAAACAACAGTTCAAAATTAAGTAGCAAGCGGTTCTAATAATATTTTCTTGAGCAGATAACAGTCAATAACTTTCACTATGCCATGGTATTATCAAGAGAATGTTTGGCGACCTTGAGCGACCTCTAAAACTGCTCCAATCTGCTTCAGATTTGGTCCACATCTTACTTAGGAGAGGTAGAACAGATTTAAACTTGTGGAGCAAAGTTATGCTAAAGATGAAATTTTACCATTGTGTTGTGGACCACCCTGGTGAGCATAGGAATAAATTTAAAATAATCAGAATTAATGCAGAAAAACTGCAACGCAGCTGAGTTCTGCAAGTATAAAAACGACCTGAAGAAACATGAAACTCATTCGAGCCATTATTATAGTTGTAGAAGAGGGACACATAGGTTTGATAAAATAATGGTGAGAGAATCAGTACAGGGCACAGGATAAAGAGGTTAAGAAGAGATGCAGGCAGGATAAAAACAAGTACATCTTAATGAAGACAACTCAGGTGGAGGATTCTTGGAGAAGAGGAGACTCCAAAACACTATATACCAGATAGTGAAAGAGCTCTCAGGAGGTACAAGAGTGCAAAACCATTCACTAAAAAAGATGGATGGACAGCTGACAAAGACACACGAGGAGGAGGCTGGGAGATGGAGGGAATACTTTG
The DNA here is from genome assembly GCA_020284085.1 of Aporrectodea caliginosa. Classification (NCBI taxonomy): domain Eukaryota; kingdom Metazoa; phylum Annelida; class Clitellata; order Crassiclitellata; family Lumbricidae; genus Aporrectodea; species Aporrectodea caliginosa. Next base: position 825,275 of record JACEVL010000168.1, on the reverse strand, counting down.
AAAACTGCCCAGAGCCGACAACATGCCCAGGAGAAATGGAGTGGACGCAGGAAACCGAAGAGCTCGAAATGGACAGAAATGAAATCAGCGAGGATGAGGTCCGGAAAGCACTCAACAGCCTGAAAAACGGAGGGGCTGCTGGGAATGACGGAATAAAACCGGAACTACTTAAATGCGGAGGAGAGGCGATGGTAAAATCATTAACAAATTTATGCAACAAAGTGTGGAAAGCTGGCAGCTTGCCGAGAGATTGGAGAGATGGCATCATCGTCCGAATCCCGAAAAAGGAGATCCAAAAGAATGTTCCAACTGGAGAGGCATCACGCTCCTGTCGACACCTGGCAAGACCATGGCTTCGATAGTGCTGATTCGTATGAGAACTGCTATTGACGAGAGATTGAGACAGGACAGGCAGGTTCAGGCCGGGGAGATCATGCTGCGAACGAATCTTCACACTCAGACAGATCATAGAGAAGGCTTTAATGTGGCAGACTCCTGTGGTGTTAAATTTCATCGACTTCAGAAAGGCTTTTGACAGCGTCCACAGAGAGTCGCTACGGAAAATAATGGAGCTATGGAATACCAACCAAGATCATAGACATCGCCAGGAGCTTCTACAATGGCAGCCGATGTGCAGCGAGACATGGGGAAGAGGTAGGAGAATGGTTCCAGAATGCAGGGGCTTCTATCCCTATACAAGGCGGGCGCAGGTTGAGCCCAGTGAAAAACAGGGGGGAAGTGTTTCTTTTCAATTTTTTATCACATTTTCTACAAGTTACAGAGTCTTCACTCAGTCCTGTGAAGGATCCACTTTTCTTGTATAAATTAGTGGAAGCCGGTGACATTGTCCGATTAAGTCGCTTGATATTGTTAACACACTGTAGACCTAGGTAGGGCCTACTTAGACCTAGTGTGTTATTGGAGTTCTCGCACTTAATCGCGCGACATTTTCGTCTGTATAATTCTGACAAAAATAAACATTTACATTAGTTTCAACTTAAACATATGCTTTCACTTACGTATTTCATTAACTGAAATACTATGCCACACGAAAAACGAAATATAAACATCGCTGTTGCGAGTTGGCAGGCTTACCAGGTTAGCGAATTAGCGGTACCGTGGCGTATGGCCAGTACCCAACTAACTGTAACCTATACTTGAACCTTATAATCCATAGCATTGTGAGCAACTCTCCTCCCCATTCCATAATCCATTAATGCGCGACTCAAGTTGAGTAGAATGATGAATTTGTTGCATTTCGGCGATTGCGAATGCGAGATTTTAATCTACTTAATTCACACCCGTTGACTCGCATACTTAAACTGCTTAAATATCGAACAACTTTACCATTTTAGGTGCTTTAATTGTTTTGTATTGGTATCTATTGTACATGGTCAATTTAAAATGGAAGCTGGATTGGTGAAAATAATTGTTTGCCTAAATGGAAACTGCAGTATGGGAATTGTCAAAAAATAACTGGGGGGTTAGATGTTGATTTATGTGCAGTTTGGGTGTGAAATGTAGACTTTACTATGGGAGCCTAAAAAAGACTAGGGGGTTGAACCCCCAAACCCCGGCAATTCTCACCCTGGGAAACTGGATTGATTAAATAAATCTTCGCATAAATAGAAGTTAGACTGATGATATTTTAGCAGACGAAACCAGTGAATTACAGACACGTTTATCTAATCAGAAATGAGCAAAAACTCACGACGGCAATAATTATGGGATCTGGGAGAGAGAGTAGGCCCGGCCTTGGGGGGGGGGCGGAAAGGGATTGAGCCCGGTTGGTTAGGGGGATAGAAGCCACTGCCAGAATGTGACTGGAGTACGGCAGGGATGTGTGCTGTCACCAATAATCTTTGCACTGGTGGTGGACTGGGTAATGAAAAGAGCAACGGAGAGCAATAACTCTGGATTGAAGGGGATAAACGCCGATAGGCTTAGTGAATTGGACTTTGCTGATGACATCTCTCTGCTGGATAATACCTGGGATGGAATAAAAGAAATAACAGACAAAGTACAGGAGGAGGCAGCCAGAGTCGGGCTAGCTATAAATCCAGAGAAGACCAAGATCATGAAGATAGGAAAATGGCAAGAAGCGGACAGGATCACGATCGACAATAAGCCAATCGATGTGGTAGATGACTTTTTGCTACCTTGGCAGGACATTGGCGGCAGATAGCAGTTGTGACAAGGAGATAAGGATAAGTATTGGGAAGGCAAATGCGGCTTTTGCGAGACTGGAGAAGATATTGAAAAGCAATGGTAGCAGCGTGAAGCTCAAGATCCGGTTATATGACGCCGTACTGATAAGCACTCTGTTCTATGGAGCAGAGATATGGCCAATGACGGAAGCAAATAGGACAAATTGAAGGCAGTACGTCACAGGTGGCAAAGAAGAATTCTGCACATCTCCTGGAAAGATAAGATCAGAAATAAAAACCATCTGAGAAAGAACATGGCAGGATAAACTAGAGAACATCATTAGAAAGAAACGACTGAACTGGATGGGATACGTGGCCCGAATGAATAATGATAGAAGAGCCAGCCAAGTGATTAACTGGACACCGGAGGGCAAGCGCGGGAGAGGAAGGCCAACAAAGAACTGGATGGAAACTGTTCGAGAAGATCTGAGATGCCTGGAGATGACGGTGGAGGATGCTGTCGAGGTGGCAAAGGATAGGGAAGAATGGAAAAACTGCGTTGCCCGATGTGCAGTCCTGCACGTAAGGACTAAGATCTAAGGTAAGGAGAGAATCAGGGAAGCAGGAATATGGTAAATAGTTAATTGTGTCAACAGAATATTTCACGAGAATTGCTCATGCACTTGCGGAGTAAATACCAGACTCGCTCGAATCTGTTGGCACTTATTTGCAGGCACTCCTCCAGGGCTCCATGGGCCTCCTCTTAACCTCTCCGAAGGAAGTTAAGAAAATTAGCTTCACGACACGTCTAACGCATTTGAAGGAGGTGGACGACGTAGATCCTGTATAGCTTGGCTCATATCGCCTTTTCTCTTCTTGAAATAATTAACTGTTCTTTTATTAATGGGATAGTTCGACTTGCACTGAAAATAGCCAAAGTTGTTCCGGTATGCATGAAAGACGAAAAGAAATTACCTACCCATTTTATAATTATTCTCTCCTATTTTTCGAAATTCTATGAAAAGCTCATGCATAATTGCCTTTTTAACTATGTAAAGAAGGTCGAATATTAAATGCCAATCCCAGCACAGGTTTCCTATACGGCCTTGATGGGAATGCAGGATATGATATCTAAAGTCATTGGAAATAACGAATATTCTGTGGGAGTATTTCTTGACTCTGCAAAAGCATTCGATACGGTCAATCATAATATCCTCCTTACATTATTTCAAAATTACAGTACAAGGGGTGGTGCAACTTAACCCTCGGGCTACTTGGGTGTTTTTGCGACATTGGCTACCAAGGGGTGTGGTTACCACCTCCCTCAGGATTTTGTGTTTGGTTTTAAATATCATATCATGTAATACAGCAATTGATTCAGAATTAATTTTTTTACAGAAATGGTATATTTAGTTGTACATTATGTGAATGCACCTCGAAATAACATAATTTTAACAACGGAACCGATCCATAATTAGCGATATTTTATTTTATTCTTGTGCTTGTTGGATAAACAAATGTAAGATTATTTGCTTTGAAACTGATCTATGTATCCAAGAACATTTTAAATATAATGAAGATTCATTTGTAACAATAGCCTACAAACTAGTCAATAGTCTGTTTTAGTTGCAGCGAAATCTAAAGGCATGCAGCTATATCAACTTGAAACAAGACTTCACTTTATTGTTCACGGCAGTCAAGTATGGCAATGATCCTTGCAGTTAATGCAAGTTACTCCCGTTGTTTTGTGCGAATGCTTCTTACAAACCGGCTTCTCACTTTATCTTCAGTATCTGTTTCAGCTAATATAAGTTCTAAATCTGTAGCTGTAGCTGTTGACAAACGTTTACGTAGAAATGTCGATGTACGTTGTGATGCTGCATTCAGCCATTTCACACAGATAATGCGTAGTATTATTCATTATGATCAGTTTTCAAAAGACAAATCAGAAAGCAAGGAAATGAAGTCCTGCATTCCGTCTAAAGAATGGCATATTTTGTTTCTCTTCCAAGAAGAGTAATGAATACGAAATAGTCGACAAACTTGGGGTGGTAACCACCCCCTGGTACCTCGGCTATATCGGGTATAACATTTAATGGCGTGGGATAGATCTACCACCACGATGTTTATCTCAAAATGTGCGCAAATGGACCTCCTACATCTACCTAAACTGTGAAAATTATATTCCATATGAAACAAGTTTTTCATATGTTTTTCATATTATTTGCAGACGATGGTAGCCTAATGGTTTTTGTTCCCATAGATTATGGTGGCTTTTGTAAACATAATAAATACTGAGTTAATCAGTGTTGCTGACTGGTTTTGTGCAAATAGACTCACACTAAATCTAGATAAAGTTAATTTATCTTATTTAACCCATTAGTGCCCGACGTCCGTTATAACGGACGCTTAGAAAACACGTTAGCAAAAAAACAGGCAACTGAATACAAGGCTCTTCTCTATTTCTTTTTAACATTGGACCATATGACTATACATTCCACTATTGTAATTGCCGGATTATGTCAGTTAGAAAAATATACAGTTTTGGTTTCAACGTCTACTACAAAATGTCAAAAAACATCGTTACAGCTAGTTAGTATATTTTTATTTGGTAATGAACCAAAAATAATTTTAGGAAACTGTTATTGTTGTTTCTAGTACACATATGGGTCCATATGTTGACAGAATATTATGACAATCACTGCTTGTTTTACCATGGAAATTTCCACTGCAATGTTAGCGTCCGTTATAACGGACGTCGGGCACTAGCCCTAAGACATTATTGTTCCTCACAGTAAAGTCACCAAACCTCTCTGTCCCAGCAGTTGCTCTTCTTATTGTATTACTTGCAATATGAAGTAACCGTTAGCTTGAAATCTATTAATTTTAGACTAGCTACTCACTATTTTGTAGTCCCTGGACAATGACCTTCATAGGAAAACTATTCGCAGAGAAAGCAAAACAGCCCAAGGAAAGAACACCTTTCTAGCAGTCTATGTCATTTGAGGTACAAATCGTTATCAGCTTTATGTGAAGTCTGCAGACAGATCATACCAACATATCCAAATGCCAGTCACACATGAATGGACAATGTTGGGCCTGCATGCTGACACGAAGAAACTGAGAAACAAGGTGACAGTCATTCAGAGTTCATCCTGACAACGTGTTCATATCTTACAGACTCTTGCACTACTTGCATGCGTTTGGGTACGAAGCAGAAGGTACAATCAAGGGGAGCTGAACAGGGCAATTTACCCTGAAATATATGGCAGCCAGTAAAGAACCAAGAAGATGATATGCCTTTAGATCGTGTGCTGATGATTTGCTGGCATGACAACAGTGTCTTTTCCACTGCATCAAAGTTTGGGATGGTAGACAAAAGTCGTGTGTAGAGCCAGATGAAAGTCTCTTGTGTTTCTCAAACTCACTTGTTCCACCTCTACAATCAAGGTCTGGGTGGTGTTGATAAGCAAGATCAGGCAATGGGTGATGGTCAATCTTTGTCTACCTGCTTGACGTAACAGTGGTCAATACATGGCATATCTCTCGCAAAGTTTAGGGAGGCGGCGACAGTTTGTTTGACTTCAGTCGACAGCTGGCTGTAAGTCTCCTCAAGTGCCATGGTGTACCATCTATTCAAGGTCGACATGCATCTGCAGTACTGTCTGATGTATGATGGTGACAATCACGAGACACAAACCGTCCTTGCAAGGCTTGAGAAGTGTGTCGCTGGCCTTTGTCACAAGTACTATCACACTGCATAATACGTTCGTGAATAGCCGGTGCCTAGCACTTAGCTATAGATTAGCACTTTAGAAATGTGAAGCTTATGATTACAATCGACTTCATATAGTATATAAATGTGACAAATTATCAAAACATTCCGAAAATATTGTATGAAAGAGCTAGCAGGCTTGATTCTGTAACAGTAAACTAAGTTATGGTTATTACTGGGCTAGTGCCCGACGTCCGTTATAACGGACAGTATGCAAAGTACTCATACTGAAGTAGGTACCAATAAATATGTTGTCAGCAATGTTACTGCACTAAGTTGTTGAGATTACTGAAACTATAACTTAATCTGTTCAGTTTTACAACTTTGGGCACTAATGGGTTAATTGTAACAGGAAAGTCAGTCCCAGTGATAATGTATGTTTGAAAACCGGTATTAATTATGTTTCCAATACCCAGGTTGAGTCCACTAAGTTCCTTGGTGTTCATGTTGAAAAGCACTTAACATGGAGAGAACAAAATTAACCACATTTCAATTAAATAGCGAAAAACGTTGGTGTTTTAACTAGAACCCCCTCTTACATACTCCATAAACCTATTAGACTTCAAGTGTTACACTCTGATCTATCCGTACTTAACTTAATGCAATATGATCTGGTCATTTACGTATGAATCTAGGTTCCGAAAATTGGTAGTATAAAAAAGAGGGCGGTTCTTATGATTGCGGTCATTTCGTAGGGGCAAACACACATTTGTAACGGTCCCCTAATAATAGGTATTCGTCTACTTTCTGGTATGCCCTGATCGTGAGAACGTGTTACTTGTAATGCTTATATCCATTGTAATTGGTTGAATGTATGTCAAGTTATCTACACCGTGAGGCATAAAAAAGGAAGCCCCTACAAAATCGTTATTATTTTTAACAATATTCAAACAATGTCAATGAAATTCATGAAATTTATAGCTAAATAGCAGGCAATGTAAAGAAATTTACAATTTGTACTCAAACTGTCCGCCTTCAGCTTCTACGCATGCGCGCAGTCGCTTGCGCCATTCACGCACCGCCGAGTCAATAATTCGTTGGTCAAGATCGTTCCAAGCAGCTTGCATGATTCGCTTACGAAGATCTTCAACATCACGGACCTTTGCTTTGTACACCATTTCCTGCATGCATCCCCATATTTGATAATCTACGGGATTCAGATCTCGGCTGTTAGGGGGCCATAGTGTCGGAATTATGAAGTCAGGAGTTTCATTCGTCAGAAGTGCAACCGTTTCTCGAGCTCTGTGCGCGGGAGCACCATCTTGCTGGAAAATTTAAAATTCAGAGAATTATCGAATTTCAGGTAGAAGGTCTTCCATGAGTAAAACATCTCTGTAGTATTGGCCGTTGATTTTTAACCCCGGTTCAACAAAGTGAATTGACGTGCGCTCCAGAGAGAGAAGAAACACAGACTGACACCATCAGGGATTTGCTAAACGTCGGACGTGTGCGTAAAAGGCGGTCGGCTGCAATATCACTCTTTCGAGTTCCAACTGCTACATACAGACGATAATTTTGAGCATTGCTAGGAGAAGCAACTGTGAATAATTTTTCGTCAGTAAACCAGATGAAATGCACTAGGCTAGCTGGGTAGCGACGCAACAAAAGGCGACTGCGGTGCATGAATGGTGCAAGCGACTTCGCGCATGCGTAGAAGCTGAAGGCGGACAGTTTGAGTACAAATTGTAAATTTTTTTACATTGCCTGCTACTTAGCTATAAATTTCATGAATTTCATTGACATTGTTTGAATATTGTTAAAAATAATAACGATTTTGTAGGGGCTTCCTTTTTTATGCCTCACGGTGTAGTTCAACCAATGAAATCAATCCAACGCATTTCAAGTTTGAATATTGATTAACATGGAAATGTCAAACTAATGAAATATATTTAAATATGGTCTCGTTTTCTAGTCTAGGGTTATTTATTAAGATTGTTTTAATACTCTAAAACCTTACTTAAACCAGCGCAGTCTACATGGTATTAAGCCTTAAGGGAAACTAAATACCTCCCACGTAGATAGTTTTGTAGTCATTTCTGTGCAACCCCAACGGTCTTTTACTTTGTATACGCGTAGTCTTCACTGTAGGATAGGGTGACCATTTTCTGGCCATAAAAAACCGGGACACTTTTAGGAAAACTGACAGTTGTATAGGAGGGCCTAGCCCTATAGGCCTACTCCCTATAGTCAGCTGCAGTTACTATAGTTACAGTAAGTTACTTATAGAATAGAACTGATATAGCCTACTATAGTATACTGCAGAAATACCTTGAAGAGGTTGAAAGTTAGCGCTAGGCCTATTTCTCGGAAGAGTGAAAATTTTCTTTAGTAAAGTTCTGTTCTGCGAAAAATTGGTACTGGTAATTCATCATTTTAGAGTTCTTTATTATGTACGCATTATAGCATATCGTTTAATATGCCAGTGTCCATGATAACTGAAATCAATCCAACTTCTATTTACGCAAGTAGGCCCTATTATTTAATCAATTCAATTTCTAGGTCTGGTTTCACACACAAACTTTTTTCATCAATCCAACTTCTGTTTTTGCGGGATTGAAACCATCGTATTTATTTTAGCAACGTAAACTACGGTTTAAAGTTTGACATGAATTGCAGAATATAGAATTTGTCATCTTTGCGTGTTTGGAGTTTCTGTGTAAGTTGTTTGAGCCCCTCAGTTGTTGTGAAAACTGTTCATTATCGCCTTCAAAGCTTAAAACTGCAACATTGAACAGTGTCAGCTGTTTGTGTCAGAAACCGGGACAATTTTGCACTTTCGCAAGAGTCGTCGGGACACCGGGACACACCACATAAAACCGGGACATGTCCCGGAAAACCGGGACGTATGGTCACCCTACTGTAGGACGACGATGACGATGGCCATGGCTTTCGTTGAATTGGTAAGTGAGTTTCTTCAGAATCTGTAGATTGTAGAGTTCATGTTTTATCGCATCTACTTAGAATGAATAAGAATATGGATGAGTTATATGAATCTCTTTGCTTTAATATCCACTTCACAAATCGACAAATCCAACCGTCCAGTTCGAGGAAATTCCAACGAACTTGACAACGTATGTAGATTTAAATTTCTATAGAGATCGACACGACGTTTAACTCCGTTCGATTAAAAGATTCCTTTGGTAGAATCTAACTTCGCAGCACTGTTCGTATACTCATTGAGTATAGTTATTATCATAAACTTATCGATTTACGATTAAAGAAAACTTTCTAACGCTCTAATGCTTCAAAATCAGAGATAGATAGAGAGAGAGATAGAGAGATAGATAGAGAGAGACATAGAAAGATAGACAGCGCTGCGCATCCTGTTACGAAATTGAGGCTAACTCTGGCCGTAGGCTAGAATACCCGATGTCTAAAGCAAAATGTACATCCGAGTACCAGCGAGCCTAAGTTGAAAGAGTGAAAATTATTAATGCGACTGGCTAGGGTGCATTATTATTATATTAAGCTAATGTGAAAATGGACGTGTGGACAAATTGTCGTAATCAATCTTCATCTACAGCGTTTATCGTGGTAGTAAAGCAGCGTTCTGTATTTTAGCTTCAGTTAGTCTACAGGGAACGATTTCAACATGTCTAAACCTGATTAGAATTGGAAGAAAGATAAATATAAGAAAAACCAAACGATGATGTTCGTCAACAAATTGGTTAAAGCGCTTGCCTTGCAACGCAGCGAGTACGGATTCGAGCTTCCTCTGAGACGGTTACTGTGTGTGTGCAATTGCTCAGCGGCATCAATTCATGCCTGGTCATTAGATAATAGCGCTTAATAAATGCATAATAATAATAATAATAATAACAATAATAATAATAATAATAATAATAATAATAATAATAATAATAATAATAATAATAATAATAATAATAATAATAATAATAATAATAATAATAATAATAATAATAATAATAATAATAATAATAATAATAATAATAATAATAATAATAATAATAATAATAATAATAATAATAATAATAATAATAATAGTAACACCATTTCTAGGACTACGCTCTAACATTACTTCGAACGAGCAGTGGATGCATGATATCTACCATTTAAGATATTATGTTCATTGATCAGCAACAGTGTTGGATGATGAAAGCTGTCTGTCATTTTGGCGGTTTACTTTTTCTAAATACAGACATCATTCTATATTTCTGACAGGTTTGGACTAATACTCCTGCCGAGTCTGCTTATCATAATTATTTTTTCGTTTCAGTTCCGATTTACTGCATTCAACAGTTTTGGTTTCCAGTTGTTGTGACCTTCAGTGACTGGAAATGGTTAACGTACAGCTGCAGAGGGACAAGTCTTCGACTGACGCTCAAGTCTCAGCTCTACAGACTACAGCCCAATTTACGTTGGGATACCTTCCATGGGCGCCCGCACATAGGGACAAGAGGGGGCACTTGCCCCCATTGGAAATTGACACCTATTTCTTAACTACAACTTTTGGTGTTTAACAAACTTCTTCGCACTACACCAATGAAACTAATGATACACAAAGTGAAGCTGAGAAATTTAAGTTTAGTTAAGAATAACAAATTTCTAGTTATATTGTAATTGTAATTGAACATTTGTATAGCGCCACTCAGGGATTCAGAGGCGCTCCCCGACCCAGGGCTCTAACAAATAAGATAGTCTTCAGTTTCGTTTCCGAAACAGAGGAATAGAAAGGCTGAGGAGCTTAAGACGCAATTCATGCGGAAGATGGTTCCAACTGGAGGGGCCGACATAAGCAAAGCTTCTGGATTGAGCAGTTGCACCACGCAAGCGAGGGACAACCAGAAGGCCTCTGGTGGCCGAGCGCAGTAGTTTTCTATTGTTATGATGAAAAATACTCATGATCTTAATTTCCTGTTTTGCATTTGTCAAGCTCTTGTTAAAAAAGTTAACCGTGACCATTGTGCTTTGCCTCCGGGCAAAAATATTTTTGGGCACCCATGATACCTTCGATCCGTCTTAACAAGAGCGAGGCAGTCTTTGGAGCGGCAATCACTGTCAGTTGCGGAATGTCTTCTCTATGAATCGGGCTACGAATATCTGCCCAGCGGGTATCTGGTGGCTCAAAGGATTTCCGGGCGCTGTGTCGTCATCCATCTGTGAGGGACTGCTGGACGATAAGAAATAAGACAACCATGAGCTATCGGCGTGGAGCGCATGCCTATCGTTGTTCCTCGTCCTTCATTCTGCGCGCTTCAACCCCCCCTCCCAAATGAATTGCCGAATTTTTTTATATGCTTTTATATGCGATATACAAAATAACCTTAAGTTTTGCGACCATGTCCAGTGGAAAACAACCCAGAAATTGTTTCCCGGCTACGCTACACTATAATAGGGCTATAAGCGCTGGCATGAAATCGTAATTACGAGCGGATAAATTATTATGTAAGTAAGTAAGTATTTCCTTTATTGAGAAGCACTAGCAAACGCACAGCACTGTACATAGCAAGATTAATACATTCAAACAAATAAACAAAAATTTCTATATACAACCATAGAATTGAATGAGAGGCTTTATTGTACAGAGCTAGTCATAGGGGAAAAAGAAGGGTTTAAATAGCCAGATCTAGGGAAAACATATCGTTTATTTGTATAGCATCCGGGCAAGGAAGCATTTCTGAGACAGGTTGTCAAACATGGGAAGCTCACGGTTATGGGACCGTGGCCGCAGGGACTTGCGCGATTGCTTGATCGGTGGCAACAATTTATGCAGAACATGACAAGGATTGTGCAGAATACAGGCAAAGAGTCTAGTATCCGCATTGCTGCAGAGAGTCTCAAATGAGGGAGAAGATGGAGGTAAGTACCCCTGGCGTACCAACCTTCGGATAATTCCCTCAAGGGCCTCCCGTTCCTGCACTCTCGCAAAGCTCCACCACACAGGCGAGCAATACAGCATCATACCAACCGTAGTGGCACGAATTACATCAAATAAACTGTCCCCCGAGAGCCCATGCGACCTCAGGATCCGAAGTGCATAAAAGGACTGCCTTGCTTTTATGGTCAGACGTTTAATGTGACTAGAGAACCCACATTTCGCTGTAAGCTCAACACCAAGAATATTTAGGGTTTGCACTCTTGCGATACCTTTTAGAGGAGAGGGGAACATACCGATGGTACCCCGGGGAAGCGTGAAAATGTGGGCTGTGATAAAGTGATACGTCAGCGATGTGTTTGAACCACGGCAAGTGAACTCTTTATAGCAAAGAAGACTGTTACTTTTGTCGCCAACATCTGAAATGCAAAATGATCGCCTAATTTTCCACTCAAACGTTTTGCATTACCATTGTTCGCCATATTATTTACTCCGGAAATAAGTAAAATAAATTAGTCGAACAAACCGAAATTAATCGAATTAATTTTTTTACAATTAATCTGTTGAATAATCGTTAAAATCCGCAGCCTTATTAGTTAAGGATATAATCATATGTCCTACGTATGGGCGCTATATGTTGGAAATATGAAGCTCGTATGGAAATATTAGAAGCCTATATAAACACCATAACTTCAACATACGTTGCTTTTTATGATACACATGAGCTTAATCTTTGTTCCTAAGTCTCTTAATCAGGAAGCCGATTCGATTGCTTGGACGATCTTTTGGACCGTTTCTCACAGGGTGTTTTGCTCTCGCCTCTGTATTGCTGCTATATCCCAAACTTCATTCTCTGCTTGGATACATCAGTTCTCTCGGAATTGAACATCCTTTCTGGCGCAATAGCCGCCGTCTTACATTCTATTGCAAAATTCCTCCATTAGTGACTTCCCAGCTACAGCCATCTTACATGACATTGTATCTCCTCTCGCCTTGTTTTGTGTTTTCCCGTTATTTTGAATTTATAAACCTGCTACAATAAACGTGTTTCTCCCTGCGAAAGGGCATTTTTGTACAGTAACTAGTAACTTCCTTCCACTAGTAACTTCCTTTTTTTCTTTTTGGCTCATTTATTTGCCCTGGGTCATCAGTGCCCGTTATCCAACCTAATCTTTTATCAGAAGTTAGTTGAGCTAGTTCTGATATGTTAATTGTTAACCATAATCTACTCTATCCAGCTTCTATTGCTTTGTAGTTTAGGACAAAGTTTCCATAGATTTTAATTCCTCATTATTTCTTCAATTTATCTATGCCATAGTTACACTGTTTTTTTAAAGTTATTTAAGAAATAGGCCTATGCCTATTTGCAGACGAGTTTCCAACCGGAGAATGCTGGCCGTGATCTTATCAATAATTATAATATCTGCTACCTGCTGGAATTGCTTGCTATAGCAGTAACGTAGTACTGATCGTCAATGACACAAAATAGTGCAGCTTTGGATATTTCGTCCAGGCTTCAAGTAGAAATTGATAATAGTACAAATACTTACAGTGTGCTTGAAGCCTTGATCCGATACGGATACAATCTAATATTGTTCTTTCTGCAATATGTTTACTAGCTGGTGATGCCGGGATTCAACAATCAACGGCGAAATTCAACCTGCAACTGGTGTACTTTGCAGTAACACAACACTCGTTCCGGTTAGGCTATTGCTGAACTCATTGTGCAAAAAGTAGTTCATGTTGGCCTATTTTCGGTCCTGATAACATTCATGTACTAAAATTGAAACTGTTTTCTAAAATTAATTGCTTCTAATCTATATCGCATTTATTTGAATGTAACGTGCACAGAATACAAATTGCCTGACAGAAATTGATGGCTCGTGCACCTAAATGCGCACAATTTTACGCCTATATTAGCCTATACATGTAGCGTTGAAAGGTTAGTCTGTAGACGGGGTAATGGTAATGGTAATACAGAGGCACGATGAATAGAAGGACGAGGGTTTGATACCCGCCAGCCACATACGGTTGATTCAGCCATAGGGGCGATGTAAAATGAGCAGCAGTAGTACGGATCGGAGCCTAACAGACTGTCATACAGTTGTAAAATCGAATCTTGTTTACCTTGTTAACGTGTGTTCCTACTATTTCATGTAATCATACTGCGGTTTGTCAGTTTGAATTGAATGAATGAATATTTAAAAAAGGTAACCTACATGTAACAAGGTCTTAGAGGTCAACGCTGCTGAATAAGTTGGTGCCCTGCGCTTCACTTTGAAAGTTTGGAGTTTACGATTACGATTACGAGAGCTCTACATGCTCTACTCGCTCGGATGACCGGCCGTTGTAGCTACGGTAGCTGCCACGCTTAGCCACGGCTATATCGGCATCAAAAAGACAAAAGACGTACAGTAGTCAGTTGAACACTTTATTCGTTGACGTGCAGCAAATAATCTATAGTTTATATACTAGAACTCCTATACAATCTCTTTATGATTTCGTGCATCCTTTGTATATGGGTTATCCTTGAGAGAAAGTCTAGTGGTTAGTGTGCAGGGCTGTCAACACAGAGGTGTTCGAGTTCAAATCATCGGCAAGACAGAAATTTGTGTCGAGGTTCTGCTCCACCTGCGCCCCTAGTCAACTCAGCTATAATGAGTACATTGACCGTACAATCTCGATGGGTAGACGCGTGGGCGAAGGAGAGGACTGGTCACCCTCCCCCATATGCCGAGGAAAAGAGAATTTCTTCCTTGTAGGAGACAGGTCACAAAGGACATTCTTATGTATTTGTGGCTGGTCATTTATACTTGACTATAGGTAGCCCCATATGTGTATGTGTCGTCTCTCTGCATAAGTGTCCTTATCTGTTTCTGTCTCTTTCCGTATTCTCTACTTCTGCTCATGTGATGGTCATTCAGGCTCTTCGGTCTGGATTGTGTACGTGTACGCGCTTCACAAAAGACATTCTTCTGTATTTGTGTGTCTTATTGAGAGATTCAGAGTTCAAGGGCGGGTCATACATATTTGGATATAGGTGGCCCCATATGCGTCGTTTCTCTCTGTGTCATTCTCCGTATCTGTCTCTGTCTGTTGCTGATCTCTCTCTTCTCCCTCATGTGACGGTCACTCACGCTCTTCGGTCTAGATTGCATACTTTACGCACTTCTCCTAATTGTTGTAGGTGCATGCGCGGTTGTCTCAAATAGTGTGAAAGTTTTTACAGGGATCTAATAGCGCCACAGAGGTCAACCTCAATACATTTAGAATCTTTAACAACCCCACTATATTTAGAATCTTTAACAATGTGTTGAATTGGCCTCTAGGCCTAGTTCTTGAGGATCTAACGGCACCAATTATGCCAGTGAACCGACTACTGTAGCAGCCTGCGAAGGGTTTTCTGTCCGTAGAATATATGTTAAAGTGACATGATTTTCTCTTTCCTTTCAGGTTGAATCTGATAAATTTACAAGTGCGCTGTCTATCCTTTTTATTAAAATACATAGCTTTGCTTCACGTCTGGAGCAAGTGTTGCGAGTATTGACGGCGTATCCGTGCATCTGCAGGAGATGGCGCGTTTTGAAATACTCTCGAATTTTATGTGGTAAATTTTAACTATACAGAAAATTTTCAATCAATCAATATAATTTACATCTCATTGATTGCATTTTAGAAAACGCATTTGTTAGTAGACCTTCTCGCTAAAGGGCATATAAATGAGATGAACAGGGAGGAACTGGGGCAGAGGGTGATATCTTTCATACTGCTCCTGTCAGGCTATTAAAGGAGTTGAATAATTTAGTAATCTGCTAGATTTTAGGGGAATGGTTACAACAGTGAAGTTGCAACGCTTTGATCACATATATTCGTGTTTATTATTAATTCAAACTGACGCAGAGCAGTATGATTACAAGTCATAGTACGAACGGATGATTGAAAGTTATTACAGAAGTCGAATTTAACTGACTGCCAGCCAATTAGGCGCCCATCACGTCCTACTGCAGCTCATTTTTACCATCGCCCTTAGTGAGTGGAAGGCTGAATTTGCACTAGTATAGACCTATGCATATATCTACATCTATCATTTATACCACCGATTAAATAAATATATTTGGTGAGTATACACTTACAAGATTCGTTATATTTTACACGATGTGATGACATCAAGAATATTGTCACAATATATAGTGCGGTGGATATGTAAATATGTAGGCTCTATAGCCTATACGCTATAATCATGGACCCAGCTCTCGTTCATGGTACCGACTGGCACTGCCAGGCAGTTTAAAAATAAGTGTTTACGGCAGGGCAAAATGAGTATATGGCTGCCGTTTGTAGCCTACGAAGCGAGAAACTATGTCCTACATTGAATGCAAGAAAGAGAGGTCATAGCCGTCACGGTCTTTCTACGAAATAGGCCTACTCACAGGTTCACCGAAGCGGCCATTTCCAGTAGGTATTCCCGTATATAGTACACCTGGTAATCTGTACACCTTGGCTTTTGTTGTTTTTTGGAGTTTGGGGGCACTTATGTATAAGACGACGACCTCTTGCAGTATACATATATTATGCTTTTCTCGAAGAACATGATATTCAAAGGTGTTTTCCACTATTAGTCAATGTTTTCCTGTAATCCACTCTTTCACCTGCTTTTGAAGGTTGCTGCGAGCCGGCTACCCAACTCAAGTCCCTCCCATTGCAGGATGAGGTAGGTAGGATTACCCTATGGTTCAGACCAGCTTAACCTTCGCAGGACCAAAACATTTTACGATACGTCGAGGTCCAAGCGGGATAATTTTTTACCCCACCAAAATTTGTCATATCTCAGCTGACATGTGAGCTACAATAACAAATGAAGTATCGAATTTAATAGTGTCAAGGTCAAGGAATCCATTTCTTGTAGCGCCAATAGAGTGCAAATGTTACTTTCAAAGATGGCGGCCAATATGGCCGCCAAAACACACAAAAATGTATATCTCAGCTCATAGTTAAGTTACCATAACAAATACAGTGTCTAATTAAATAGATTCAAGGTCATCGAATCGATTTTTTGCAGTGCCATTAGTGTGCGAGTGTTACTTTCTAAGATGGCGGCCAATATGGCCGCCTTAAAACACAAAATGCATATCTCAGCTCATAGACAAGCTACAGCAACAAATGAAGTGTCGAATTTAATAGTTTCAAGGCCAAGGATACCATTTTTCGTAGTGCCAATAGTGTGGGAATGTTATTTTCCAAGATGGCGGCCAATATGGCCGCTTAAACAAATGAATGTCTATCTCAGCTTATAGGTAGGCTACCATAACAAATAGAGTGTCTAATTAAATAGATTCAAGGTCACCGAATCGATTTTCTGCAGTGCCAATAGTGTGTGAGTGTTACTTTCCAAGATGGCGGCCAAAACACACAAAATGCATATCTCAGCTCATAGGCAAGCTACAGTAACAAATGAAGCGTCGAATATAATAATTTTAAGGTCAGTCAATCGATTTTTCATAGTAGCAATAGTGTAGGAATGCTACTATCCAAGATGGCGGACAAGATGGCCGCCAAAACACCAAAATTTGTATATCTCAGATCAAAATAAGCTACAATAACAAATGAAGGATCAAATTTTATAGTTTCAAGATCAAGTAATCGATTTCTCGTAGATGCAATAGTGTTAGATTGATACTATCCAAAATGGCGGCCAATATGGCCGCCAAAACAAAAATATTTATGTCTCACCTCATAGGTAAGCTACCGTAAGAAATAAAGTGTCGAATTTAATAGTTTCAAGATCAAGGAATCCATTTCTCGTAGTGCCAATAGTGTGCGAGTGTTTCTTTCCAAGATGGCGGCCAATATGGCCGCCAAAACACAGATATAAATATCTTAGCTGATTGGTAAGCTACGATAGCAAATGAAGTGTCAAATTTTATAATTTCAAGGTCAAACAGTCCGTTTTTTCGCAGTAGCAAAAGTGTCGGGATGATGCTATCCAAGATGGCGACCAATGTGGCAGCAGAAACAAAACATGCATATTTCAGCTTTAAGTTTGGCTAAAATATCAAAAGAAGTGTCAAATTTAATACATTCAAGATCAACGTATCGATTTCTCGTAGTGGCAATAGTATGGAAGCGTTACTATCCAAGATGGCGTCCATTATGACCGCCAAAAGCAAAATATGAGCTGAGATATACAAATTTCTGTGTTTTGGCGCCATATTGACCGCCATCTTGAAAAGTAACACTCACACACTATTGCCACTACGATAAGTCAATTCCTTGACCTTGAATATACTAAATTTGACACTTCATTTGTTAATGTATCTTACCTGTGAGCTGAGATACACATAGTTTTGTGTTTTAGCGGCCATATTGGCCGCCATCTTGGAAATTAACACTCTCATACTATTGCCGTTACGACAGATCGAATCCCTGACCTTGAAAATACTAAATTCCACACTTCGCTTGTTGTTATAGCTTGTCTATGAGCTGGGAAATGCATATTTTTGTGTTTTGTCGGCCATATTGGCCGCCATCTTGGAAAGTAGACTCTCCACAATTATGCTACTATCAAAACTTAATTCTTTGGTAGATTCAGAACTTTATTTATGATTTTAAGTTACTTCTGAGCTCAGATATTTAAAAAATATTTTTTTCCTATGTTCGAAAAAATAACGACGTCGAGGACCAAGCGGGGTAAATATTTACCCCATGACACTGTGGACTTAAATATCTTTTCCCCACAACATGACATCAAGGTGGTTATGGTGTCAGAATATGTCCGGGGTATTAACTTGTAAACACATGAAACGTCAAATTATAACTCCCCACAGTTGCTCCGCAATCAACATCCAAATACCCCTGGGGTAATTATTTACCCCGCTTGGTCCTGCGAAGGTTAAGGAAGTTTACTCTTTCTCTACAGTTCAGCTCTTTTCTTTGAACTTGGCTTTGTTGTTCGGGCTGCTTCCAAAGTATCGACGGTGATAGTTAGGATTTTGTGGCCTTGTCCTTACATATTGCATTTCTGAAAATCAAGTGGGCAAACGTTTTGAAGTAACAATCTATCAGCAATTGGTTTGAAAGCCATACAAGTCTATAGGTTTCTATCATGTTCCTTAGCAAGTTATATAATGCGTGGTCACATAATCGATTGGATAGGAGCTCCTGGAGCGTCTTTGGTAGATCGTTGCCAGCAATATTCTTTGCCATTCCTTATTGTTCTGCTAAGTAATACTGTTTACACTCTAATAGAAAGTAGGCCTATATCGTTTTCTGAGTGTTGCATATTCCGTTTGTAGGCTGACCTATATTAATAAAACGATAATGCCGTGTTATAGCCTTAATTTGGTACTTAAATCTTTATTTGCCCCGTTTATACTTATTAAGTTTTATTCTTTTAATAATTACCGTTGGCTCTAGAGTTTTATAGTGCAAACCAGATGTCTGGCTATCATTTTCTTTTTGCCAGAGCGCTATAGCATATTTAAGTTGTACCTTACTTACTTCAAGGTTGACAGTGGAACTGGAATGTGAAGTTGCATCCTTACATAACGAGTCGGCTATCTTATTCCCAGTTATGGTCATGTGGTTTGGTATTCATTCAAATGTCAAATTGCAATTTTGAAGATGCAGAGTTTTAATAATGTAGAGAAACTAGGACGACGTAACGGGTTGTTTAGAGAAACTAGAATGACGTAACGGGTTGTAAGTTTTGAACTAAGCCGCCGCTTTCATAGAATAATGGTTGCCTTGGTAACGCGGCTCGGTCGATCGTCGATCGTCGAGCGATAAGCTTTGAAGTACGCCGCCTAGCCGTAGATTCCCCGCACATTCCTGCCTCTTGTCGCCGGCTGAACTGGAGACCAAAGGAATTCTGTCCTTTGATGTAGGCGAACGGTCCAGGCTCGATTTTATTTCTGCACTGAGTGACTTTTAGCAGTGTGCGTGTCTGTTTGCCTGTCTGTGAGAATCTCTCTCGTTGTATGTGTGCGTGCGTCAGTGACGTGTTTACACGTTTAACAGTGTGTGTGTCTGTGTGCGTGTCTGTGGGAGTTT
The DNA here is from genome assembly GCA_020284085.1 of Aporrectodea caliginosa. Classification (NCBI taxonomy): domain Eukaryota; kingdom Metazoa; phylum Annelida; class Clitellata; order Crassiclitellata; family Lumbricidae; genus Aporrectodea; species Aporrectodea caliginosa. Next base: position 805,468 of record JACEVL010000168.1, on the reverse strand, counting down.
CTCTCGTTGTATGCGTGCGTGTGTCTGTGACCAGTTTACTTGTGATGTCATCACGCCTTTGAAGATTGCTTTCTAGCGGGTCACTATTAGCGGCGAGCCCTTAGAACTTCTCTGCTTACGTCAGCCTAGTAAACGCGCATCAAGTGGGTTTCCCTTTGATGGCTCTTCATTGCATTAGTGACAAGCCCTCTTTGATGTCTCTTTATTGTATTAGCGGCAAGCCCCTTTGAACTCCCCTGTCTTCGGGTATATAAGGGCCTGTTTTTGCTTAGTTGAGGAGCTTTTGGTATGATTTTGACGGGGTTAGAACCCGTGAAGTTTGTGTCAGTAGTTGTTGAATTTAAGACGTTGAATTGACTGCTGTCCATTAATTGTTGCTGAATAAAGAAACGTTAGTCGTATACGGTGTGTGCTCTAAAGACCTCTGCTAGACCACGGAGGCCTGATCAACGTGGATGTCCTGGGGGACACGGGAACAACCCCCAGCCTGCTGCCGCCTGCTGTCCTGCCATCCTGGTAAAGTGGTTTGCGACGGGGGCAATCCTGCGAGGCCATTGATCCCACCAACGGGGTCTGGGCGACTGAGCAATCAACTTGTACATTGACGGTCCCTCCCTCGGCCGGGAAGGACGGAGAGACGATACCCCCCTAGTGGGGATGACAATTGTGGTTCCCAACAATTTTGGTACCCGAAAGCGGGGTATTGAATGAAGAGCAGACAACCCACTACAATTTTGCTACCAGAGAAGTGAGTTGTGAATTGACGACACCGTATCAACGACCGACGACGTTTGATGGCGGACGAAGAAACCCGCATTTATACAGTCTTAGACGCTGCCGAGATCACAGCTACGACTTCAACGCCTGCCGCGAGAAGAGGAAGCACAATGGACGAGCAGCCTGAGCAACGCCTGATGGATGACGACTTCCGGTTCGAATCCAGACAGAGGCAGTCGAGAGAATGGGAAAGACCGGAAGAAACGACGTCTTTGCCGAGAATTCTGGAGAACATCGGTGGCCTGCTGAAAAGTCGACCGATGCAGATGAAACCTAGCCGCTTTGATGGGACAGGTTCGCTCGAGTCATTTCTTGCTCAATTCGAGGTGTGTGCGAGACATAACCGATGGACCGAGACGGAGAAAGTCGATTTCCTCCGCTGTGCTTTGGAGAAGGCCGCCACTCAGCTGTTATGGGACTTTGGAGCTCAGCCTGACGTGAGTTATGAAGAGCTGGTCGAGCGACTGAGACAGCGCTACGGCACTGAAGGCCAAGCCGAGACCTTCAGAGCGCAACTCTACTACCGACGCCAGCGTGCCGATGAAAGCCTGAGTGATCTTCTGCATGAAATTCGCCGATTGGTGGTCCTCGCGTACCCCGTTCCCTCCAACGAGACTACGCAGATAATCGCTCGAGACGCCTTCTTGGAAGCCATGCGTGACCGGGAACTTTCGCTAAAAGTACGTGAGCGAGAGCCCAAGACGTTAGATGAGGCCTACCGGACGGCTCTTCGCCTAGAAGCCTACCAGAGAACGACGGAGTTGGACGATCGCCGACGGCCGCCGAACCGAGTCCGAGCAACGCAAGAGATCGACACGTCTTCCCAGATCCAAGCCCAGCTAGACCGATTTCTCGCGAAGCAACGCGAGGAACAGCAGAATTGGCAACGCGCGCTGGAGAACAAGATCGACCAACGCCTACGAGAGATGCGAAGCCAGACTCCGACGAATGACGATCGGGACCGAGCCGGTCGCCCCGGAAACAGCACCGAAGAAGCTACGAGGCGGACGACGACCTGCTACAACTGTGGTAAAGCCGGTCACATCGCTCGCAACTGCCGCCAAGCACGCCGTTCCAACAACCGCACCAACCAGACAGCCGCTGAAGCAGCGACGCCTGAAGAAGCCACGGTCTTGAATCACACTACGAGACCGAGACTGCCGAATCGCGCCAGCAACAACGCGATCTTCATCCGAGGAACAATCAACGGGCAGTCGCAGATGTGCTTGATTGACACCGGATCGGAGGTGAGTCTGGTGCCGTCTTTTGTCGTCGAAGGGGTAAAACTAAGTCCCTGTCATAGATTTTTGATGGCTGCAAATGGTACTGAAATTAGGGTTCTTGGGGAAGTAACAGTTCCGCTTGAGGTACGCCCTGGTTTTAAGCTTTCCACTACGTTTTTAGTATCAGACCAAATCACTGAGCCTATGATGGGTATGGATTGGTTGCGACAGCATCGCTGCCGTTTAGGTTTTGGTTCGGGTTCCTTGTACGTAGGCCGTAGACGTCTCAACCTTATTAAAGGTAACGGTTCTATGTGGTGCCGACGAGTAATTGTCGCTGAAGAAGTTGAGGTATCCCCGAAAAGCCAATATGATATACCCGTTCGAACCCTGTATGGAGATCTATCCACGGTCGCACCGGCCTGGATGACGGAGGCTAAAGAGATACAGCCTGGAGTTCATCTCGCTCGAGTTGTAGTTGGTGATAAAGCCGATACGACTCAAGTTAGAGTAGTAAATTTGAACGAAGGTCCGGTAAGGTTTGCTAAAGATTTACCGTTAGGAGGATTACACCCGGTACAGGTAGACCGAAATACTGTACGCGCTCGGGACGTCGAAACTCTTAGTGAGGTGTCCCCTAGCGAGATGCTGTTAGCTGACTTACCTGAGGAGGTACCAATCGATACGAGAACGCAATTAGAGAAATTGTTGCTAGAATATCAAGATGTTTTCTCTGTATCGGAAGGAGATTTAGGACGAACGTCGGTAAGTACACACAAGATCGACACGGGCGATGCACGACCTGTGCGACAGCCATTGAGACGACAGCCGCTTCCGCACCGAGCCGCTGTTGATGAGCAGTTAGATAAGATGCTAAAAAATTTGTATGAGAGCGCACATGTTAAGACATACTGGCATCAACGCGATGGGTTATATCTACGTGATGGAGTAATGTACCGTAAGAAACCCGATGGAGCAGAACAAGTGTTAATGCCTAAGGCTCTGCGAGAGGAATTCTTGAAGCTCGCTCATACCGGAGTGACTGGTGGTCACTTAGGTGTCCGACGTACCAGATGGCAAGTAAGGCGACGTGCGTATTGGGTAGGTTGGTCGGGTGAGGTTAAGAGGTTTTGTAAGTGTTGCCCGCAGTGTAACCAATACCATCGGGGCAAACCTCCTCGACAAGGCCCACTACAACCGTTACCTTGTGGTGAACCCTGGGAACGTTTAGGTGTAGACATAACTGGTCCCCACCCAAGGAGTAGACGGGGAAATGTCTATATTTTGACCGTTATGGATTATTTCACTAAATTTGTGGAAGCGATACCCATGACCAATCAGGAAGCCGCCACAGTCGCTAAGGCGTTAGTAGATAACGTAATTGTTAGATACGGGGCCCCGCTCCAAATTCTAACGGACCAAGGGACTAACTTTGATGGGAATTTGTTCAAGGAACTTTGCAAATTGTTAGGCATAGATAAGGTCAGAACCTCTAGTTACCACCCTAGTGGGAATGGGTTAATTGAAAGATTCCATAGGACGCTCAATGCTATGTTGGGAAAAATCGTAAGCAGCCATCAAAGGGATTGGGATGAAATGTTACCCTCTGTCCTCGCTGCCTACCGATCCTCGCTTCACGATACCACTGGATTCACACCCAACTTCCTCTTATTCGGCCGAGAATTGAGAGCTCCGCTGGATCTTGTCTACGGAAGACCCCCCGACGCTGATCTTGCCAATGCCACGTATTCGAGTTATGTCCATGACCTGGCCGATCGAATGGAATCTGCGTACCGACTGGTACGCGAGCAGCTGCAATCTGCCGCCGAACGAAGAAAGCGTACCTACGACATGCGAGTTAGACCCAAAGAATTCGCTAAAGGCCAGCGCGTATGGTACTTTACACCTCGTCGATACCAAGGAAGGACTCCCAAATGGCAACGACTCTATACGGGCCTTTTCCTAGTCGTCGAGCGCAGTGGAGCCGTGAACTATCGCATCCAAAAGACTGTGAACTCACAGCCTTTTTTGGTGCATGTTGACAAGTTACGTTTATGCTACGACTCAGAGTCAACGACGGAAAGAGAGGAGATTGCCGACCAATCACGTGACGACGACGTGGTTAGCCAGCGGCCCAAACGCGCGACGCGTAGGCCGATTCGATTTCAGTAGACGCCTTTGTCGGTAGCCGACAAAGATGAACAGTTCCTGCCCTGCTTGAAGGGAAGTGGGCGGCGCTTCGGCCGACCAATCATGAAGACGTTGTTTGGCTAGGTGTCGGCTGAGCGGCAACTTCAAAGGAAAGACTTCAAAGAGGCGGCAACATCAAAGAAGAGCGCTGCATTGCTTGGTAACGTTCATTTGCGCTCTAGACGTTGAACGTGATAGACGTTGTATATTTGACGTTATTAACGCTGACTGAAAACTTTGTCATGGCCGGTTTTGAGACGCGAAGGTGCGGACTTTGTCCCGCATCCTTTGTTGGGGTCGACACCAGGCGTGCCCTGAGACTTCATCAGAGCACCGTACACGCTTTGTCCAGCATTCCCGTCGCCGGATGGACTGCTGAAGCGGAAAGTGCGAAACGAGCCCTGAGCGACTATATGAAGACTTTGAGAGAATTTGCGTCTGTCCATGGGTGTGATCAACCGCTGAATACTGATGACAATATTCACCAGTGGAGCGATGACATGGGCACATGTGAGCCCCTGGATCTGAGCACCCGAGACAGTCCGACAGGGGAAGACAGTCCTCCTGTTGCGCCTCCGCCCTCGCCTGCTGACTCGGCGTCAGAGGGGCGTGCTCTCGATGAAGGTAACTGGAGCGACTTGAACTTGGAACTTCTGGACCAAGAAACTTACGTGGATCTGTTGGTGAATCTGGCCGCTTCTGACGATGGTCCTCGCCTCCTCACGGGCGACCTCTTCTTCCTTATCCAGGCTGGACGACGCTTGGCTGAGCACTATACACTGGAGGGGTTCCAAGCCTACATTGAACGGTGCAATCCACGCTGGCCGTCTGGGATGGTCGCTGAAGTTTATTGGGGATGCCATGTTCCCGTCGGAAGCTTATGCGCAGAGGTGATGACATCCATGGACCATTTGACCCTGGACGATCCTGAATAGGAAGTCTTCCGTCCTGCCTATTCTGGTGAACACTGAAAACAAAGATGCTGGGTGAAAACAATGAACAGGTTTGAAAGATTTGGTGAGAACAAATTGATTTGTTTCTGTAAGCTGATTATCGTTGAATTCTTTCACGTTTTGTGTGGCTTAACATGATCATTTGAACGATTTTCGTATTGTGTACAGAAACCTTTTCTTTTGTGATCGAATTGATTTAATTACGTTGACCCAATTGCATTACACTGAGTGATTTAATTGCATTAATCTGAGTGATTTAATTGCATTGATTGAGTGATTTATTCGCTTTGGCCCAATCGAGTTGATTGCGGTGATTTAATTGATTTAATTGCAGTGATAACGAATTTACTTGCATTGATTGCGTTGGCTGCATTAATTGCATTGGTTGATTCTAAGTGCATTGATTTAGTTTGATTGTGTTGACTGACTTAAGTGTGTCGATTGAATCGATTTAATTTCATCTAATGATTTAGTTGATCGAATTATCTTGAGGTAATTATCTTGAGGTAATTATCTTAGAGGTAAAAAGGACTTTGCCTTGAAATAGCGAGTGAATTGATTTAATTGCGTTGAAATGATGACATTGAATTAGAAGGACTTTGCCTTGAAATTGTGAGATGATGAAGGACGAAGTATTTTGTTAATTGAAAATTGTCGATGAACTCTATTGCTTAGATTCGATGATTAACGAAAATATGAGACACTATTGCTTAGAAGATAAGATTGCTATTGCATAAGTTGATTGATTAGGCGCTAGAATAGTTAATGTGCTGACTGTTAGCTAAGATTGTTTCTGACTGTTATTGTATGTGACCCTGGCCCTTTAGGTTGGTCCCTGCTTTGTTAAGAAATGGGGGCATTTCTTTTACCAGTGAGGGGAGAATTTGTAGAGAAACTAGGATGACGTAACGGGTTGTTAAACGTAACGGGGTGTAAGTTTTGAAGTAAGCCGCTGATTTCGTAGAATAATGGTTGCCTTGGTAACGCGGCTCGGTCGATCGTCGATCGTCGAGCGATAAGCTTTGAAGTACGCCGCTAGCAGTAGATTCCCCACGCATTTTCGCCTTCTGTCGCCGGCTGAATTGTAGACCAAAGGAATTCTGTCCTTTGATGTTAGCGACCGGTCCAGGCTCGATTTTATTTCTGCACTGAGTGACTTTTAGCAGTGTGCGTGTCTGTTTGCCTGTCTGTGGGAATCTCTCTCGTTGTATGTGTGCGTGCGTCAGTGACGTGTTTACACGTTTAACAGTGTGTGTGTCAGTGTGCGTGTCTGTGGGAGTTTCTCTCGTTGTATGCGTGCGTGTGTCTGTGACCAGTTTACTTGTGATGTCATCACGCCTTTGAAGATTGCTTTCTAGCGGGTCACTATTAGCGGCGAGCCCTTAGAACTTCTCTGCTTACGTCAGCCTAGTAAACGCGCATCAAGTGGGTTTCCCTTTGATGGCTCTTCATTGCATTAGTGACAAGCCCTCTTTGATGTCTCTTTATTGGCGGCAAGCCCCTTTGAACTCCCCTGTCTTCGGGTATATAAGGGCCTGTTTTTGCTTAGTTAAGGAGCTTTTGGTATGATTTTGACGGGGTTAGAACCCGTGAAGTTTGTGTCAGTAGTTGTTGAACCCGTAAGACGTTGAATTGACTGCTGTCCATTGATTGCTGCTGAATAAAGAAACGTTAGTCGTATACGGTGTGTGCTCTAAAGACCTCTGACAGACCACGGAGGCCTGATCAACGTGGATGTCCTGGGGGACACGGGAACAACCCCCAGCCTGCTGCCGCCTGCTGTCCTGCCATCCTGGTAAAGTGGTTTGCGACGGGGGCAATCCTGCGAGGCCATTGATCCCACCAACGGGGTCTGGGCGACTGAGCAATCAACTTGTACATTGACGGTCCCTCCCTCGGCCGGGAAGGACGGAGAGACGATACCCCCCTAGTGGGGATGACAATTGTGGTTCCCAACAATAATTTCATAATACGAAGGACCAAGTTTGGTTTGGAGTCCGTTGTTCGAGACTGAATAGCTTCTACATTGCTTAAGGAGTCAGTAAAGATAATAGCTGATTCACAAATCTGTTTAGAGATTAACCACTTAAATTAGAGCTTGTTCTATTGCTACTAATTCTACGGTTAAACTGACAAGTGATCAGTTATTCCAAACTTTTTCATTTTCTGTTCAGGATTGTAGTAGGCGCATTTGGCGTGTTTCTGTTTTAGAGCCATCAGTGAATATTTCATAAAATGTTTATAAATTTCAATGAATTCAAGAGCATAGCATTTTAATACCTCTGAACTACTACCTTTCTTACTTATAACCTCTCTTAATTCCATATCGGTGTCTGTGTGGGGGAAGTGCCAGGGCGGTTTGTCAGGTATCATTTGCCCTTCCATTGCACTTTCTGGGGTACCCCTATATTCCTTATCAATTGGACTCATTGGTTCCGCTCCTACTTTGAACTTTCCAAAGTGAGTTCCCATGTATCTACGATAATTAATTCAGCTGGATAATTTCTGAACTTTGCAGCTTATTGAAAATGACGTTTATGTCTCCATGTTTTGCACCTGTATCCATCTATGTGTGACTCGACGGCTTTAAATGCGGTGTCTAGAGCCAAGATTTTATTTTCATATAAATGCTATGCGTTGAAATCATTGGCGTAGGGAAGTTCCTTTGAATCCCCGAAATGCTAAATAGAACATAACATGAACGTAAAATGACTGTTTGGATTTCATTCTAAATATTATACGCATCTCTGCGAGGACGTTAGTGCTAAAGCGTTGAATATTGCCGACAAGACGTATGAACCCCACTACCTGTAGACCTGTACTTAGTAGGCCCTACAAGTCTACAGGTTGTGGGGTTCACCAGGTGACACTGCACGTATAGTCTTTTTGTTCGATTGTAGCTGCTTACAAAATCCACACACATGTTTCTGTGTGTACTGTGTATGCATATGCTCTATACTGCATGCATTGTAATACAGACACATGTGTGTATGTGTGTGTGCGTGCGTGTTAGTGTGCGTTGTGTGTGCGTATGAAGGCCTATATATATCTGTAGACATAATGCAATGCATGTCAAAACTCTGACTCTACTCGGTTGATCCACAAACAGAGGTTGTTATTGAAAAACTACCATAAAACTTACAGCACTCTCTTTGAAAGATTTTGTCTGACAAAGCAGTCGCAACAGATACGAAATCGGTCGAAACTTCGTGAATTTCGTTCTCTATGAAGAATGTCGTCGAACATTTTCGTCGTTGGTTTGCTTCTTTTTTTGACAAATGGTAAGCCTACAACTGCCGAGGACTCATGTTGCAACGAGACTAAAAGTCTCCTGGTGACAATGGCCAACGCTATCAACGACCTCGCCAAAAAGGTGGACAGATTATCTTCATGTCAAGAAAACATGAAAGGTATCCGCTTTCGTCCATTCAGTTGCGACTTGTTATAATTTTAGTGTCTAAAAATGTGTAATGACCTCCAGCTTGAGCTCCGTTATTTACTTCATTCATTCATTCATTCATTCATTCAGAGCATTTATATAGCGCCTCTTCAAGAAGCTACTCAGAAGCGCTCCCGGCCCAGCCACGACTAAAGAAAAAGACTTGAGGGACTTGTAGAACCCTGCCGGTTGGCTCACAAGTAAAGAGCGGAGCTTAAGCGGGAGGTCATTCCAGGTGGAAGGTCCCACAACCGAAAAAGCACGGCGCTGCTTAATAGCCAAGCGTGCCCGTGGAACTAAGAGCTCACCCCTCGTCGTAGAACGAAGCGCCCGACGCGCTGCAACGTCGGACACTGGGCGGCAAAGATCACGCAAGTAAGATGGAGCACAGCCAAGAACGCAGCGAGAAACTACAGCAGCAGTGCGGTATGAGATCCGCTGAGAGATAGGCAGCCAGCAACACATCACGTATGTATGCAGAGACAGGAGAGAACTTAGGAAGTCGTCCAATGAGACGAGCAGCCGACTTGTGATCCATCCGGCAGGTTCGACAAGTCTCTCAAGTCGTTTTTCTTCAGTCGTGGCTGGACTTGGGGCGATCCTGAGTAGTTTTTAAGGGGCGCTACATAAATGACTGAATGAATGAATGGATACAACGGTTTCTGGTAGTTAGAAAGATGTAGTAATTTGTTAACTGTACGGCAACCTTTGAAAATCGTTGAATTAATAGAATCCAAAGATTTACCTAGCAATTAGACTTTTGAATTTTGATTAGGCCCTATATATATGTATATAATAATACAAATTAGGTCTGTGATGCATATAGTGCTATTATCAAGTTTAGCTTTCAGCATGATCCCAAAATTGAAAGGACGATCTGACATAATTCTTCTAAATATCGTGAAGGGCTATCTAAGTAAAAAGCAACCATTGTGGTTAAGCAGTCGTTGAAGACGTCTCTGAATAAATTAACCATTTCCATACAAATCACTTTGTTGCGNGGAACACCTGTGCTCATTATATATGCAAAACATTAGTTCACACACTTAATACCCAGGAACAAACAAAAAGTAAAATTTTGTTACGTAATGTAAGAAATCTATTACCTGTTCCATAACCACATCTGCCAGTGTACCACAATTTAATTTCTGGGGTCATCGGGAGCCAGTTACTTAGTTGGAGGGGAACTGTCATCTGGGCCCTCTGTACGGCTTCCATTGACTACTACTACTACTGTTGCTGCTATGATCACTACTGCCACTAATTCTACTAGGGGTCTACTATTTGATTATCAATATGTTAACTATATAAAATTACCGCAATAATATTATTTACTATTATTATTACTTTAGTTTTAGTACAATATATCATGATTACACAATATTAGGCCTGTTATTATTATTATTATTATTATTATTATTATTATTATTATTATTATTATTATTATTATTATTATTATTATTATTATTATTATTATTATTAGCCTATTATTATTATTATTATTATTATTATTATTATTATTATTATTATTATTATTATTATTATTATTATTATTATTATTATGATTACTATTATTATTATTATTATTAGTAGTATGAGTAGTAGTAGTAGCAGCAGCAGCAGCAGCAGAAGCAGAAGAAGAAGAAGAAGAAGAAGAAGAAGAAGAAGAAGAAGAAGAAGAAGAAGAAGAAGAAGAAGAAGAAGAAGAAGAAGAAGAAGAAGAAGTGGGAGTAGTTAAGGTAGTAATAGTAGTTGCAATGGCAACTACTATTACTAATAGTAGCAACTAATAATAACAACTACATAGTTACTTAAAGCGCTATAGTGTTTTGATACATGCACAGACATATACACAACTACAGTAGCCATAAGCATCATCGTTCTGCAATTAAGGTAAGTTACCTGTCTCGTAGGCAGTCTGAAATCCACCGGAGTAGGACATGAGATCGGAAGATTTGCCTTGGGATGAACTTAGATATGACCGATCCTATGTTTCTCTTTGAGGCGGTATTCCAGAATAACTCATGCCGCAAATCAGAGCATGTCTCAGATAATCCAGTTACCTGTTATCAGACGATGAATACGACATAGATTTACAATCACAAAGAAAGTATCCGTTCAGAAACGATTATAGTAATAATAATAATAATAATAATAATAATAATAATAATAATAATAATAATAATAATAATAATAATAATAATAATAATAATAATAATAATAATAATAATAATAATGATAATGATAATGATAATGATAATGATAATAATAATAATAATAATAATAATAATAATAATAATAATAATAATAATAATAATAATAATAATAATAATAATAAATCCCAAATGTCTATTCTATCATGGTGAACTTAACAGTAAATATTTTTACGTGACGCTATATAACTCATGAACACAAAAAGTCATGTGGTCCATCTGAAGAGGCGATTAATTAGGATTGGGCATATTTCGAGTTTCACGTGTGAAGAACTACGCTGGTTACCTGTACCAAAAGGCATAGCGTTTAGTGTCGTAATATCATTTACTGATATTAGTCGGGTGAAATTAATAAATAACACCGCCACAAAAACATTGTTCAATCCTAGTTTATCTGAATGCATGTGATGTAGGAGTCTTGAATTGTAAGCGAACGGCGCAATGTGCGAATCTAGCGCAGATGATAAAAGCATGCTTGAAATACTCCTCCCATATGCTATCAGAATCTCAATTCCTGGTTCAAGGTCATGGTATAAAATCACGCATGGTAGTAGAAGAGAAAATGTGAGAGAAGTTCTGGCTTCGTGGTATTTCTGTCACTTAAGCCCTCCAACTGTTAAATGGATGCACAGACAGTACAGTTGTGGTGGACAGATCAGACGAGATCAGAAGAGAGGTCACCTACTACTACGATATGCCGAGGTTAAGAATGTGATGTCGCTACCATTTTATACCCTTAGCTGCCTTTGGGGATTGTCTAAGCCCTAAAAGATTGCTTAAGAGAATGTTTAAACCCAAAGCTGTGCTCTACACACTAGCGTATACGGTCAGACTTTACCTGTCAGTTCTGGCCGTCAAAAGAAGCACGTGTCGATCCAGGTAATGTTCCGAGCGTACATGTCAACGACCATGCACTCGAGCAGCAGCGGAATGAATGAGCCAAGAAGAAGAAGAAGCGATTGCACTGCAGCCTCAGCAACCGTTGGCATACATCAACACCAGCATCAGTATCAATGAAGGCCACTGGATGGATGTTTATCGTTACTAAGGATTATCGATCAACTGCGTGCGTGACCAATGGCCTGCCTGCCTTTACTGTCGTCTAGTCTTTAAAATAATATATCTACGAGGTCTTCTGAGTTATAATTCCGACACTACCCTACCTGTGTGGTAGTGCCAGTTCCAAGCCTGGAGAATGGAGGAGGGCGACGCTAGTCATCTCTGTGATGACACAATGTCGTTAAACAGCAACTAAACAACCTTTAGAGGTATCAGCTCTGTCTTTCAAGGCACTTATGTACATAGATACCGTACAGCTCGCTCTTCATAAATGATCTGCGTGTCTGTCTGTGTCAGTATACCCGTATGCTTTCTTGTCTGTGTGTCAGTCTGTGTTTTTGTATGTTTGTGTGAGTGTCTATCTGTCGGTACGTTTGTCTGTCTGTCTGTCTGTCTGTCTGTCTGTCTGCCTGATTAAGACCCCCTTACAATGATCTGACGTTGCACTGGTGTCTGTTTCTCTTCCATGTCGTCTATCTGTTTCTGTCTGTCCTATCCTGTTACCTGAGTTACTCTGTTTCTATCGCTTTATGTCCTTGTGTCTCTATCTGTTTAGTTTTTCATTCAGGTTGTCTAACCTGCTACCTTCTGCCTTCTGTTTTCTTTATTCGCAGATTTCTTTTCAAATTTATTGTTTGTTGTTCTGTCACCTGTTTGTATGTATCTCTCAATATGTACCTCTCTGTATGAATCTCTGTCTGTATCTCTATGTGTGTATATCTATGCATGTATCTCTCTGTATGTATCTCTCTGTATGTATCCCTCTATATCTATCTCTCTGTTTGTGTCTCTGTTTGTGTATATCTCTATGTATCTCTATGTATGTATCTCTTTGTGTGTATCTCTGCATGTATCTCTTTGTGTATATCTCTCTGTATCTATCTCTCTGTTTGTGTCTCTGTTTGTGTCTCTCTGTATGTATCTCTCGGTATGTATCTGTCTGTATGTATCTCTCTGTATGTATCTCTGTGCGTGTATCTCTCTGTATCTCCGTTTCTGTCATGAATGTTGGGTTTGTCTGTTGATGTACGGCTGTCATTTGGTTTGTTTACCTGTCCCGTCAGTCGCAGCTGCTCTGCTCACAGCTACGTTTAAGGTGAATGTAATCAACAGCACTGCCATGATAGTCAGGTATTGTATTCGTAATCGTAAACTCGGAAATTTATGAGGCTCAACTTAATAGCCAAGCGCAAGGCACCAACTTATTACCAGCGCTGCGTCAAGTCAGAGGATTGTCCAGAGATACCTATATGTTTGATCGATAGTACAGACAGGTAGGAGACAGTTTTATCTGGATTGTGCTCAGGTTGAGAGAAACAGAAAATCGGCTCATTGGATAAGCAGGGTAAGCAGTTTTATTTTTGAATGAAAACCCTATGGAGTGATAGAGAGAGGAGCTTCTTGAGGTTAATGGCGCCATTACAAAACTTGGAATTCTAGAAATTTGGTAGACTGCAAGTCCACGGTAGGAGAATAATTACCCGAATGGTCTCCCATAAGAAGGTTAGCTGCTAAAAAGCGGGAATTCCCCAACGATGACGCTGCCGAGGACCAAATACAACGTTCTCACTACGATGTGTGGGTGATGAGTGGCACCACCGTCGTTTCAAAAACTGCAGACACTCGATGGCGGGAAAGTAATATGGCGAATACAGGCTCTTTTCAAATCAGACTGGACTCCAATGCCGAGTGGGTGACTCCGAGGGAGATACGAGCTATGGGAGGTAACCCAGATGTGAAATTGAGGAGGCGGAGATCAGCAATGACGTATTGACTGCCTGCATATAATTGAATAGGCCTCAGCAATGACGTATTGATTGCTTGCATTGAATTGTCTAACCCACGCATATCTGGCAAGTGGCTGGATGAATATTTATTCTGCCAATACAGTGCAACACAATATTCGTTTATTCATCAGTACAGGAATGGCATAGACACATTACTGTTTACAAGTTCAGTTAGTGATTACATTTTGTCATAACTATTATGGTGGATGAGAATCTTTCGGCCGGGCTAAATATATGTTTTAGATAGGATTCTAATTTGGCCAATGTATTATGTTGATACAGCGTGAAAGATGGCTATCAATAGAGCAGCTAGGCACAGCATTGTTCAGCCGAGTTCACCACGAAACAGACGAATCAGAGAAAGAAGAGAAAGATTATAAGAGCGAAGAAAAGAATGAGAAAATCAAAAGAAAATCAATTTCTAGTACAGCAGACCCTAATCATTATTCTATTGCAGAGTAGACTAGACAAAGAAGCGAGAAGGCGTGCATAATTGTAGATTATCAAGGAGTGGATAGCGGTTAAGACGAGAGGGAGAATAATCTGCATTTGCCAGCATAATATGCAGAACAGAGGAGGTAAATTGTTGGTTCAAAACAGATAAACAACACAGATTAGGTGAGCGTAGGCGCAGAACCTGATCCTGTGCTGACGCCAGAGAGAATGTCTACAGTCTGCCTGCATGCAAGTTGGTGGTAAATGCACGAGTGTCAACACTGGATCAGATGGGGGAGATGGCTACTGCAAAGAGTCAGATAACAAAGAGAGATGCTGTCTCAATAGCCGGGGCAGACTATAGTCAACTGGCCAATAAGATAACATTGGAGTACTGAGGTAGTAGGAAGAGGGGGAGAGGAGCCACTGAGCAGTCAGACTGAGCAATGTATGCCAGAGGACCATCGTAGTTATCAGCTGAAATTATAGTGAGATTTGGTCAGTATGAAGGTGGTTGCTGAAGAGAAGATCAACGCAGAGACTGGGCTCGAACAGCCTCAAGAGAATAAAGATATCATGATGTGATAGACTGAAGGAAGAGAGAAGATCGGACAAGGAGACAATCCCAGCCTTAAAAGTTAAGTAAGTGAATGTTCTACTCCAGGTACTCTTTTCTTTCCGTTCCCTGTTTAAAAGTAACATTTTGTAATCACATTTATTTGCATATTTTAAACTTAGTTATATTTCCACCTCAAAGCCCTGGCCATTATCAAGCAATAGCCTTCTAACCAAACTAAAGCAAGCTGCCATCCACCTTTACATATCTCTCTTCTGGTTCTCTGCCTCCTCGGCAGGTTCTAATTCCACTTGTTGTTTGGCCACTTCACTTAGCTTTCCATATCCACCTCTCGTCATCCAATCCAGCATGATCTGTCTTCGTCTTCCCCTTGTTAGCCTCCCTTCCATTTTTTCTTTCGATGATCGTTCTTAGCAGCGAGTCTCCTCTCAGCGTGTGTCCGATCCATTTCCTTTGTCTCTCTTTTATTGTGCGTATCAGGGCTCTTTCTTCTTCAATTGTTCTCAGAACTTTACAATACCGCGTCTAATTCAGCTGTCTTCTCTATTCAATAGCCATGCATCGATCTGAGGCAATTGTGTGTGGACTTGCTCGAGTGATTTGAGAGAGACGCTTGAACTTGCACTCGCACTGGTACATGAAACCGTCGGAGGAAAATCATTAACCTGGAACGTAGCCGATTAAGTGTGATTATCCCATAAATTAATGGAAAGAAATTATGTGAGCTATTCTAATAACTTCTATAGCGCCATCATCATAATTATCATAATTCCCAAGATATCAATCGATGGTCGTTTCAAGCGAGATCCTAACGAAAAAAACAAAATCCATTGAAGAAAGAAGTTTGTAAACTCAAGGATCAGAGACACCAGAAGTGAGGCTATGGTTGATAAGGAAGTTGAAAGAAATTACCTTAAGTTTAGACCTGAATGAGGAAAAGAACCGACATTACGAATTGTCCTGGGTAAAGAATTCCAAAGCCTAGGAACCAAAGAAGCCCGAGAGCATCTAGTTGGAGAGCAGTAATAGACAAGGAAACATCATATGGACATGGGCATTTGACCCCCTGGATTTTGCACATATTTAAAAAAATTACTTATCATCTTAGTTTTTAACAATGAATGGCTATGATTTTTCCACAGTTTTATTTTTTTATCTAAACTAGTCAAGATAACCCGAAAAATTTAAAATATATAAAAACATTGAAACCTTTAACAGCTTTGTGCTTGAAATAAACTTTCAGATGTAGCTGAAAACGGGTTTCCAGAACGCTAACAAGAGGCCCCATATCATGTCATATGCATCCAAAAGCTCTGGCGGCTGTTGGGATCCGCCCCCAATCCCCTAATCGCCGGAGCGAGTGCTGAGGGTGACGTAATATATGGAGCTTTCGGCACCCTTGCTAGTCAGCCGCGCCAACAATTCAAAACTTTGTCGCCCTTAAAAAATGTTGCACTCCCTAACAAAATTCCTCCGGACTCCCATGCATATAGAGTGAATAGTTGGTTATGATCAGTTTGTTAAATTTAAGCGTCGTCTAAATGTTTTTAATTGAAAATTTGAACTTGCAAGCAAGGTTTAATTTTTTAGGCTAATTGTAGCTTGACAGGCCTACACTTCTGATTACAATTAATCGTAATTACGCAGAATTAAAAATCAAAACAACGTGCAGCCCAACGTCGATTTCGCTTAAATGGTTCTTCGTCAGTTTTGACCGTGCACATAATTAGACATAAGAAAAAAAACTTACTCATTTAGAATGCACCTCTTTCAACAGGAGTCTCGTTTGTTCATTGTTGTATAAGAAGCAATTTTTCGAAACTAATTAACGGAACTTAACAGATTAGGTGCAGTTTTCCTCTTGTTCAGCAGACGCTCATAAAGAGTTGCACTCTGTCGGCCATTTTCTACTCGACTGACGCTTTGTTCCGGCTTCTTTTGACACGGAGAACCACGCACACAAAAGGATACATCACGTGATTCTCGGTACGGACGCGGTATCATTGTCTGTTGCTATGTTGCCACATTCACGACTCGCGAACGCACGGTCGCAGGGTGGGTCCGGTTGCTAGGCACGCGTGAACGCTGTGAATGGTCAGAAAACCAGTCTGGTCCAAGTGTTTTGTATTTTGAAAATTCTCGATGGCCACGTTAGCTGAATTTGCTGCGGATTTACAAACAGCAAACCGTTGAATCGATATGGTTGCATGTTGCCATTGCTGACTGTTAACTGTATAATTTATAAGACTTATTATTCTGAAAAGAGTCAGCGACTTTTTCCATGCTGCTGTTGCTGTGGCTCAGTCTGTCTCGTTCGCATTTTGTGTCTGTCCGTGTGTCTGTTTGTATTGCTGGCGTTACTCTCTCTTCCACATTTTGTCCACTGGCTCTATGCGTACAATGTTTGTTCTGTCGGTTTGTAAGTGACCTTGAATTGCTCTTCATCTTTCACATTAATAATATAATGAAATAGAAATGAACGCATATCCGTCTGTCTTCAAGCGTCACTTCTCACTGCGTCATTCCCCAGAGACAATCTGGCTTGAGCCTATTTCATCCCACGTCATCGCAACAACAAACGTTGTCATAGCAACGCGCCATCATGCACAATGATAATTAATAATATAATATGTTTCGCGTAGCGACCAGCCACTCACGCAGCGGACGCACAGCGACCCACAGACACGCGCAGAGAAGGGTAGGGAATGGGAGAGTGTGAAAGAGGGGAGTGTGAGGGAGGGTATAGGGTTGGGAAGGGAGGGTTGGATTGAGAGGGGAGGGGAGTAGGATGGACATGGAGGAGAGAGGATAGGATGGGAAGGGAGCTACTGGGTATAATATGTTGAAACAGAGGAGTTACATGTATTGTTGTGACTGTTCCTAAGCAGAGAACTGTGAACCATTCGTAGTTTGCAATCTCTTCTATCAATTCCAATGAGCAGTGAGTTGCACTAGTCTAGACTGCAAGAAACAAGAGCATGTTCGAGTGAAACTAAGACAGTTTGAGGCATATAAAAACTGATTCAACGAATATCCAGAATGTGGAAGCGAGCTCAGCTTACGGTTTTAAAAGGTTAGGAAAGGTCATGGTCAGAAGTTATGTCCCAATTGCGTGTAGGCATATACAATACACCCAACTAAACAGATGTCAGCCGAGGAAATTTATGGAGTTGTTGCCTTGTGTCTAGGAGAAAACATTCAGTGTTAGAAGGATTCAGTAGAATGTTTGTTACTGTATATCCAAAACCGATTATCCCCAAAACAGAAGCAAGTAATTGGAGAAATGAATTAGACGAGGGGGACATCTAATGAAAGAAACAACCTATAGTAGGTCCCATATACATGTATGCCTATACATGTACGTCTATAACTCTATATGGTTATAGTCGGCATACACATGATAGTCTAGAGAAATTTCAGTGATAATTAAGCCGAGTGGAGTTGAATATTAGAATATGGTGTGAACGAGAGAAGACCCAGGAAAACCTTGTGGAACCGGAGTGTCAAGACAGTTGCATGGTTGTGAAGTGAATTGACTGACACGGACTGATTGAGTAGGCCTACGCGGGAGCAGGTCAGAGGCCAACAGGCTGAGAGCAGGACCATAAAGGACAAATCAGTGTTTGTGGAGGTGAAGGAATGTATCATGGTATATCCACACCGGAAAAATATCAATATAAACTGAGAGCAGTTAAGTTTTTTTGTCCATTCAGCTAATTGATGTCATTGCGAACAGCAAGTAGTGCACTTTAAGTGGAATGGGCAAACTGGTACTGAGGAGAGAGTTTAAGTGATGAAAGGTGGCAATTCAAGTTACTACCTTTTCCACGATTTTGAAGATGAAATAGAGCAGGCGTGGGCAACTTCTTTTAACAGCGGGCTGCATAAGATTTTGAGGGCAGCTCAGAGGCAGTATGCCAATCGCGGGCTAATTTGTGCAGATTCATTTGCCCTAGAAAATGAGACAATATTAAATTTAATTCAAATCAATTATCAAATATTGCAGAATAACTGTTAAAGTAAATGAAGATAATTTTTAGAATGAAAACTTAATTATCCTAATACCTACAGTCCTATACTACAATAAAAAAAACAAAATATGTTTTAAGTTTATTCAGTTTTAAAAATGCATTAAACGGATTAAAGGCTCCCGAGTGCCAGGCACAATGTTAATACAAAAACATTCCAAGGGCCAGTTCAAAGGTCTCAGAGGCCGGACCCGAGCCGCGGGCCTATGTTGCCCACCCCTGAAATAGAGAGTAGAAATGGGGTGGGGGAAAGCTTAATAGGTCTTCAGGAGCACATGACTTTTAGGAAGCTCAGAGTAGGTCATAGCAGACGCGAATATAGATTAAGTCCGTGTCGTAAACTTTTTATGATGATGATTACTACATTGTGAATGTCCTACTCTTTCTCCGTATCCGTATCGTTCTCTGTCTGCGACTGCTTTCGTAAGTAATCAGTCGAATGAAATGTGTACCTGTTGTGGCATCAGTGTCTTCGTGCCATCTCCATTTGCTTCTTTCTAATCGATCAACCGTGACAGCTCATGAGACAGGTGAGCGCTTAATAGGCAGGCGATGGATCGGACTACCTGTCTGTCAGTCAGTCGGACTATGATCCATGACCATCAATCAATCGTCATCGTTTGTCAAACGAATGGAAGGGAGGGTGCAGTGAGTGCAAAGACGTAAATCAATCACACAGAATAGAGACACCGCAGTCGAAGAATAAGCGCAATGTCCCTCTTTCTCTTGCTCTGACTGTCTATCAGTCCGTGTACGTCTCTCTCGCTATCTTCTCTGCTCTTTTCTTTCTGATATAGTATCCCTTTTCACCTCTGCCCTCTTTTGCTCTCCTTTTCTCCATCACATTCTCCCTTCTCTTCTCCCTCTCTTCTCACTCTCTATCGATGCTGTATGTCCTCACTCTCATCTCTGCTAGAATTTTCATATATTTCTCACTTTTCCGTTTCTCCTTTCCTCTTCTCTCCTGTCCTCTATATTGTCCTCTTCTCTACACGCATCTACTCTCCTCTCTTCTCTTCTCCTCTTCTCCACTCTCCCTCCTCCACTCTCCTTATATTCTACGTTGGGTTCATGTTCTGGAACAGATAGCATAATAAACATCGACGAATAATAAACATCGACGAGAAAGAAATGCAAACAAAGTTAATATAATCGCGATCAATACTTAAGAATAAAACATTTACAAAGCATTCCCCGCTGGAGCAATCTCTCTGTCTGTCTGTTTCTCTGTCTCTGCCTCTGTCTCTCTCTGTCTGTCTGTCTCTCTTTCTATTTCTCTCTTTCTGCCTCTCACTAACTCTAACTGTATGTCATTCACTCACTCACTCACTCACTCACTCACTCACTCACTCACTCACACTCACTCACTCACTCACTCACTCACTCACTCACTCACTCACTCACTCACTCACTCACTCACTCACTCACTCACTCACTCACTCACTCACTCACTCACTCACTCACTCACTCACTCACTCACTCACTCACTCACACTCACTCACTCACTCACTCACTCACTCACTCACTCACTCACTCACTCACTCACTCACTCCACTCACTCACTCACTCACTCACTCACTCACTCACTCACTCACTCACTCACTCACTCACTCACTCACTCACTCACTCACTCACTCACTCACTCACTCACTCACTCACTCACTCACTCACTCACTCACTCACTCACTCACTCACTCACTCTCTCTCTCTCTCTCTCTCTCTCTCTCTCTGACTGTATGTCTCTCTCTCTCTGACTGTATGTCTCTCTCTCCATCTTTCGTTTTGTCGCTCTCTTATGTAAGTAAGTAAGTATATTCTTTATTTATCCAACTGCATAACCGCACTTTGGTTTACAGCTACTCTGACACCTCTGATCCTCTGGAAACCGGACTCGGACCTCATTCGGACTACTCTCTCGGATAACCCTTTGGACTAGACGCAGCGCTCGTGAATAAGCTGGTGCCCTACGCTTGGCTTTCGAGTGTTGGAGATTACGATTACGATTACGATTACTTCCACAGGGATTGCCCCCGTCCCCCCACTCCCTCTGGCGATGGCGGCGGAATAACATCTCCTGTGTTTTCGTTTGATGCAGGCTCAGGTTACATCTCGCAGTCCACTCCGTTACATGGTCCAGTTCGGCACTGATCGTGTCG